>VZRE01004177.1:0-94900 GCA_013396775.1 Cephalopterus ornatus
TGGAAAATAAGTTATGGAAGAGAGAAAAATAGACACTAGAAAATATTGTGAAATGACTGTGATAACTGTGTGGTTTGTACAGGTTAACCTTCATCTCTGGATTTTCAGTAACTGCAATTTAGAATATTTTTTCTTTTTAAAGCAGTGCTATAATACTGTGACAATTCAGGGTTTACAATAATGATAAGACCAGGCATATACTTGTGGAGACACATGTGTTTTTTTTAATCTACAAATAATACAGGTTAACTAAATTCTACTTTTTAGACTTAAATCATATCCTAATTCTCAACAGATAACAAATGCAGATATGGACCATCGTCACCCTCAGCTTGATTCTGTTTTTACATTGGCTCAGAATTTGAAAAATAAAACTTCCAGTGCAGATATAAGGACAGAGATCACAGAAAGAAGTAAGTTTCTTCATATCTTTTTTGTTAAATTCTTGATTTTGAGCCTAACTGAAGTTGCCTTCCTTAAAAACAAAATAAAGAAGAAAACTTTAGCACTTAAGTGGCTTTCACTTAAACATTCTCACGAAAATTCCTGGAACATGAGTTGCCACTTGTTTTATTGACGGGCCATTTTTTTCAAGTTCCAAGGTAAATATTTTTGCTGGGATTTCAAAATACCTTGTAAAGAATTTGAGAACTTGACAGCCACATACCCAGGGATGAGAATTTTATTTATTGAAAAATTGAGCTAATAGTGTATTTTTATTTTTGTTGAGCTTTGAGGCACTGGACATTAAAAAACCGTGAATTTGTTGATTTAGGACAGTAGCTTTGTGTATGTTCTTTGAAAATTGTTGGCTAAGAGCTAGTAGAGATTTTAGGTCACTGACATGTACTTGAAAATTGAATTTCCAATTTAGAGGTCTCCACTCCGTTTGAAATGTATTTTACAAGTACTTAAGGAAAGAAACATACAACTGCAGAATTTGAAACTAAGGGACAACCTCTTTTTTGAACTCTTAAGCTTTGCAGGTTAGTAAGATTAGAAAATTCATGCAACAGGGAATACCATAGGAGTAAGAATGGAAAGATTTATTTCCTTATATTCTCCTCTGCAATGTAGTTTTCCTTTACTTACGTCTACATGAATTTCTTTAGTGTCTGTAAGACTTGGTGGAGATGACAGGGTCAGATAGAAAGCCCATAGGTGGGTGGTTTTTTCTAGGGGTCTGAGATGGCATCTGCTGTCTGAGGTTCACAGGACTATGGACTGGTAGGGGAAATAAGATTCAAGGAGGCAACTTAGTTTTGTAGTCACTCAGAACTAGGGGTCAGGTGGAAACTTGAGGGGAGGAAAATAATAACGGTGGGAGTTGGTCAACAAGGGGACATCTGGTCAGTCACAAAACATTCCTGATTTCTTTGGAAAAGCTGAACAAGAAATTAAGCAACTGTATGTTGAAAATTTGAGTTCTCTTGTAATCATACCCATCCAAGGTGGGAAAAGAGAAGTTGTATATGCTGCCCTGGATGAAACTTTCAGTAGATACCTTAGATGTATACAAAGATTTTTTGTCTGTTATGAAACATGAAAAAAATGAAGGTTTTGTTGCTGCTGACATTTGTAAATAAGTTTGCTTTTTGATGAAAAGTGAAGCTCAGGACTGCTTTATGTACCTCATTGTTTAAACACTGAATGGAATATACGGATGTTTGTGGAATATACAAACTTCTGTGAGTTTGCTGTATGTTGTTAAAGGAAGTTTAATTTCTCAAATAGTGAGAAACAGAAAAAAGCTTCCTTCTCTAGAACTTCCCTCCCAATTGCTGCATGAATTGAAAAAGCAGTCTCATTGGGAATTCTTTGCAGTCCTTCTGCCTTTGATGTCAGACTGTAAAGGGCACTAGCCCTTGACAAATTTTTCTATGAACTCACCTATTGAACCCACTGAATCCTGAGACTGCCAAGAATTTAACTTTTTCTGACCTGTTTTGCTGGAGACTGAAAAAAAGGGTAAATACATCAGCAGCATGGAGAGAAAGGTTAACCTGGCCACTAATAAGTAAAGGTATATGAAGAAGTATTCTTTCCATAATAATATGTAAACATAAAATATCTGTATTTCAAGTTGCTGTTGTGGACAGCTATTTCTATCAGGGCTATGTTTTTTTCCTTCCAGCTTTATGAGAAGAGCCTAAGCACTTGAGGCTTTTCTCTGCAGTTCATTAGCCAGCACACAGGGTGATAGTCTTTTTTCCACTCCTGCTGTTTTTTGCTTTTGCTATTTTGATGAAACTACTGATCTCTCCCAGCAGCTGCTGGCTTCTTTTGAACATACTCTTTATCTAATATAGTAACGTTTTTTTCAAAAGTCAAAATCATACCATTATTTGCTGTTGGGTTACTGAAGCTTTCTTTTAAGTTCTTCTTCAGCATGAGCTACATCATGCCTGAAAATTAATCCAGAAGCTGCCTGTGGGTTGAAATTGATGAATCTATATTGCACAGATTATTAGGCTTGTCCACCAGTAATATTTACTCGGACAAGTGGGCTTTGGTGCCAGAGCCTTTGAGAGCTTTGTGAAACTAAACAGAATATTTTTGAAAGTATTAAAGTTAAGAGATTGCCTGAAGCAGATCAAGCATAATGGCTTTGTATAATTGCAAAAAGTTCAAAAAAAATGTAAAATTCACTGAAATGGTTTTAACTTAACTTTAACCTTTGACATTTTTACTTTATGGAAAATTGAAGTTACTTGAGTGTCAAGAGTGTTAGTTTTCTCATAAAATTGCATACTTACTGTAAGGGTGAATACACTGAATGTCTTACATACTGCCTACCTCTTGCTGCTCAGCGTACAGATATACTCAAGAAATCCATCTTAGTTTTTTTTTATTTTGCTTTTTTGCATTCACTTTTTTCACACATTCTATTTTATCACATTCTTTAGTGATATAATTTGTTCCCTGTAACTGTCATGATAGGTAATAGGGAAACCTATTTCCACCTCTGTAGACTTCCAAGTAATAAATTTTTTTTGATGGTCTGTAAATATTTAGGAAAAGATATGAGGCAATGCATTTCTCTCCCAAAGACAGATTCACTGCTTTTTGTGATGCACTATTTTTTGTTCTAGGCCCTTATGTTGCCTTTTTCACTCCTTGTTTGTTAAAGGCTCAAGTGTGTTTATCCATCATCTAATGTAACTATTGAGAGAGGAATGGGATACTTGAAGGAAATGGGGTGTGATCAATAAGTTCTCTGTTCTGCTGTGTCATCTACATAAGCCTGTAGAAACCTGTGATGGAATTAAATTGCCAAAGTAGGTTGTTACTGGAGTGTTTCTACCTTGGCCAGAATTGTAGTACATGTGGCACTATAGAATGCCTTCAACACGCAGTGGTCTGCAATATTTAATCCAAGCTATTCAGATCTAAACAGTATTTATTTACTTGTTTATTTGGCCTGGTTTAAATTACAGATGCACAAAGAGGACTTGCGTGTCCTATCACCCTAAAATTGTGCTCCTTGGAGCCCTGCTGCTATCATATCTCTGCAGTGCAGCTGTAGCAGATTTGCTTCCCCCATGTGTGTACTTAAAAAGTAAAATAATGCCTTTGAAATGTTCCAGAAATAATAGTTGTTACCTGTATGCTGACCTGCTCAAATAAGAGGAATTAAAACACCTGCATTTTTCATGTGCTTCTCTAAATATGTGAACTACATGGTGAACTAAAATACTCAATATGGAAACTACCGTATTTGAAAATTAGTTATATTATTGCCTTTTGCCCCGAGAATTGTATGTATGGCTACTTGTTCATTTGCCTCATTTTGTTCATGTTCTGTATTGTCCTACACAGTGGAGAAGCTGAAGAACCAGTGGGACAATACCCAGCACGGTGTGGAGAGGCGGCAGCAGCAACTGAAGCACATGCTGACAGACAGTGTGCAGTGGCATGAGCAGAGGCAAGAAATGGAGCACCTCATGGAGCAGTGTGAGATCCGTCTGCGCATGCTCCTGCAGCCCCCGAAAGAGATGCTTGCAAGACAGATTTCAGAGAGCAAAGTAAGACCACTTACACATATTTTTTTCCAGACCAGATTGGTCAGTCTGTGTGATGCTTCTGGATTCAATTGATGAGTGAATGTACAATTTAGTTGTAACACCGTTTTGACAATTCTGCCTCTTCTTGAGTATGATATATTCTAAATTGTCTGTATCAGAATATATTAAAGAATCACATTCTGGTAGGGAAACAGGTGGCATGTGTGCATGTGTGTGTTTGAAAGCTTAGTTGAAATGAGTAAAATGCAGCATCAAATAAATGTTATTATGCATAAAGCTTGAACCCCAGACCAATTAAAGTTTTAATGATACAGCCACAGAATTTACTTCATAGAAATCTGATAACAGTAGTTTAGTAAATCTGGGAACAGACCAAAGTATTTAAAATCATCCTGAATTTCACTTCTCATGGGTGCCAAGCATATTCAATGCTTTTTCTTTTTCTTTTGATCCTGTACAATCTTTAATGCTTTTTATATCACAGCAGGCATGCTGTGATAAATCCGTAAATCTAGTGTCCTTTGTCCTGGTGGCTCTCAGTAAAAGGGCAGGCTGTAGGTGGCACAGTATGAGGACTAAAGAAACAAATCAGCAAGGAGAGGCTCTTATTAGTGCAGTATTTAGAACAGAGCTATAATAAAGTTTAAAAATGCATGTGTGTAGATGTGTATGTGTAGATACATTCAGGAAGGGATAATGAAGGGGAGCAGTTGGGTATGGAAAGAGGAAGGTGGTATTGTGAGAATTACTTACCAATTTGTAGCTATTACAGTAAACAGTGAAACTGAGTGTTTTTCATTGTCTATCTCTACCTGAACAGGGGATTAGAAAATGACTATTAGGTGTGCTTTGCTTTCCTAAGTGAAAGCAGGCCCATGCCCAAACATATAGTACAGAGGCCAAAAGATGCAACTGGACATTTATATGCAAATATTTTTTTCAGTTAGAAATAATCTTGAGTTCATCATAATGTCAAGTCAAGGCACATTATAATTATCCTGCCACAATAACCAAACACATTTAATGTATTTTCTTAACTTAAAAAGAACATAAAAGAATGAAATCAAATGCTGCACATTTCATTTATGCCACTTTTAGGTGCCACTTATCATAATTTAAATTTGTCTTACACAAAATATGAAAATGTCTTTATTTCTGTTGTCAGTAAAATATAAGACAGGATTTTTCTAACCTTTGGCGGTTCTGGCAAATATTTCTTCTTGTCACCTATTTGTGTTTTGACTAGTTCATTATCAAGACACTTAATATCTGTAGATTAATATCTGTAGATTTTTTTTCTTTAAGATTGTTCTTAAAGACAAAAAATATGTCCGTTTTGCTTAAAAATAAAAAAGGCCAAAGCAGGAGGCTTATAATATGATAAAATGCATAATATGAAAAATACTCTGATTTTTACTTTTATCTGTCTCATTCTGGAATTGCTTTTTAGCTTTTAGTACAGGATTTGCATAGAGGTGACATCACGGTAGCAGCATTCAATGATCTTTCTAATAAATTACTTCGAGAGTATCGTGATGATGACTCAAGGAAAGTGAAGGAAACCACTGACCAAATGAACGCTTGTTGGGTTAATCTGAACGAAAGGTAATTACAATGTTTCACATTGTGTAGCAGTTTGTGTCTTAAATTTTCATTCTGTGTATACATCTATATTGCAGTTTCTTTTCTGCTCTACTGCAGCATTTAGCACTACTGTGCATAATTAGTCAATTAGTCAAGGTCTTTTGATGGTTGAAGTTCCCACAGTTCACCGTGGAAGACTTCTGTATGACTTCCTATTTATGTAATTTTTTTTTTAAGAGGGAAAAGAAGGTATTTCTCATGTTTAGTTCCAGGTTTGCCTGTAGCTATTATTCTCTAAGTGTCTTTGAAGAGTTCCTGTCTTGTTCATTATGTATAGTCTATGTATTTGTAGTTTGTTGCTGTCCTTTCTTTTCATAAGGCTGTAAGTATTCAGCTTGATCTTCCAATACATTAATTCATTATGGCCTTTCATCTACTGGACACTTTCCCTGAATGGGGCTGTGCTTTGGATTCCGGACCATGGTGCTTCCAGCACTTTCATCTAAAACATAGCTGAGCTGTCGGAACTGAAAGTTAGTTGAAACTTCTTTCTATTCATCCTCTATTTAAGATGCAACTGCAGATATGTCTTAATGAAAATATTTTCCTATGCTTAATTTTTTTCCTGCAAGATAATCTAATCTCTGCAGAAATGCTTTTTAGTATTTGATATTGATAGACAATTGACATGGAAAATAGTGTCTGAGTCTGCAGCTTAAAAGTCTATATGCTTTGTGGTTAAAGGGACAGAGGACAAAACTGGTCCTGTTTATGTGGGAGTGGGGAAGATGATAGCCCAAGTCTGTATGTGTGTCTGAGTATATGTGCTTGTAAAAGGAGCAGCTGCTTTTGTAATGGGATGTCAGTTAGTGGAATGAAAATCCTAGTTAGTAAAGCTGCTGAAGTTCATGTTACCTCTTGAGGAGTGAGAAGAGTAGAACTTTATAGAATTGTGGAATCATAGAATGGTTTGGATTGGAAGGGACCTTAAAGATCATCCCGTTCCAACCCCCCTGCCGTGGGCAGACACACTTTCCACTAGAACAGGTTGCTCATAGCCCCATCCCTCCTGGCCTTGAATACTTCCTGAGATTGAGCATCCACAGCTTCTCCTATGCCAGTGGCCGAGTTGTCTCACAATAAAGAATTTTTTCCTAATATCTGATCTAAACCTGCCCTGTTGAGTTTTAGAGGCATTATTCCTTGTCATATCCCTACATGCCCTTGTAAAAAGTCCCCCTCCATCTTTCCTGTAGGCCCCTTTCAGGTTCGGAGGGCTGCTATAAGGTCCCCTGAGAGCTTTCTCTTCTTCAGGCTGAACAACCCCAACCCTCTCAGCATGTCTTCATAGGAGAGGTGCTCAAGACCTCAGATTATCTTTGTGGCCTTCCTCTGGTCCATGTCCTTCTTATGAAGGAGCTGGATGGAGTGCTCCAGGTGGGGTCTCAAAAGAATGGATTGGAGGGGCAGAATCACTTTCCTCAACCTGCTGGCCACACTCCTTTTGATGCAGCCTAGGACACAGTTGGCTTTCTGGGCTGCAAGTGCACATTGTCAGCAAGAACTCCCAAGTCTTTCTCCTCAGGACTGTTCTGAATAAGTAGGTAATGAAGGAAGCAGAGTAGAATGTCTTTTTACCCTTCTTTGTGGGAAAATGGTGCTTCTGTCATGTTGTGTTTTGGATGTGGCAGCTTGTTTCCTAGTTAATTAGAAGGTGAAGGAAAACAGCTCTTTGTTGGATTAGTATTGACAGTAGACTACAACTCTGTAGTAGTTTCATTCACATTCGGACTTTGCAGTGTTTTGGCTAGAACTGGCATAAACCTGCCCACCACTCAAAGAAGATGACCAGAAAGAAGAGCTCCTGCCTGAAAGTCTCTAATTATTTTTGAATCTGCTTAAAGTCTAGAATAATAAGCTAGTGTGTTTTGTGTATAACTGAAGCTCCTCAATTATCACTATGGCTACTGTTTTGCATTCTGCAGCCTGGGGAAGGTGAATGTCTCCTTTGTTTTTTAACTAGTGCCAGAATGTAAAGGAGAACTCTGAGAGCGAGTGGGTAGCCAGACTGTGGAGTTGCCTGACATAACCCTATCAGAGTAGAATTAAAAGGGGAGAATGTGCAGTGGAAGCATATTTTCAAGAGGTAAAGGTTTTTATACTTGCTTTAAATGCAAGAAATAGAAATAATAGTGACAAGGCTTACTTTTTGAGGCAGATGTTGAGTCATACAGAAGTTATACGTGGAGCACACGTGGCTTCTATAAGCACATATCTGTATTTATAGCATAATGCTTTAAAATACCAGTTTGTTCCCATACTTGGAGGTTGTGGAAGGGATCCTTAGTAACATCACCTGGGAAAATTGCAGTCCTGAATAGCACAAGAACATTACCAGGAAGACTATAGCCATGGCATGTAAAGTTGAAGGAGCTTATTTTAAAACTGTTGGCATTAAGAGATTGAAGCTCCCCAACTTGACATTGTGTAAATTGGATACTTTGCCCAGTGGCTATTTATGTTCTATTTTTATACTTTAAGGTGAAACTATAGTCATTCTATGTGTTTGTGCTGCCTTAGTAATTGATTATACTTGCTGTTCTGTCTCAGATGTTAGTTCCTGAATTTCTTTACATCACACACTTGTATGCATTGCAGATTTTTAGTTTAAATCTGAAAAAAGTAATTGGGTGGAACAGAAACCTGAAATAGAGCCATGAAAACTTAAATAGTTACAGCTTTCTTTTTCTTGGACTATCTTTGCTAATAGAATCTGTTTAGGTTTTCTCCACTACCCCTGTGTTAAGTTAGCTGCATTTGAAAATAATTCTCCAGCTTCTTCTCATCTTTACTTCTTGCATCCTGGAAGGACCCTCCATCTTCTGAGGCTGCTCCAATTGCCTTAGAATTATTTGAAAATCTGAGACATCTTTTCATAGCATGGGGTAGTTGTTAATCTGCAGCACAGAATTCTCCATTTTTTATTTTATGTTTGAGGCTTTTACTGGAAGGCAATGAAAGTATTTGTATCTGCTCTGTAAAAGTCTTGCTCACTACTGCTATACATGTCCTCTTTAAAGACATACATGTAATCTTAGAACGTTAGTTTTAAATCTATATGTATTTACTGAGAGGTTTGTTTTTTAGCTTTAATTCAAATATGTGACAATGTATATGTAACGGAACTGTAATAGGATTTAATTCCTTTCTTGAAGTTCAGCCAAGCAGAAAGTTTGAGAAATTAAAACTTTAGGCTTAAGACAGTATTCTTCGATGAATATTATTATCTATGAAGTTCCGATTGTCTCAATTCCCATCTAGTACTTAAACTTAGAGATCTGGGTCACTTAGTGTTTCCTTTGGGGCTTTTCTTTTTCTTTGAAAGTCACCTTTATCACCAGTCTGTTCTTTCTGTTAATCAATCCTGTTCTTCCACCTTTGGCCCTAACCCCCTGCTAGGGAAGAAAAACCCTGCAGAGGAAGAGGGTTTTGAAGTTAGAGCTTATAACTGCTTTTACTTTGTTTTTCTCACAGTTCCTTGGTATGCTCTAATTTTTTAGCTGGTGCTTGTTATCTTTTCTAGGCAATATCTGTCAAAATATTTGTAATCCCTAGCATGCTATTTATTATTTTTCTCGAGAGTGGCTGAAGCATTCCAGAGCTCCAAGTGAGAAGCAAGAATGAAGGCTTATTGTCTTCCTGGTCTTTTGCTAGTAGCCAAAACTTGGGCAAGCATGAGGTCAGGAATGATTCTTAGTGTCTTATTTTGGTTAAAGCAATTATTAACAAGTGACTTAAGATCTTAAAGTGAGGGTTGCAACACTGTCTTTTTGGAAGTTGTCTCTAGAAAATTCAGTTGGTTATGCTAATACTTAGGAATGTAATCCTTGCAGAATTGGGGTTGCATTAGATTTTGTCGTGGTCCTTGAAGAAAAACAGCTTTTCCTTGCATCTGTCTCTTCTGATGTGCTAGTAAACCAGGATACCTGCTTTGAAATGTCATCCTGAATGGTGCTAAACACCCACAGCTTCTTTTCTAAAAGGAATATTTTAACTACTTCTGAAATTCACAGTTCCAAACAGAGTGATTCCTTAATACTGCTGAGCAATACTTTTGCCACAGCATGGCAAGGAGGTAAGAAAGCTGAAGTAGATGGGAGGAGGCAGAAGACACAAGTTTGGGCCTGTCTGGAGAAACATGGAAATATCAAATACTGAGTGTTTTGGCCTTGTCTTACGTGAAATTAAAGATCACTTGAAATCTTATGACATGGTTAGTGCTTGATATGAAAATGAAATTGAACTTTCTGCTTATTTAGCAGCAGCATTCTAACTATTAGCTCTGTTTGGGGGTTCTATACTGTGTGCTGGTGTGGGAAAGCTTGTTTCTTTTGTCTTGATTTTGGGAAAATGAATGCTGCAGAATTAAAGCCTTAAATGGATGAAATTTAGTTTGTCATGCTTTAATTAGTGTTGCTAATCAGAACTTTAAAATTGCTGACTATAATAGTTTTCCCTTGGTTTCATTTCAATGACAAGAAAACAGAATTGTTATGCAGAAGTGTAATGTGTTTTTTTTTTTTCTAGGAGCTCATTTTGAAGCTGCTGATAAACAATATAATTAAAAAAAATTAAATTATCTCAATACATGTTAGAAAAATCCCCTTACATGAACTTTTGTGTTTGCACCAAAACAGTCTTTTAGATGATTGAAAATTTGGACTATATTCTGCCAGTATTTAGACTCAAGTATGTTGAGCATGGCTTGACTGTTATGATGGCAGTGTATTATGCTGTTTGTTTGAGTGATAGTGTCAAAAGTCTTGTCTTCTAGCAGAGAGAACTGGGTATTTGACTTTTCATCCCTTAGCACTTCTAAGAATTTATGTGACTATTTTTGCTCATTGTAAAAGAGGAAACAAAAATCCCCCAAACTCTCTGTGCTTCTACTCCATGTTACTTTTATAGTTGGGAAAAGCATTCACACTTTTCACACATGGGAATAACTCTTCTACCATTTAGGGTAGGATAAGTCCATGATGTTAATACTCTAAAAGGAAAATCTAGGTTTTTAATTAATAACTTAGTTTGCTCTGCATGTCTTTTTAAAAAGGTCTGCAACTTCTATAGCCAGTTCAGAACATCTGTGGGTAGCTATAGATATAATAACCAGAGAAACAGTGGCATAAATAAAGCAAGCTGTACAGATATATAGTTTACTACTAGAGATATCTTTCAGGTTTCCTTTCAGTAGTTTCGTTATGATGTATATAATGCTGTATGTTATGGGGCAATATTCTGACACTTGTCTTGTTTTCAGAGCTGTTGATAGACAGAATTTCTTGGAGACAGAGCTGAAGACGGTACAGGCCTCACACAAGGATCTTGAGAGCTTCCTCAAGTGGCTTCAAGAGGCAGAGACAACAGTTAATGTACTGGCAGATGCATCCCAGCGTGAGAACACTGCTCAGGACAGTGCCTGCATAAGGGAACTCAGAAAGCAGATGCAGGTGAGAAACTAAATGATACTGCTGTTATTCATGCTTTTTCTCAATGGCAAATGTTATAAAGGAAAGCTGTATACTAGGGTGGGGAAAGCAGCCTATTGAAAGGTGTTTAAAAAACATTATTTTAGAAGTCAGGTGTACGAAGGAAGCAGATTTTTCTTTCTAAGGTTTGAAGCACATATTTTTGTGTATGTCTGTGGCACTGAGGGCTCTTAAATGTCCTTGGAGGGTGACTGTATTCAGAAAGTGCATGCTTGGTTAAACTAAGTCACGTTGTGTGATTGTCCAACCAAACAGTTTAATCTGCTTCCCTCCAAGTAAAGCCCTCCTGGGCTGCATTGTCTCCTGTTTTTGCCTGCTGCTTTCCTCCTACTCTTCCAGCAATCCAAGAAATTGTTGTACTTGGATTGACTTCTCTCCCTCTGCTACTGCCCAGCAGCCCTGCAGCTGGCTTTCTTTCTTGTACAGGCCCCAGACTGGAAACCTGAGAAAAATGACTGAGGAGTCTGACACCGCTTATTAAATCTTGCACTCTGGGTTTGGAAAAATGTCATCTGTGATATAAGTGGGTTTGAACAGTTTATAATGAAAAAAAGGTTTTGCTTTTAGTAGTGCTGTTAATCTGAACATATCTAAGCTGAATTTAAATGAAACGAGACTTTTTGAAGAATCTGATAGCAAGCTGTCCTCATTAATCATAGTGAAGAGCACAACATAACTTGGAAGCTTGGATCTGTTGAAGATGACGTGTCACTCACCAATGTTTATGTGATTCTTGTCAGTCAGGTAACTCATCTGTAGAGATGTGGTGAAATGCTGAGACTAGTCTGTAGTGGCAACACCTAGAAATTAATATTATACTTCCTATTGGCACCCCTCCCCCCAACTACTAATGTAGTGGAAGTGGAAGAGCTAAAATGGGGCACAGGAAGCTAGCAATGGAAGGCAGTGTTGTGTGTAAATAGACTAATTTCTGCATTACCTTGCATTTTGTGTAGTCAATCGCACCAAGATAAAACCATTATTTCTTGATTTTTTTTTGTTTGGTTTTTTGTTGGTTCTATGCAGTGGTGAAGCACTGTGGGTGTGGAAGATTGTTTGCTGTTTTTTGTTGTCCTGCAATCTGGTTAACATTGCCAGAGTTTGTGTTGTGTGATGGGGGAGAACTGTTGGGCAAGACTTCCATCTGTGTGGAGAAGGTCCATATCCAGCTCTTGACTGTGCATGTTGCCCTGGCTTGTAATCATTGAGAAGGTAGATAGAGATGATTCGGGCATGGCCTCTTCTTTCTCAGCATCCCATTACCTGGTGTTGTCCATATTTTTCTGTGACTCCATGCTTCTACACACTGTGCACATGAAGCATGATCACTTAACTTAGCTGTGGCCTTATGTTATATTGTAAGCTTTTTCTAGCTACCCTAGAAAGCATCAAAGACTGTCATAGCATAATGACTTCCAAAACGAACTTTGACTCCTACCATATTAACAATCTTACTTTAAATATCACTGAAGGCATTCATACCATGAGACTGGCAAACACTTCAAAATCAATGTTTCTGTTTTTAAATATTTGTTGAACTTCTGAAAACAAAACAAAGCTCTAATGTCTTGCTGCACCTTAAAAAATCAAGCCCACTCCCTTGCAAGTTCATTTCCTGTTCTTTCCATGTTGAGTGGTATAACATAACAATGGTTGTTCTCTTGGTGCTTTGTTGAATATGTAAAGAAGTATTTCTTTTAAACGGTTTTAAGAAGAATGCAGGACTTGTGACTTTCTCTGCTCTGTGTGAAGGCGGCTGTGCCCCGGAGGCCTGTGCATTAAGTAGAATTTTACTATGAGTTTAAGGTGTGATAAATTCTAGGTAAAAAGTGCTGAACCTAGACAAAATATGATGAATTTGTTGTTATTGATGTTGTTACGGCATGCATTTTCAAAATAGGATCATCTGTTAAACTAGCTTTGGTAAATGCATGGGAAGACTATCCTCCATTACATTTTGGGGCTAACTTGTTTGCTTGCAGCTCAAGCCACTCTATGTGGAATCAGTCATTTGGGCACTGAAGGCTTGTTTTGCCTTCCATTTTCATATCTGAGGCTTGCAACAGTACTATGCAAATAATGCAGACTTTGAGTCTGGTAGCAATTTGTTTTTGAAAAGGAGAAAATCCATAATTGTGTCATAAGTCTTGTCTGTTCATTATCTCGCTATCTAAATGGTTCCATTCAGGTTAATGCCAAAACATTCCAGTCTGTGTTGGAAAATGTTTAGCAGCTGCTTGAAAGAAGTTAAAACCTAATTTGAAGCAAGATGCTGAAATTAAACTGGAAAATAGTAGAGTGTAGTGCTGGGTCAATGTGAGAAGTCCTGTGCCTACAGATGTGAAGGTGTTAAAAATAATTTGAAAGTTTTGTTTTATTGCAAATAAAAATCAACATGACTAGTGGTGTGCAGTTTGTCTCACTGCTGGATTCAAACTTGTATATTAACTGGGAAGGACAAGAGCAGAAGTAAGGAAAACAGATGTGGACTGTGTGTTCTATCTTGTACAGAAGAGCCTTGAGCTCTTGCACAGTCGTTCCTGAATGCCTTGGTGGTTTTGGGACTTGTGCTGCTTCATAGGTTTCCTTAAAAGGTGTTTGGTAACAGGATATCAGCTGATAATGGTAGGTTAGTGCTGTTAGGTTAAGGAACAGACTTGTGGTGGGAGGGAAGAGTAGATGTAAGCCAGGAGCAATGATGTAAAGGGAATGGTTCAAATGAGTGGTGGAGATGAGGAAGGCAAGTCTGGCAAGGTGGAGAATACAGATGGTAAGATTTCTATATTCAGAATAGAATGAAGGCTCTCTTCCCTCAAAATGATGATGTCATTGGTGCTGAACAGATAAAGAACAAAACAGAGTACAGGTAAATGGGGTTTACCTGCGGAGCGGTAGAAACATTGATTCAGTCTTAAAAATAAAGATGAAAAGGTTGTTTGAGCAGAATTGGATAGGAAAAGTTTTTAAACGTTCCATATGCAGAACTTGCACCTTGAATCAATCACATTGGTAGGAAAGTGCCTTAGAAGAGACAAACCGGTTGTATTATGCACTAAGCTCTGCATTATTTTGGATCATATGAACTTGTCAGGATAGCTGTTGCCTCCCTAGTGTGCTGATTGATGTGCTTGAAATGTATATGTACTTCTTCATGTGGGAATATGCACATTAAATAATATGACTTTTAGTGGAGGCTACCACTTACTGTGCTGATAATGACCTCCCCGAACCTTTGCTACAGCAGCCCTTCTGATACAGGTGTAAAGTAGATTCATCATAGCACCTTTGGAAGCAATAAGGAGTAGATGGCCCTGGTTATACTTCCGTATCACCACACTTAAGGGTGTGTTGGCTGTAATGCGTTGTGGGAGCCTCAGTGGGAGCAAAACAATTCCATGCTCTTGAGCGTCCTCTGTCATCCTTAGATGGCTAGAGCATGGTCCTAATAACACCAGTGTCATGGGTTTGACCCTGCTACAAACCATTCACTCAGGAGGTGGACTCAAAGATCCTTGTGGGTCCCTTCCAACTCAGCATACTTGGTGGTTCTGATAAGAAATAATTCTGCTTTATCCTGGGAAAAACATCAATTATGTTAACTCTTTGGATTCAAGGATGACTAGAGAAAGGGGTGATAATGCAACTGTATGCTTTTACTCTGTCAAAACCCTATTCTTTCTTGTCTGAAGTCATTCAGGAAAATATTTAATTGGAAATGGCTCCTGAAAAACATTCCTTCTTTCTGGTGCAAGTGATAATCCTTTGAGATCCCTTTTACTAAATCAGCCTTAAGAGAGTTTTCATAGAGGTTTCATAGCAAAGAGGTTTACCCCCTGTGGTTTTTTGTTTTGTATTGGGTAATCTAGTTTTTAGAAACGCCTATGTAATTTATTATTCTTTAATGTATGGCTGATATAATTAGGGCAGGTATCCCTGTGCTCCTCTCTCAAGATTTATAACACAATCTGTTATTCACTCACTCTACAGCTCTGCCAGAGCTGCATTCAGTCTGAGAACGAGAGCATCCTTTTCCAGAGTGAGGGAGCAAATGCTCAGTCTGCTGACAGAAAGCAGCTACTAGGGTATAGAACAACTGTTGTGATACACTGGAGCCGTCTTCCTGAAGGAATTCTTTTTTTGTTACTGCAGCTTTCAGGCTTAAATTAATAACCTTTTCCTGGCTATTTAGTGCACTCCTGAACAGTAGCAGACGCTTGGCTGCTCAACTTCATTTGCCCTCTGCAAAAGCAGAGCTGAGCAACACCGGTTAGAAGAACCTGTGAAGGCTGTTATTTTTTTGCATTGTTTTTTTGGGGTTATTTTTGGAGACAAACTTATGCTATATCAATCTCCTTTGCCTTTGAAACGTATAAAGCCTGTAGCTTGCAAAAGCAGCCCTGGAAGAGAGCATGCTCAGAAAGCTGGCAAATCATTGTCCAGTGACCGGGAGGAAATGATAGTTGCTCTTCATTTATAATGCAAATTCTGAGGTGTCTTCAGAAGTGTGGCAAACTTAAAATGATGGCTGTGGTGAGAACCTCTCTGCAGAAAGTTGTGGTGTTGTTGCATCGTTTACAGAGGATGGCAGTTTCTTCTCCCCGTTACCAGAAGCTTTGTAAGGTAAGAAATGTAAGCCCTAATTCTCGAGTGTGTGTAATGCTAACTCTGTTGTCTTTCTGAGATAAAAAGAAAGTAAGCACGGGATGAGTGTCAAAAGTATCTAGGCTATCTAGTGTGTTTTTAAGCCTGCCATGCTCCTGTGTGTGTTTTGTTAAAGAATGCAATAAATCTAAAAAAACAACCAAAGCCCTTCTGTTTGTCGGAGTGATATTTTTAAAAAAAAAAGTGTTCTCTTGCCCACCATGTGTCTGGAAGGAAACTGTTATGTTCAATGACTTCTTTCTTTTTTTTTTTTTAAATACTACCACTTCTCCTTTTCCGTGGGAGTTAGTTAATTCTTGGTAAATGTGATACTTTAACTCCTGTCTACCCATGACATAGAGTAGCTGTGTTTTTCCATGCCCAGTGTTTTTTGTTGTTTTGAGCTTTATGAAACTTTTAATTAGGAATGAGTTCAGCAGACTAATATGCAGCCATTAATTTCTGACTTCACCTATAGAGTTCTTTTGGAATAAAAAAAATCAGGAAAAGTTGGAGGAAAAGCATGCTGACATAAGCTATAACTTAATGGTATTTTTGATGGTACCTATTTTGGTGGCTGATTGTTTTTACTTCCACCAAGACAGTATTTATGTTTTAGTTTTTTTCACAGGTTCAGTAGTTCTGAACCCTAGTACTGTGGTAATGATCTAGAATACCTAGTAAAATTCACTTTTTAAAGTAACTTGCTCACCAAACTAAAATAAAAAAATTAATAAATTTCAAAGTGGTCTGCAAAGCCCATGAATTAATACTGCTGCAGTGTTGATGCCTGTGTTGTCATACTGTGATATTATTATTAAACTTTAATATGAGGATCCTGTCTTGAAACTTTGCAAAACTATAAAATTTGAGAGGTCTTATATACTGATGTAACCTAATAGAAATTGTTTGTCTGCCTTTGAACTTGTTTTTCTATTCTTAGTTATGATATTTTAAAACTACTTGTGTTTTTTGATGAAAACGTCTGTGTTTTGCATCCAAGGTGTGTGAGAACCAAAGTGCATGATCATGTCTTGTTCTGATGATAAAGCAAAGCCAGTGTAACTCATCATACTTGCTTCAGTCTGAAATGTGCTTTCACGTAAAAATTACATCAAGTTAAGGAGATCACATCTCTATAGTAGGGTTTGGAAGCAAGGAATGAGTATCATGCAGTATCTGGTTCATAATAGTGAAGCTTGTGGAGTAAGTTCTGGCATATGGGGAAAAACATTGTCTTCAAATGGCTGTTTTAGTGTGCTTCTGTTTACAAAGCTGTACTAAGAGCTGTATCTTCATTATGAAGAATGATAGCAGTTTGTGTACACAGAAGCTATTTTAACAAACATTTCTGAAATGTTCTTGTCTATCAGTTCTGCCATTAAACAGCCTGTTTGCCTTTGTGAATAGAGCAAATGTTTATTTATTTAATGTAAAGACATGGGTTATAATTGCCTATTTGGTCACATTTTTGTGTATAAACTTGTTTGCAAAATGTTTGTCAAACAACTATTTAGTGACTCTAACAATACTAATTATTTGCTAATTAGCCTGAGAGCCTAGTAAGTGCTTGCATACTTAATTTGTTGAGTTTAAATCTACCCAAAGGGTAGTAAAAAAATTTTCTAAAAGGCTGTTATTAAAATACATTTTCTGATTGAGAATCCATGCAGTGATAGCCTTGGGAATTACACATTGCTTGAAATTACACACTGTAAGTCTTTCTGCTTGTTAAAAAGTCATGTAGATTAGTGTTTTCAGATGTCTGTGCTTAGTTTACTGAAAGTAGAATTGTTGGTCTGCCTGTAGAGTTAAATCAGACCCTGATTGAGGGAGGGAAGAAAGGAAATGGTTTACAATCCCAGTCACTTCCAGCAGGTGTCAATGTAAGGCAATGATATATGGAAGTCTGGTGATGGAAATGTTAATGCTTAGATGAGAAAATGTATGGAAATTACTAAAAGCAACCATGACAGCATGTCAGGAAGGATTTCTTGTAGTGCTCTGTATACTCCTGTCTTTGGAATGTCAGAAGTTTGCACATGTCATGTGAACTTACTGGATATACTAATATAGTTTAGATCTGCTGAGGAGAGTATATGAATTATTGTGTTGTGTCCAGGGTAGATGCTTCATGAAGAAGAATCTAAATGTTTCATGTGAAGTATTCTTTGAAGCATAACAGAGTGCCAATGAAATAAACATTTAAAAAGTGCCAATGAAATATTTAAGACAAATTCTTGAACTTTAGTGTTTGTTTTAAACTGTACTGTTTATAAAAGAATAAACAAGGCTTATTATTATGTACTGGAGAAACTCATAATGGTTTCTCTTAGCAGCCTCACAGAGAGTAGCACTCAGCATTCATAGTCTTCATTTTGCAAATTTCTTTAAAGCAGAAACAAAAATAAACACTTTGGCATGTTACAGCATAGGTAAAAAATGGGAAATCCAAAGTTTAGAATATTTCTTCTGTTGCTGCATTTTCTTTCACTTATTTCTTTGTACTAAGGAGAGTTCTGCCAGATAGACCTTTTTACTAGTATTGCTATTTGATTCTTTTACATTGAAGTTAATGGCATACCAGGGCAAAATGTCTGTGCTTAGCATTGTGTTGTCAATGTGTAGTAAGTTTTGCTTTACTGTTTTTAGCAGCTTTGTTTCATAACTGTTTTGTAAGATTTTGGTGCTGACAATGAACAACCAGAAAACTGTGGTATAGTCTGTCATGTGCTATGTGTTCTTGTGATTGTCCTTAAAGAATGTCTTTTATTAGTTATATACAACTATCTCAGACTGGAATGAATTTAAGCAGAAAAGATTATGGTAAGGTACAAATTGGTGGATCTCTTCAGAGAGACCAGAGCTACAGTATTACTTAAGAAAATGAAGTAGAAAATTGTGAAACTTTCTCTGACTTCCCTGACAGAAGTTAAAGAATAGTGCATCTCTGTCAGACAAGTAAATGTTTACTTTGAAATATGTATCCTGCTTGTGGAATTTGACTGTGATATTTTTGAAACACATTCAGGGATTGGACCATTCATCCACTAGAAAACAGGCTGAGGAACATAGCTAATAGCTGAGGTAGTATTTCTCATTTTTGTCTCACTTTTCTGATGAAACGTGGAGAAGAAACCTCTTTAAAAAAAATAACTATTCAACCCCTTCATATAAAATCCTTGAAGTCTCAAAGCTGATCCAACATGAGTCTTCACTCTTTAAATGATATGTGGTAACTTAGGTGAGTTCCTGACTACCTCAGCTGTGAAGAGAAATGCTGCATCAGAAATATCTGTGGTTCTTCTTTAAGAATACAAAACTTAAAATACAATTTTCCCATTTTATGCTGATGTTTTGTTTTGTTTGTGGGTTTGTTTGTTTTTTTATGACTAGTGTTCCATTTATAAAACTGCAGGAAGTTAAAAGCACAGCAAATGCTAGGGTCAGAATCCTTTTTTTGCTGCCATACTGGTGATGCATTCCAAAAGACATTTACGTTGTGTTGAATTTTGAGGGTAGCAACAAAGGCTCTGTTCCTATGAAACCTTGAAAAAATTTGAAGGTCATGGGGGTAGGACAAAAAAGGTAGGACATGAAAGGCTAGGTTCAGAAATAGATAGGTCAATTCTGGTTCAAATTAATTCCAGTTAAATTTTCTAATGTTTGCTTGACTTCAGGTTGGTTTAGAAAATAAATCCTTGGCACTTGATCACGGTCAGGTGTAAAATACAGATAATTAAGTGTGGATGAGGATGAGCAGCAACGTAGTACATTCATTGGACAGCAAGAGTAAGAACGAAAGTTAATTTTGGAAACATGTCCTGAAGCAGGCTACTGTATTAAGCAGGTTGTTGGTTGGAAAATGAAGCAGTGTCTCTGTCGTCAAAAGCATTGCTAAATTATGCAGACGTTTTCTTTTTTTAGATGAGAAAGTTAAGTCCAGACTGCTTGATATGGTTCTGGTTGTATAGGGACATTCTAATTAGATTTTGATCTACAATAAAAAGCCTTATGGAGGGAGGAGGCCAGACTTAAAGGGAACCTTGGAAAATGATGACTATTATTTACTGAAATATAATGAGGCTAGAAGTGCACTGATGAAAGCAAAGTGGCTATTTTGAAACAGGAGATTTAGTAAAGAGTGATCAGCCTCATGAGTTTAGAATTTACCACTTCTGAAAACAACTGAGAAGTGTTGTAACCACCCCACTTCCAAAAGCCCACACCTTGTTTATGTTGGAAATGATTGTAGAAGAGCTGTCATTTGGCGTGATTTCATGAGATAGCCTATGTGCAGGGGTGGGATGGAATACGATTTGGGTGTTTGAGCAGACCAGGGTTAACATACAGCTAAATGAAGGGCAACAAGGGAGCATGGTGGTGTTTAGTGACTGAGAGGATAAGAAAACCGTGTTTGGAGAAGAGCGATTAGGCTAAGAATGCACATCAGTGAATGGTCATTTAAAGTGAATGAGATGGACATCATATCTTTTTGGATATGGCTTAGAAATTGTAAAACTGAAAACTTGTGGGAGAATACTTGAAATGATAGGCATATGGAAGGCTTGGGAGATGGAAGTTGATTTGCTTCTGGCCTTTATTATAGAATAATCACAGCGACTACAGAAGCAGTGGAAGGCTGAAGGGAGAAAATTTTTAGTAGCTTTAAAAAAATGAGGTAGGTAAAGATTGGAAATGACTATCAAGTGAGTCAAAAAAAGACATGAAAACTAGACATTTGAACAATAAGTTAAACCCCAGTTGGAAATATAATAGCTATAATAGATTGAATTCTCCATTGCTATCAAATTGCACCTTTGTATACAGTCTATCAGTGACAGACAAGGACAGTTGGGGCCTTTGGTGTGTAGGCAAGATCTCATGTGTTAACTTTTAGCATGTTATTTATCGATTGATTTCCTGTGGATGGACCTGAAAAAAAAGATTTTGGAGGGATATTTTCATGTTTTGATAAGCCAGAGAGGTGTGAGTTCCTGAGAACTCCCATCCTCTTCATGAGGATAGTGTAAGCTGGTTCATGAAGACAGGGGATTGACACAGGTGCAGATTCTGGTTGTGACTGGAGGTGGAGTGTAAAAGAATGAGCAAAATTTCAAGGAGAAACTTGTAGGTAAAGTACTGGGAAGATCTTTTAGTGAGATTTAGGAACTTACTGTCTTTCCCCCAGAACTCCTGTCTCCTCAGTCCTTTAAAGAAAAGATTTTAGTAAGGCCCCAAGCAATGGTTTACTTGAGTAACTAATTTCCAAGCATAAAAGAAGACAGTGATTGTGAAGATCCATTATGGCTTTTAAGAAGGGTGCCCAACGTGCTTGCTTTCTGTGAGAAAGCAATCTGTCTTTGGATATGGAGAAAGCAGCACTGTTCCCTGATCATGATTTTAGAGAAGTTTTTGACACAGTCTCTCACAGTCAAATTGGGGATACATGGACAAGACAGATGGGCCAAGAGGTAGGAGGAGAACTGTCTGGACCGTTTGTGTTCCTCAAGGGTTGGAACTGAGAATGGTACTGGTTAGCATTGTTATGAATCCAAACAGTGAGCCAGTGCACCTTCAGCAGGTTTGTGAATGATGTTAGACTATGGAGGAATAGCTCTGTTCCCATGACTTGGGACTCCAAGTGGGAGGAATGGGCTGAGAAGGAACCCCATAAAGTTTAAAAAAAAAAAATAGGGTGGGGGTGGGCAAAAAGACCCCAAAGCAAATTCTTGCACCTGAGAAGGAGTAACCCAGTTCATTAGTACAATCTGTGTGAGAGGGATCATAGCCAGATAGGGAGCAGTGTTTATTTTTGTCTACTTAGCAATCAGGAGGTCATGTCTGGAATACCACTGGTTGGTTTCAGGCCCACAGTTTGAGAAATAGTGAGAGACCGGGGAGAGTGCAATGCTTGGGGGCTGCATCACATGATGTAGGAGTCAAGGTGCAGGGGAACTGACTTTGGTTAGTTTGGAGGAGAGAAGGCTCCAGGGATTTCCAACTGCTGACACTGCCCTCCTGCTGGGTTGTTATTATAGAAGATGGAGCCAGTCTCCTTCCTGATGGGAACAAGCTGCAGTATGGGAGTTGGGTGTAAGGGCTACAGCAAGTGTAGCTGAGCACTGTAGTGGGCTGCCCAAAGAGGCTGTTTTATTTCCATCTCTAGAGGTATGAACAGTTGTAGTGGATAAGGCCCTTAGCAGCCAGGCCTAGCTTTGAAATTGGTTCCTGGAGTTGGCAGGAGGTTTGACCTCCAGAGATCTTTCCAACTCCAGTTTTCTTTGATTCTCTGTGCTAGTGCCCTGTTAGCTTATGAGTGAAGAATAAAATAGTCGAAATGGTTGTGCAGCAGTTTTCAGCTGTGACTGGGTTGCCCACTTCCTATCAAAAAGAACTTCACGTTTTTACCCCACGTGAAAAATTCTTACAACTCTGCTGAATTTTGATCTAAATCTGGGCCTGCTATGAGTCTGCTGTACAGCCACAGTACATATGCATTTGCAAATCCTTTTGCTGTAGTCTAACTTCAATAGTAACAATACAGTACAGTCAGGCATTTGGTGCATACCTGAATTTTATGCCTGTGATGAGAAGGTATTTTAATATAGCATAAAACTTTGTCAGCTAACATTCCCCTCACTCTTGCATTTTCAGATGATGTTTTCAGAACTCAAACAGAAGACAGAAAGGTTGTGCACAGCTTAAATGAGGAGGCTGACCTAAATATAACTGCTTTGTTTTCTCATTTGTCTAATTAGGATCAGTGCCAATAAAACTACATAATAAATGAGTACGTTATTGTAACCCCTTTCTTAAAGAAGTCTGGTCTCTCCAGTACTCTGTGTATCAAGTTTCTCTAGAAATAAAATTGTTTCTTTAAGGTGAGAAGGAAAAACAAAATGAGAGAGAACATAAAGCTTCATAACTTCAATGTTCTTAAGTGCTGCACCAGTCATTCCTATTTGCAAGCAAAATGCAGCTTAACAGAAGATGGGTTCTAGAATATAACTTTTTTTTAATAGAATTTCAGTAGTATTATGGAAGGGAGGAAAGGAGAAAGGAGATGAGAGAAATATTTCAGGGCATGCTTTTAGAATCCTCTTACATATATTTAAAGGCAAGTTTGATTTTTGAGCTGAAAATATTTTGCTATTGCAGCAAAAATGAAAATGAATCTAAAATATGGGGTAGTTCTATTAAAGCATAAATGTAGGATTAATGGGAAAATTGACTTCCATGAACTTCACATGTTTACAGGAGCTGGATCAATATTTGATATGAGACCCTTTTACCATAGTATTTTACCACAGTGCTTTTTGATTGCTGCCATTTTTCAGAGAGCAGTTTTTTCCCTTCTTTCCCCTAGGGCTTTATTACCCTGCCCACATTTATGGAGTCATGAAGCAGTAGTTGCCTAAAACAGCATAGTGCTTCACCAGTTTGTGTCTAGAGAATTGACAGTTTTTCTTGTCTTCTTTAGACAGATCATTTGAGCTTATTTTTAAGAAACCTGCACTCGCTATGAAGCTGGAAAAATAGTGCTGTTTGAAGATGTCTTGTCACTGTTAGTCATCAGGGACTCCAGAAGAGTTCTGTCCTCCTTTTTGCCTTCCCCTCTGGTTTTAATCAAGACAAACTGCTATGAGATATCATGTTCCAAAGTTGCCCTGCAAGCTTCCTATTTCATATCCACTGCTTGCAGACTTGTGTGGCGCTCTGGCTGCCCTGTGATGTTTTCATAGTGGGTACTCTTGATATACGTTGGTGTAAAGGATTGTATTTCAAAGCAGAAGTAACTTGCTCAGTCCTGTGTAGTTGGGTAATTGAATGGGGGTGGAAGATGTCGGTATTGTTTCTGATAATAGATGTCCTGTGTTGCACTACAGAAAGGAATTCTTCACAGTCATAGAGTACTGGTGGTTTATGGTGTACAGTAAATGTGGTGGGTCCTGCAAGTGAAATGATGAATTGAAATGCTGCTCAACTCAAGTTGTGCCAGGGGAGGTTTAGATTAAGTATTAGGAAAAAATTCTTCACTGAAAGGGTGGTCAGGCATTGGAACAAGCTGCCTAGAGAAGTGGTGGACTTAAAATCCCTGGAAATATTGAAAAAATGTGTAGATGGGTCATGTAGGGACATGGTTTAGTGCTGGGTTGCTGATTGGCCTTGAAGATCTTAGAGGTCTTTTCCAATCTTGATGATTCTATAGATGCTCCTCAGTTGCTGATGAGCCCTGTATCTGTGGGTGAAGTGTTATGCTAGTAGAGAGAGTGCTGGCTTCTCTGCACTGGTGTTCCGGATTTCTGACTGGAAGAAAGCATCCTTTCTGGGGAGATGGGGAGACTTTAATTTTCAGTGCTTGCTCAATTCTTGGCATTTCAGCTGAGACTGCTGATCAATTAGTGCTAATTGTGCTGGGTTTTGGGATGTGGTCCTAGAACAGTCATCTGAGGTCGCTGCTTTCTGTCACCTGCCATATTTGGACTCAGTTTGAACTATGCTTTTTGCTTTCCTTTTGTTTTTTAATTTTAAGGGAGAACGCATTATTAACCCTGAAATAATCATTCACCCTTCATGTTCAGTTTTCTGTGTTCCATATCAAATACCATACGTCTTTTGGTTAATACCCTCTTATTTTCTGCTACAAAGAGAAGTCTTCATTTGCTGCAAGTTACACCACTGCAAAATGATTGCAAAAAAATGTCTTTCTCTTTTTTCTTTCTGTTACTGAAAGCAAATTTTAAATTTCAGAGTTTAAGTGAAAGTTACTCACTTAATATTTGGAATCCTTGGGCTCCTCTGAGAAGAATGGAAGCATAATAAAAATTACAGATTACACAGAATCTCCCCCCTCCCCATTTAGTATTTATTAGCAAGCCCAGTAATTTCCTCTTTTGGAAAAGGAGGAAATGGGGCAAGAAAGCAAAAGGAAAAGCCTATTAATGGAATTTTACTTCTTTGCTATTATTTGCATCTTGAGTTAAAAGCAGTCGCTCAGCTATTTCAGTGAAATAGCTATATATCTGTTTGCAGACCATTACCTTTCACTTCATATAGCCTAGCAGTGTAATGATAAATTAGCTCTGAATTTCTTTCTGTACTTCTCAGTAAGGAGAATAGAGTCTTAAAAGATTCACCTGTTATCTGTAAGCAGATAATTTACCCTAATAGCCAAGTTGTGGAAGACTTTCATCCCTCAGAACATTGTTTCCTCTATATTAAGGGTACTTATAAATAAAAATAAGGGAGGCATTTGGGAGGGTTTTGTTGAAGAATTTGGATCTGAACATGACCTTCCATGAGCATTGTCTCTCTTTGAGCTGATGTGATAAGGCCCTTACATAGTGTTAGTTACAATCACTTAGAATTAGAAAACAAGTGGATTCTATAATTTTTGGTCTAGGTTAGATCTTTCCTTTTTAGTGTTCATTTTGTCTGGGCTTCCTTTTTGCTAGATGTCTGAGTTCTGTCTAACTATTACCTGGAATCTTGACATTTTTTATTACATCTCAGAGTCTATGGGATGAGGAGAGCATAGCAGTTTTATTTTAGATGAAAGCAAGTGTATTTTTTCTCCTTTTTTTTCAGTTCAGAGGTATGGCAATGACCTCTGTCATGGGGAGAAACTATCACTCTGGCAGCAAAACCTGAATACAGATTTTGCAAGTGTTTGTTTGTGTGACTGAAATGGGGGATGAAGGAGAAGGATGTTCTTAGTGAACAGCATTAAAAATACGGGCTGTCTTTTAATTATGGTGTCAACTATTGTTTTAATTGGAAAAGAGTGCAAAAAACCCCCAAACCAGCCCATGGATTTTGTGGCTGTGGAGAACTCTTTGGAAATTGTGATCAGGTTCTGAGGACCATAGCAGGCTTTCTCCTGGTTGTAAAAACCTCTTATTTAAACTATCATCCAGTAAGATGTTACAGTGGAAGAATCTGAATTATAGCCTAGTTTTCTGTACTTCAGGAGCGCTTTTCCTCGTCTAAAGCAGCCTCATAATGAGATGAAAAAAACAGATGAAAGTTATTGTCAGCTACGGATTACGGTTGATTCAGTAAAGGAAAAATGTCAGAGGGAATAGCATTGCTAAAACTTAGAGCATGGCTTTATTTTGGTATTGCTGTGAGTGCAAGGAGGATAGAACTGTAACCTGCTTGTGTAATCTGGTGGCCAGTTGAGCTTGTCTGTGGCTACTAACCTGTTCCTGTGGCTTAAAAGACAATATTCATTTGGGAACAAAAGTAGTTGTTGGTACAGTTGCCAATCTGTAGCTGGTAATAGTAAGCAGTAGTGTGTTTCAGTGGAATGATCTTGTGTGGCTGAAGAGCAACTAATTTTTCTGTGCATTTATAATGAACCTTTGGTTTTAGGTTAACAGGTAACCTGTTCATACAAGAAGAAACGTGAAAGAACAGTTGTGTGGAGTAACAAAGAATAGAAAATGTGAAAACAAAAGGAAAAATAGCTTTGGTTAATCTGTGCTAAATATCATAGAATCACAGAATGGCTTGGATTGGAACGGACTTTAAAGATCATCCAGTTCCACCTGCTACTGCCATGGGCAGGGGCACCTTCCACTAGACCAGATTGTTCAAAGCCCCATCCAACCTGACCTTGAACACTTTCCACAACTTCTCTGGGCAGCCTGTATCAGTGTCTCACCACCCTCACAGTAAAGAATTTCTTCTAACATCTAATCAAAATGTCTCCTCTTTTAATTTAAAACCATTCCCCCTTGTCCTGTCAATATCTTCCCATGTAAAAAGTCACTCTCCCTCTTTTTTTATAAGACCCCTTTAAATACTGGGAAGCCACAATGAAGTCTCCCTGAAGCCTTCACTTCTCCAGGCTGAACAACCTCAATTTCTCAGCCTGTCTTCATAGAAGAGGTGCTCCAGCCCCCTGATTGTCTTTGTTTTCTTCCTCTGGACCTGCTCGAAAAGGTCCACATGGTAAGACTCCAGATGTGGATTCAGAACTCCAGGTGGGGTCCCTTGAGGGCAGAGAAGAGGAGAAAGATCACTTCCCTCAACCCACTGGCTGTGTCTTCTGATGCAGCCCAGGATGCTGTTGGCCTTCTGAGCTGCAGGCGCATGTTGCTGGCTCATATCCAGCTTTTCATGCACCGGGATCCTTCGAGTCTCTTCCATAGGCATATTCTCAATGAGTTCTTCTCTCTGTACTCATGTTTGGGATTGCTGACCTAGGTGCAGCACTTTGCACTTGGACTTTTTGATTTTCATAAGGTTCTTATGGTCCCACATTTCAAGTTTGTCCAGGTCCTTCTGGATATTGAATTGAGGAATAAGCTAAGAGTATGCTTCAGTCCAAGACTGTATGATACACTGGGTTGAGTATGTTTATCTTTAATGTTCAATGTTCCTAATAAAAATTTGAGGAGACAATGAAGATTTTGTTAGTGAGCAAATAGAGGCTTTAATATTTCTGAGGTCCAGTATATTGTTGAGAAGGTGTATGTTCTCTGGCTATATGTTCAAGTTGGTTGTGATGAAACATTATTCCAGAAAAAGAGCTGAGCAAAATATTAACAGCTGCAAGCCAGAAGAAATTAAGTCATCTAACTTTTGCATATTTAATTAACCTGGCTGTCAGCATGCTTACTGTAAGTTTCTTGTGCCACGTAGGAACTGCTGGAAATATGTCAGTCTATGTGTAAACAACCTATGCCTTTTTTGAATCAAGGACAAAGGAAGACCATATATATATAGAATATATTATTTTTTCCTTGTGTGAAATGAAGGGAAAAGTAACTGGTAGTTGTTATTATACTCTCTGAATGGCAGATTTGGAACAGCATACAATAAATCTTGAAACAGAAATGAGAAGGTGTAGGAAGACTCTACACTGTATCTTTTTTAGGCTTCAGTCCAGTTACATAGGACATGTGAAAGGTAACTGTGATTTAGATCATCTTAGAAAGCCCAGGGCATAAAGCTAAGTATAATAATTTGTCTTGTTTAGCGTTGTTTAATTTGAGTATAAAGTATGTTTAAATTTTATAACTGCTTTGGTACTGTCCCAGCATCTTTGCAAGAAATAAGTCTTTGGCAGTGGCATTTGTGTAATGACTTAGGGAAAAATGAGATTAAAGACACTTCAGAAAGAGAAACAGCTGGCTTACAGCTTATAATGATGGTATGAATTTTGTGGTCGCTTAGTTTCACCTAATGATGATTTACTGGGGTGGTTTTTGAAGTCAGAGTCAACACACTTAAATTGAGAGCTGGCAGTTGATCTGTATTTGGAGTATAGTGGCTTCAGTTTGTTAGAGAGCCTGGAACTTTTAGAGGCAAGGTGACCAGAGCAAATGAGCCTGTTGGAAAGACAAAAAGACACATAAAATTGCACAACTAGGCACTGAGCTACAGAAAATACTCATTTGCCCAGTTGTTTCAGCACTGTCTGATCTTGTGATGCAACTTTTCAGTAGATGCTCTAAGGTGAAAATAGAATACATTATGGTTGGTGCAGGAGAATAGTGACAGACTGGGTGGCATGAAGTAACAGCTCTGGCCAGTTTCTCAGTTTAGAAAGCAAATGAGCTATGATCTCTAGTCAAATGTTGACATTTGTGTTGATTTTTTTTTTTTACCTTTCTCCCCCTTTCCCAGACCCCTAAAAGTTTCGCCAACAGAAAATGAATGCTTCTTGTTTTCTGATACAGCCCCTTCTCAGCCTTCTCATTATTTTTGTGATTTGACTGTTTCAAGCAGCAAGGCTGTCAGGGTTTGTGCAAACTACTAGGAGATAAAAGGAGCTACACCTTTTTGTTCACTCTTGTGCTGTAAATCTGTGCAGATGCACAGGCTATCACTGCCTATGGCTTTTTTTGTTTTGTAAGAGGAAGTACATTTTAATTTCTCTCAGTGGAAGAAAGCAGAACAAAGAAAAGTAAAGTGCCATTCCTTTTGATATTTTGTGGCTAATTGTATTCTTTATAATTTGAACACAGCCATAGGAATTCTGAATGCTGATTTCCCCTGTTACTGTAACTGGTTCTGGCAAAGTCCTTTGCGTGATCATTTGAAATTAATTTTTATACGTGCTCTGAGGGAAAATGATTACTCTCCCTTCCCCAGTTTTCCACTTTGTGAAGATCTACGAAATGGCCATCTGTCAATTAGCAGTAAGTGCATTGGAATGCCACCTGCTGATGACTCTGGAAGAAGAAAGTGCCATAGCTCCGAAGTAGTGGTATCCTATATCTTGTCCACTTTTAATTTGCTACTGTCATCTGGTTTCACTAGTAATAGTTCTGAGATGAGGCAAAGTGAATATTACAAAAGGTTTTCCTGTGGCACCAGTGATATGTAAGTTCTTTTAGGGCTGGACTGTCTATAAAGGATGAAATGGCACTGTGCCAGTGATCACTGTGTGATCGCAGTGAAGCTGCGCATAGAACACAAAGCTGCTTTTCCTTCTCCAGTCTTGTCTGTCATGATATTTTTATAGATTTGTGAATGAGGTGAGCTACGTAATTCAGTCTGAGTGATAACATGGATTTGATTTAAAATGAGACATACTGCTGTGGCATATATGATACGACTGTACCCGAAAGGGCCTTTGAAATTACAAGTAGATTTTAGCAAGGAACCTTCCTGAGAACATCTGTTCCCAATGATAGGCAAATATGTGCTAAATTTGCTACTGGAGTTCAGAAAAAGGTATAAGTTGGGTGCTTATGATTCTGCCCCGATGTTGCCTTTTGAATTTTTATTATGTCAAAAATATTTTTTTATTGAGTTAGAACCCCTAATTTTCTGGCTTGCATGTGGAGAGATGAACTATGTACGGGTACAAGGGTTGTGTGATGCTATAAATAGCATTGGAGATGCACAAATTTCGGGTTTGAAATACATGAGTGACTCTAGAAGATATTTCCTTTTTGAGAATTCAGAGTTGTACGTACGAATTCACTGAAGAAAGATCAAGTAGGCGTTTGAGGTGATGTTGTGTCTTCATGTTTCTAATACATAAAGAAATAATGTGAGTGGTAAGAAACAGGTTGAATAAAAGCACAGACTTGCTCTGCACCCAGTCTTAGGCCAATGCTAGATCATCTCTTGCTGTGTCACTTCTTAAGGATATTTGTCTGGTCTGCTAAAGTTTTTACAACTCCTTTTAAGACAAATTCATTCACCTTTTCCAAACTATTAAATAATTTTATAGGTATTTAATTCTGATCTATAAACTAAATTTTATTCCTTATGATTGAGAGAAGTTTATTATGAAGTTCTTCAACTTGCCACATACCTAAATTCACAGTTGGAGTTCCCATGGTAGTTTACACGTATATATTGAAAGACCATTTTACTTTCTCCCTTCTAATTTCTTCTTAGTTAAACTATCACTTACTCTTGTCGGGATAATTTGCTGTTCGTTTAACTTTTTCATGAAGCTTGGTGCCCAGAACTTGGTGTGGTTTGCTCAGGCCTTGCTAGAGCTGAGCAGAATGGAAAGTGGTGCTGCTCTTCCACACTTTTCTGATAAGCCTTGTTGGCTCACAGTGGGGAACCCCAGGGGTACAGTCTGCAGATCTGTCTCTGCTATCCAATGCTCTTGGTCATCACTTTTCTCATTGCATTTGCAATCTTGATTTATGTTACTCAGTTACAGCATAGGATGTTTCTCAGGTGTGCCTTCTTTCTGTTTTTTTGTTTGTGTTTGTTTCTGGGGGTTTTTTGTTTGTTTTGTTTTTTTGGTGGTGTTTTGGTTTTTTGTTTGTTCGGTTTGGTATGTTTTTTTTTCCGTAGAATAGTTCTCAAAATTGCCAACATCCGCTTCTAATTCTTACCGTTTTTTCCAGCATCTTTGTAGCTGCTCCTATCTTAGTTGTCTTTGTAAAAATCAGTCAGATGACTTTTTTTTCTGTTATCCTGTTGTTAATGAAAATATTCCAATGTACTGGACTCGGGACAAGTCCCTATGCAATTTTTCTTCATAAACCTTGATATTGAAACGTTTACTACTATATTTAGTTTTCCAGCTAGATGTGCTTGCACCTGGGACTATCTTGTAAGGTTTTCAACAATTAGTGAAGTCAAGATAAATGACACTTACTACCACTCCCATATTCCCAAGGCTTGTTATCCTGTCACTGAAGGAAATTAAGTTAGTCCGACATGATTGATTCTTGACAAATCATTCTGGCTGTTGCTAATTTTCTTGTTATGTATAATGTGCTTACTATTTTTTTCACAGGAACTGAAGTAAAGCTTATGGACAGTAAGTTCCTTAGCTCTTCCTTTTATTTCTAATATAAAAAGAAGAGTTATATTTGCATTTTTCTACCATCTTCTGTTCGTGCTCAGAGATAACTGCTAATAATTCTTAGACACTAATAACCTATTATTTAAGTATTCTTTGGCAAATTTAATAAGATACACACAATTTTAAAAAGTCAAACTTACTTAATTACTCTTTGGCCTTTTCTTGCCAGTTGAAGCTCAGATTTTTGCTACTTCATCTCTGTGGTTAAATAATTATCTGAAACACAGTATTTTTCATTAGTGAGAGTGGAAGCAGAGGAAAGTATTGAACATTCCTTCTTTCTCAGCATAATTTTTTAATAGCTTCTCTTTGTAGTCTTGTTACTGATTTGAATACAAAATTGCTGTTTTCAAAAAGTAACTCCATAGATAATACAGGAATTAAAATATCATGTATTGACTTTGACTCTCTATGAAGGAAATTAACCATTTCCTTAGCAGGATGTTTAATTTTAAAATAATTTAATTTTTTTTTGTAATAAAAATAACAGCTCATCTTTGTACTACTAAGAAGGTGGATCTGCAGTCAGTAAAGCAAACTTTGACAGGACAATATGGAATTGAGTGTAGAAATAACTATGCAAACAGTCTGATGTGAACCTTAAACGTGAATTGTGTGTTATTACATGAATGCTTGAATTAGTGTGTATATTAGACACCTTAGCCAGTTTTTGGAGTATCCACTTAAAAAAGAACTGATCTTATGATGTTGAAAAGCAGAGACCTCTTTTGAATAAAGATAACCTATATCTTAGGTCAAGGATTTGGCAATGTCATACTTAAAGGTAAATGCGGAAATGGATGATGTCTAGTAGTAATGGGACCAACCTGTTGCTCGTCCAGGAAAGGTTGGTCACATAAGGGTGTCTGTGTAGACCTTGCCGAAATGATAATGTGTCAAGTTGGCATTGAAAAGTAGGCAGGGATGTTGCTTCAATTACATCCACAGTGTGAGGGATGGCCTTTTTGGAACATTTTTTTTCAAATTGGAAACAGCATATCATGGAACATGTGTTGACAGTGAATGGTATATGGAAAATAGGCATAAGGGAGAAAAAACCCACAACAAAACCTCTGTTCTGATTACTTTAAGCATGGAAAATTTAAGCATGGATGGAATTAAAAAGGATTATGAAATTGTGCATTTTTACCTTTAAAGACTGTGGAAGGCTTAGTAGTAAGTAGCAAATTGTTTAAGCAGATGATAATAAATGTTTGAGGGCATTGTATCATCTTTTAGGTCTATTTAGAAGGATTTTGAAAAGCTCTGTGGTGGCTTCACAAACTGTTTTTTCTGGAATACGTAATACAGACTCGACATGGACAACAATATAAGAAATTATAATATGAAAACCTAAGGCAAATGACATTTCAATACAGAAACCTAATAATAATGAAGAAAATTGAAGATTAGTTTAATTAGCTTTTAGACCAGAAAAATACTTATGTATGAGCAGAGAATACTTGCTTCTTCTGGGTTAGACAATCTATCTTTGGTTTGTAACTTGTTAGCCGTAATGGAAGGTTTGTTTAAATTAGGTCCAGCAGTGCAACTAAGGGAAAACTACAGGAAAATACATTTATCAGAAACAAACAGCAAAAAGCCCCAAAAGATTTAAGTCATTAACTTGACTGGGCAAATACACTATAAAACGTCTTTACTGTTCTTACACCTTCCTGTTGGGTGTTTTCTGCTTTTATATGTTTTCTGCTTCACAAGCTGGAAGACAATTTTTAGTGCTTCTTAGAGGGGGGTAGTCTTTGGGGTTTTTTTCAACAGTTTTATGAAGGACTATAATACCTTGGAAAAGCTTATTCTGCTAAAATGTGGTTGCTGCTAGTTACATGCTGGCTCATATTTATGGTCACTCAGTCTCCCAATTCTCTGTAGCTGTGTTTTGTTTTCTGTTTCAGCTATAGACTGCTTTCAACTTCGGCGCTTGCTGGAGTCTGTGTGTGTGCAGCTCTCTGCTTGTTGGTGTTCTTGGCTCAGACCTCCTGCATATGAGAATAATACAAGTCATTAATCCTAGAAAGCTGATCATGCTTTCCTAAAATCTTAGGCTTAAACCATGGAGTGATACCAATAACAAAAACTCAGAGCCCTTTAGTTGGCATTCCTGTCTCACAGACATCTGTGGCCTTCCCCTCCTCCCCTTAATAATGGGTGGATGCAAAGTCTTTGACCAGGTTTAAGGCAGTAGTGGTGTGCTTTTCTTTTTTTATGCTTTTCCTCCCACATACTCGTGTATCCATTTATAGCATGCTCATTTGTGTTTTCTGTATTCTCAACAGGAGATGACATTTACCAGACTTGAAACAAATGCCATCTTTTTCCAACTTGAGGTGGTCATCATTTTCTGTCTATCTTACTAATTGGGCTTGCTGAATTTTTGGCATCTCTTGTTGATTTAAAATTTTAGTCTGTGAACTCATGATTAAAAAGCTCAGCATGAAGCAGTACCAGTCCTCTGTGTAAAGCTAAAGAACTATTTAGCTCTCTTCTCTATTTAATTTCCTCCATTTATGTGCTAAGAGTTAATTATTGTTTTGTTGGTTTCAAATAACAGTATTTATAGTTAGTAATTATGTCTGAATTTATTGAAAATAAAAATAATCAAGAAAAACAAGGCTTAAGCATGTCTGTCTTAAGGTAGCTCTGTGATAAATGCATGGGGTGTTTACCATCTGAATAGATGAAAATTACTTCTGTTAGAGGGGTCACTGGAGGTCAGTATTTAGCATCTGATTAATAAAATTTACCTTTCTTATAATCATTCTGTCTCCCTTGGGAATAGGGATTTATATTTTAACAGCTTCAATAAAGAATAATAAATTACTTGAGTCTTTCAGAAGTTAGGGTTGAATTGTTTCATAAATGAAATCTTTTCTAAACAAATACACAAGTAATTTAAAATCATTAATTTAAATATTGCCTTCATTTTCCCACTTGTATAAATTTTAACCATAACGAAGCAGAGCTTTTTACTAAGATGGAGTGGCCCAGGGGTTGCCAAATGTTGTCTGTGATGGCTACACATGTTAGGGTTCTCCTTCCTACTGTACCATGAAAGATGGTGATTAAATACAGAAGTAGAGCTGTGATAGTGCTGTGGATGAAATTGTTTGTAAAAAACAAAAATCATGAAAGTAAAAACACCCTCCAAAGATGTTGATAATGTTTAAATATTGAAAACTTTCCATATTCTACATCTCTTTTAGAACTATAACTGTACAATTCCTGTCAATATGTCACATAAATACTCCCACTTGGTTCTAAAGGACATGAATTTCTAATATGTGCACTTTCAGATTCTCAAATTTCCATGTTTTTCTATGGTTCCTTTTTAAAGACCATCCTTGTAGGCATTCAGCATCTTCAGACTTACCAAATGGGAAAACTCACTTCTCGGTTGGTTGTATGGGTTTGGTATGTGATAGGTCATGTGGGAAAAAGCAGGAGTTAGGTAGTGGTCATTCCATAGTAGGCAACCTACTAGTCCACATAGCTGATGATCAGTCACTTAAAAAACTTGAAGTCCTGGGTTTTCTAATAATTTACTCCCACTCATAAAGAGTAATAGTGATACTTGTCTTGGATGAAAGGAGATGCTAAAGTGAAGGACTTTCAATAGATGTTCTTTTTCCTGAAATTTCCATAAATGTCCATAAATTAAAGTTTAGACCAATTTAATATTTTTTAAAATAAATGTGTAGAAACACAGCGTGTCTCTTAATAAACAAAACTTACTTTAATAAGATATAACAGTGAGGAATCCAAAGAAAGGTGCTCTAATGCCTAACTTATACAGGCCCTCTAGTCTGTATTGTTTAAGATGTAACTTTACATAATGATTAAACAATTCTGGTGATTTACTGAACTCTGGTTTTGGTATTTGAGTACTCTTATTTTTCCTTAAATTAACAGGGTTTGAAAGCAAGTGCAGTATTGAAATGAAAAAAAAAGAGAAAAGAAAAAATGGTGTAAATACCATTTTATCTTGATTGATGTTGCCTTTTGTCTCATACACTGCTTGCTTCTTTGGGATGTATAAATGCAGGAAAATCTGTGGGTGGGGGACTGAAATGAGGAAGATCAGATGTGAAAGTGTATTGCACAGGAAGGCTGGGTGTGGGTAGAGGCAAGTAAGCCAAAGGAGAGATAGACACTTATTAATGATGACCTGGTTAATGCCTTGAAGTCAACTTGGTTCAGAATCTCTTTACATCATTTGAGGATCAGAACAGTTAAAGGGCTCGTGAAGCAAGTATTCCCTTGCTTGTAATGTGCATTGAATGTGCAATGATTTTGTCCTGTATTTTAACTTAGTCTCAGATTGTGTTGTGCAGTGGGAAGAGGGAATTTTTATCCTTCTTCTTTCTGCTTGTTATTTATATCCTAATAGTGAATAATTTTTAATGTGTTGCTGTAAACCTGGTGCATTCATTCCCCTGTGTGATGGAGAGTTGTGGTTTAATGTCAGCTGGCAACTAAGCTTCATGCAGCCACTCCCTCCATCCCACCTGCAGTGGGGAGGGGAGGAGAATCAGGAAAAAACCCCCCCCCAACTTATGAGTTAAGAACAGTTTAATAACTGGAACAAAGTAAAATTTAATAATGGTAATGATACTGAAATGGACTACTGTTATTACTGCTAATGATAATAATAATGGGAAAAACCCCAAACAAGTACAACTAAACCAAGAAACACAAGTGATGCACAGTGCAGTTGCTTACCATCTGCTGACTAATGCCCATCCCATCCCCAAGCAGTGATCGGCAGGTCCCAGCCAATTCCCCACATCCTGAGCATGATGCTCTATTGTATGGAATATCCCTTTGGCCAATTCAGGTCAGCTGTCCTGAGCCATCCTCCCTGCTGGATTCTTGTGCACCTGCTCACTGGTGTAGAGCGTGGGAAAATGAAAAGTCCTTGACTTATGCACTACTTAGCACAACTAAAACATCAATGTTTTATCAACATAATTCTTATACTAAATTCAAACACACAGCATTGTGCCATCTACCAGGAAGGAAATTAACCCTGTCCCAGCCAAAACCAGGACAAGAAGGATGGTAGAAAATGTTTTGATTTGCTAAATAATGGAAAGAGGAGCTCTTTCAGACCTCTGCATTCTTGTATTTAGTTTGTGAAAGCATAATGCGAAATTTGCAGCTCTTATTTCACACTAGACTGGGAAATAATTGTTCTTACTTGTTATTGAATGATTTTAATTTTCTGATTTATCCATGATAGTATCTTGTCATGCCTTTAATGAGTAGTATTTATATTTGTCATAAGCTATGAACCCTATTAGAATTAAAAATAAGCTGTTAAAAGACTTGGGGGGAAAAAAGATGAACTGCTGTAGGTGTTCTGACTGCCTAACAAGCGGGACAGTTAAGTAATGTCAGGAAGTCCCAGATCCGTAGAGCTGCTTGCTGTCACTGCTGTGGTGAGAATAGAGTCGGGCTCTGGGATTTGTACGTGGTACCCTTCTTCATCCCTTATATTCAGGTTTTTTTCTAATGATAAAAGCTAATTTTTTAATACGGCAGCTTTAAAAAGCATGCTAATTCTGTTGGAGAAAATAGTTAACGTGAAATATAGACACCTCTAAAGTAAATGATGATGCTTATAAGATTTTAAATACATGCTTTATACTATACAGATGTATTTGCTTGGGTAAATAGCTGGCCTTTAGCAAAATTGTGCTAGCAGTGTAATGTAAGATGACAGTTTCTGCCTGGAGGTCTTTATTATATTTGGGAAAAAAAAATTTTCTTCCCTGCCCCCTGTTAAAAATCATATTGTTAAAACAGTTCAATAATCATTTGAATCATGGCACTTACTTTCAGGAAGAGAATGGAGGAAATGTCCTCTCTCTCAGTATGGGTTAATGAAACATTGATTGAGATTCTGCCACCTTCTGATGGAAACTTTATTGCTTCCTGGTTTTATCATAAGTTTAATCACTAACTAAACAGTAAGATTTGATTTATCTGCCTGTTTCTTAGGGTGACCAGCATACAAGTGTTAAATATTGACTTGAAGTTTAAAATAATGTTCTCTAATTGCATCAGGAAACAACATTTGTATTTTTAATATGGAGCTGCTGTTCAGGAAATATTTTCATTGCAGTAACCCAAGTAAAACAGTAGTTCATCCGATTGGTAATCACTTCTTCACTTCTTTTTTGACAGGTCTTGATGATTACCCTCACTTTTGATTGAAAGTTGGTAGCCTGCTGTCAGATAAGCAAGTTGATCTTTGACCCTTTTTTGCATAGTGTTGTTGGAAGTTGAAAACAACATGCAAAATTAAGTGCTGTTCATTCTAAGACAGGAAAGGACAGAGAGAGTCATACAGCAAGATACAGCAAGAGCTGTATCTGAAATACATAATGTGTATTTTGATGGTACCCAAAATGTGCAACGCTAGATGCAGTGCTTCTGTCTGCAAGGCATTGTAGATCATGGTGTTGCTAAGCAGGTAACATCAGTTTACATGTCCTGGTGTACTCCAAGGAAGTAAGAATAACTTTTGATCTTTTCATGTTTGTATTTTGTTTATTACATGTCACTGTTTTAGAAAGAAAAAAATTGGCTCTTGCAGCCAATGAGTTTGTTTAGAGTATTCATGAAGCTTTAATGAATTCCCTGTTTCTATAAGTTTTCAGTAGCAGGTATGTCTTCAAAATGTTGTTTGCTTTCAGTGCAGTGGTATTACATTTTTAGAAGGGAAGAATTGCCAAATCTGTTTTTCCTGCTCTCTGCTGCCTAGTTGTTAAATTACATCCATTGATTCTGGATTTGAATAGTAGCTATTTTAACTGCCATATTGCTACTCCTAAGAGTTGAAGGTAAGGAATTGTTAGCATTCAGGTAGATCTTTTTTGGCTCTTTTATTACTGTGTTAGAAAAGCTTACTCCCAAATTTTTTCTCTTACCTAGTGTTAGCACTTTGATTTATTTAGTCCATTTGTCATTGTGTTTCTTGATTCTTTACTTTGCTGCTACTTCAGGATGAGACTGGTATAAGAATCCTGTCTGTCTTTCACAGCATCCCAGTGACCTGGATTGTGAAGTGGTTGTAGACAACCTGTTTCTTGCAGTTTGCCCGTTCTGTGTGGATCCAGTACTGGTTGGTTGAGTTTCTTGATGTGTCATTAGAGATCAGCTGACAAAAAGGTCACTGACACTGAAGAACTGTGTTGCAAACCACAAAACTTAAGAGTTTCTGCAGTAAGTTCAAGCACCACAGACATGCCACAGGATGCTCTTCAAGGAATCCTGATCTCTCTGGGCAGCAGACACATGAAAGAAATCATGACACCCTTCAAGAAAATGTGAATTGGCTTACAAAAATATAATGGTTTTTTTAAGTTACTGTGTTGACCTAAATACAAAACAGCTTTTGATTTAGATGTGTTTGTGGACATATATTTATCTTAAGTGTGGGGGATATTGACTTCGCATGCAAGACACTCACTCTCACCTGTTTCAGCCCACTGCCTTGATACAACCTCTCTCGATGTTTTAACACCTTCTGAAGAGTTTGCTGTGCCATAGCCTCAGGCAGTTGTTTGTCCAGATGTGTGCTCTGCAGAGCAGCCCTGCCTGGCCAGTAGGCAGTAACACTCAAGCAGCCTCCAATGAGCAGTGTGCTGCCTGGCAGTGAGTGAGTGCAGTGGGTTCTTGCATTAAGTTTTGATGTTCCTGGGAGGGAGGTGCACATTTTGTGGCACACCATTCAGATGTCTGTGATATGACCTGATTCAGATCTTCTGTGCTGGGATTCCAGAGGTTGGGAGATCTGATAATGGTGAGCTCTTTAATGACTGTAAGCAGTATAATTTTTTTGATCACTGTTCAATATTATTAAGAGAGCAATGAGGTTATTTTTGTGGTAAATCTTTTCTTTTAGGCCTTGGTGATTAGTTCAATTAAATATACAATTTGAATACAGCTCTGTGCATGTTTCTGTAAGACAAGGTAAACATAGGGTTTGTATTGGAATGAAGACAAACAATAGTAAGGTGTCTCAAGCACATCTGAGAACTGCAAAATTTAGTACTCACGCTGTCCAGATGGTTATTAAAAACCTTTTCTGCCTAATTAATCTTTGATAGTTTGTTACATAATAGCCTGGAAGCGTCGCGTACACGAAGTGACACAATATAAAGGAAAAGTAACTGGAGAAGATTAGAGACTACCTTGAAGTTTGATGTAAGGGGTGTAATGAACTGGCAGCAGCAGCTAAGCATGAGTTTGTGGGCTGTCTACTGCTTGTGGTTTCTACTGCTGATTACTTTGCTGAAAGTGTAACGCTTAATGTGTTGAAAAAACTAATTGTCATAAAACTGAATTCTTGTAAATGTTGGTTCTTTACAGAAAAGAACAAAATACTATGGGAGCTAATCTGTGGGATAAGGAGAAAATAAATCAATCTAGAAATATAGCAGACATGATAGAAATTACTTTCCACCAAATTACCAGACTGTGATGTTTAGAACAAATTAATCTACTTCAATCCAGTTGCAGTTTTCTGTTGGCAGTAGATTAATGGTTTTAATTATTGTTATGTAGGCATTTATAGTGCATTATAAGCATAGCGCTTTACAGAAGTAGAAATTAAAACCTGACGAACTTGCAGAGTCTTAATCAAAGCAAATGATAAGTATTGTAAAACATGGTCAGAGAGAATGTGTTCTAAACAGTGTCTTATTCTTTACTAGGTTGCAAATGCATTGTTGGCAGACTTTTAAATTTGTTTTTTTTAACAAGAGAACAAAAATAGTAGTAGAAAGCAACAAGTTGTAAGTAGGAAAGCTTAGTGCACTAGAAAGGGAATCTTATCTAGGTATCCATGTCACAAGTAGGTGTAATGCATAAATTGGAGATTGAAGGGAGTCTCCGAACAGAATGTGATAGTGCTTTGAAAAGAAAATTGAGTTGGTCGTGTTAGTTTGAGCATTGGAAGAAACTGTTTTGTGCCAGGCATATTGATTAGATTGAGTCTAAATAGGATGGTCAGAAAGGAAGAGGTACTGCAGCTAAGACAAGAAAGAAGTTTGATGTAGGAGTTTTTTCTAGCAGTTAATGAGAAATATATACACTTCATGAATATCCTAGAGGGATGGAACAATATTGATCTAAAATAAGTCATGGTGTAGTCACAGATAACTGAGAGGATAATGAGATTGTTTATGGAGCTGCTGGGTGGAAGTAAGGTAATTTGTCTGCGTAGTGTTACTGAAACAATCTTTAGCCACATCCTCTGATAGCTCAAAAATATTAACCATTTGAACTATTCCACTTGTTAAGAGAATCAACACAAGTCTTAGCAAATACTGTTTGTCATTGGAATACAGTTCTTAAGCCATTTGTGCTTGAGAAAAGAAATTCACCCCGTGGTACCTGACTTTCTCAGTTCCATTATGAGTATCCTGTATCTTGCAGCCCCATGTGGTATTGCTTCTTTTCACTCATTTTACGTGAAGAAGAATTTCTCAGTAAATTATAGGCTATTATCTGTTATCCAGCTAGTTCCAAATGCTGCAAGAACAAAGGAATTATGCTGTGCTATAAATGAATGCATTTTATTTATCTCCCTCAAAGTCTCTAGAAGGAATGACTTCTAGTCCTGGTCAACTAAATATTGAATTCAGACCTGCTCTGGGAGAAAACATCTTAAAATTCAGGACAGTATAATTGCTATAGAAGTAAAATCTTTGCCTTTAAAATATGTCCATGAAGTTTGTCTCCATTTCTGTTGCACTGAAATAGGGGGATTTTGTTTGTTTTAGCTCTTGTCTGTTTCTGTAAGTAAAACCACAATTCTTTCAATGTTATATGTTTTTATTTCCCCCTTTTTGTAGTAAAGTGCTGTTTGTTCAGTTGGTAAAAAAATGGAGAATTGCATATCAACATCCATGAGGAAATCTGGGATGTGGGCAGTTATAAAGATAGCAAGAGCTATTATTATGGCAGTTTTATTTATTATCAACTCAATACTTTTTTCCCCATATAAAAATGACTGTGGCATTCAAATGGCTAATTTTACAAGTACTGCAAATCCCACATGAAAATTAATCAGTTGTATACAAGTGCTGCATATGCAAAGAATGAGTGTTCTTCTGATTGTACAAGATTTAAATTTAGCAACAGAAGTTTAATGAGTTTCATATTCTGTACAAAGAACTTCCTACTTTACCTGCTGTATCAGCAGAGCAGCAGAATGTAAAAAGTTCACTGAGGAAGAGAATGATCTTGAAAACTGTAGGAAGTTGGAATGAGACAGGAAGCTGGAGCTGGTAGCTGCTGTTCAGTGGCAGTGAGATGTGGCTGTCTGTATCAGCAATTCCATTCAGATCAGAAATGGTCTCTTGAGGGAAATCTCTCATAACAGGCCTGTCCCTCCTTTTTGGTTCACATCATCCAGTGAACTTGGAGTGCAGAAACTGTTCTGGGTTGAAACTTAACTAGAAGATGAAGTCTCAAGGCACACCAAGGTGTGGCCCAAAGGCCACTGGTGGGTATGTAGTCTGTAGGGTGAGTTGAGAATTGGCCTGAAGCCCTGAACACTGAAAGAGGACTCGTGGCTGTCAGCTCAAATGTTTGCATTACACATGTCTGTTCCTGTTGCACTTCTGTGCTTCCTGATGTACCTGTGGCCTGTATCATGGTTTGTCTGCTACATTAATGTGCAAGAACAGTATTTTAGGCACTGTTCTAACAGTTGTTTTGAAACCGCGGACATCAGACAGAGGCATTGCTGTTACAGTACTCTTACGAGGATAGCCTTCCAAAGTCCTCCTTTTTATTTTTACTGAAGGAGGTGCTGTGCTAATAGAATAAAAATATTTGCCCTGCTTTAAGTAATCTAAAGTGCAAAATAGGAGATGGGTTTATATGGCTAGACCTAGATACAAATTCAGAGTGGTAGGAGACAGAGCAACCTTCCTCCTTGTCTAAATAGATATGTGATAGATATCATTTAGTGATGTCATACAATAGAAGAATGTCACTTTTCTTAGTACTGCAGTGGCACAGATCTGTTTCCTCAGATTTGAATATTAGGTGTGTTTTTCTTGATCACTTGGGGAACTCAAAAATGCAAATCAGCTGAGAACATGTGTCCGTATATTCAGTGCAGAAGTACTGGTGCTTCCTGACCTCCCTGTCTTGTGTTGCTTTGTTCAAGCTTTGTGTTGATGAAACAGGATAAGCTTGGTAGGTTAAGTTTGAGCATCAGCTCCACTTCTTTGGCTTTGTGAAGAAGAGCCTATAGAGGTCAGATGATTGACTCAGCTTTTGCTTTCTGATTATGCATTTCTATTGCACACAAAATATTAAGATAACAATATTAATATTGTCATGTTAAATAATAAAGTTAGGAGATGCTACAGTTAAGGTCACTTATGTAACCATAACTTGCCTCCCTTGTATGTATGCATTATGAATCGGTCCTTAATTAAGCGTTTCTGCTATCTTTCCACTCTTTCCTCTGGCTTCATTTGGTGTGCTAAAGCTTAATGAATACCTTCTCCTTTTTGTTTTTTCTTCCTTCTAGTTTAATATGGGGTCCAATTCCTTTTTAGATCGTGCTGCTATATGGGGCCCAATTAATTTTTAGATCATGCCGTTTGAACTATTTTGTGACCTGTGTTATTTTTTAGGCACTTCTTTTACAATGCTGCCACACTTCGTATGTGGCATGCTTACAAAACATACTTATGGTATGTTTCGTGCTAATCTGGGTTGTAATTGCTTGCACTTATTAAATGTATTGATTGTTCATGCAACAACTTCCGTTGATTTCATCTCCACCTGCAAGCTCTTAGCAGTCTGCGGACTGGTGCTGTGGTCTTAAGCCTGGCATCTGAACACAAGGAATGTGGTTTTGCTTCTTTTTGAGGGATGTGGGAATTGGTATAAGGTGGTATTGACCAACATCCTGCCGGATTTTTGTGTCGGAGGCAAAACTAGGTATAGATAAGGAATCTTATCATTTAGGGTCTTGTCCAGTTGTTTTAGAGTAATCCTCCTTTCTTTTGCTGACAAGAAAGTGACTGAAGGAGAGGTTCCCATACTGGTCTTTTGTTGCAGGCTTTGCATAGACTAGTTTCTTGTTCATTCACTTCTGCAGATGTTGATCCTTCCAACCGTAACCCTCCCAGTCCCATTTTCTTTGTACTTCTGTCTTCTCTCCATTCTGGTTTGTTCCCATCCTGGTCATCTTCTCAGCCTGTCCAAGTCTTACTGCTGTGGATTCCTAATTCAGTCTGTTTCTCTTCCAGTCATGCTTTTCTCCTCTCTCTGTTTCTCCTTACGCCCTTGGTGTAGGTGCTGGCTTCTCTCCAAGTTCCTTATCCAGTTTCCATTCTCCTCGCCTGTTCTTTGTTTTTTTCTGTTGCAGATGTTTCCACAGCACGGTCCTCCCTTTCTTCTGCATGCTTCACATCCCCATCAGTTTCTTACTCCCTTCTTTGCCAGCTGTCAGTGGTTTTTTTGGCATTCTCCACTCCATGTGGAAAGCCTGTTCCCAGGTTTGAAACACACACAGAACAGATGTAAATTTGGGGCATTTAAGCTCCTAAAGCTTTAGTTTCTCCTGCCTGTGGACATGCTGGCTTTTACTTATTTATTTATATATGCTTGTACGTATTTATTTTATTTCTCAGAGAAATAGTCAAGTTTTGGTGTATTTTCTTCTTGATTGTGATTTGGTGTTGTTAGGATTGATAGAGGAGACCCCCTGCTTCTGAAGCATGCTGCTATAGTTACTTCAGGTACTATTTTTAGTATAGGGTGAAAATATTTTTTTCTTGTTTCTCTGTTAGGACAAGGGGAAAAAACAACAATCAAAATGGGTAATTGTAGCTTAAATGTTGAAATTTTGCTGGTACTATGAGCAAAAATTTATAGTTACTGCAGGTAATGTTAAGGTCTGTGCTGGTTTTATGGTAACCTCTCTTACATTAAAATAGTTGCGTAACTCCTCAGTATAACTGGATGCAAATCTGGAATCAGCTGCTCTGTGTCAGGCTTCTAGAGCTGAGGGCTTTATTCCAAAATTTATATGAGATGAAAATATGTCATCTTAAGGGAAGAGAATAGTACGTTATTTTTATTATTGATATGTAGCTTAATATTTACTCCTCATAGTATGTACAAGACCCAGACGTAGACTAAGATCTCAGGGTAAAAAGTTTGAAGGAAAATGGAGTTTGCCCTTGTGCATTTTTGCTACAGTAGGAAACTTGGGGAGAATTTTGGTTTTTTAGGTGTTAAGTATTTCATAAGTAAATTGGGCAAAAATAAGACCTCCAAACAAAACAACACAAAATGAAAAAGCCAATATATTTTATTTTTGTTTGAATTTTAATTTGAAACAACTAAATTTTATGTGTAGAGAATGAGAAGTGTGTGTGACTAGGTTTAGGTCATGTCACCAATGGTACTTAAGAGGTGTGATGCTTTAAAGTTGAGTAGGAATTACACCCAAGACCATTGTGTTGTTAATGAGAACCATATATGTGTGTGTGTGTATATATGTATATAATCCTATACCTAAGAATGTCAGTCTATGTTAAAATGATTTTTTTTTGTTACATGTGAATACGGGAGATAGGTAGAGTAAACATTTCTGCACATCCTATAATGTCTTTGTTTCCTCATGTGACTGAAGTGCTAGTGAAAACAGGAGGAAGTTGTTAATGGGAATCATTACTAGAGTTCTGAGCCTGGAACAGACACCAGTGCATCAGAATATTCTGGTCTGGTCTGTCTAGAAAGTCTCCTAGAAGCGTCTTGATTCTGTTCTGAAGAAATACCCTGTTAGAGGAATTTGGAAAATATATTGCAAAGGTTTTGTTTGTTTTTTTGGTTTTTTTCCCCCTAGAGGCATTCATTCCATGTGAAAGCACAAGAGGTGAAAAAGAAATTAATACCCCTTCTCTGAACACAGACACTTTGAAATAGGTGCAGTACTTACACCTATTGGTCCATATTTCAGAAATATAAATCTGTTTACATTCAGCCTAACCCTGTTATAAGTCACTAATTAAGAGATTTTTTCAGGTACTTCTGACTGAGTGCATATGTGCAAGACTACTAGTTGAGAAGGCATTCAAGAATGCAGCTGGTTTAGGAGGCAGAAGACCAGCACTGCTACCTGTGGCACAGTCATCCTGCATCTGCTGGTAGTGGGATTTCAGAGTACACAGAGTTAAGATCGATCAGCAGACAGGGACAGGTTTTTCTGCTATGTTGCAAACTGTTGTTTCTCTGAAGTTAGTTCAGTCCGAGTTTTATTTTGTAGGTGCAACGGTGTCCCACAGGCTGTTTTTCTTTCATTTCAGCTGGTCCCTCAAAATCTGATATTTGCAAATAAAAATTATTTGTTAAACCTTTTTTTCATTCTGAGCAAACCTGAGAGCCTCTCCCAAACAAAAATTGGATAGAAACAGTTCTAGTAAGTAGGTGCTACACTTTAAAATGAGTAGTAACCAGACTACTATAATGAGGTACATTCATGCAAATCCTAAAAGGGCACTGCAGAACTGGTGTTTGTGGTGCTTTACTGCTTTACTGCTCTGCCTATCCAGTTATGGAGAGGTGGCAAATGTTACGGTACCTTTTAAAAAAAAAAAAATAGCCCAGTGTCCTGGAAATCAGACCAGCAAATCTGATTTTCATACAACATTACGACTGAAAATCATAGAAAAGAATAGAATTAGTAGCTGTTAAATAACTGTTACATGGTGAGAAATCGCTATAAGCTTTTGAAGAAATGCCACACCACAAAAATATTTCAGAATTCTTTAAAGAGTCAGAAAGTCATTGTACAGAGTGATTCAGTCACACCAAAAACTATTGCTTGTTCCCCATATATATATATATATATATATAAAAGGGAGGGGAAGCTACTGTTGTTGGTGTTTTTGTAGTTAAAGAACAGCAAAGCCCCTGATGCTGTTATGGTGTAAGAAGGAATATTCTTTTGGATTAGATTTCTTGATGGTTCAATATATTAGTAAGTGATTTGTGGAAAGAGGATGGATAGTGGGAAGTTGACATGCATTGTTGGCACGTATCTATTAAAGACAGTAAAACTAAAATGGACTGTGAAGAGTTGCAGTGCTTTCTAAGGTGATTAAAATGGCATATGAAAGACTGTGTCAGAAGAAGCAGTCCTAATTACACATGAACAGTAATTGGTTCTTAATTGGCTACACTTCAAAAAAGATCTTCAGGGTAATTCTGGGTTTGAGTTTAGTGTTGTTTTAGACATAGAGTATTCTAAACAAAACCAAGCAAAGACAATTTCAGAAATTGAAAGTAATTAATAGTTTCTAATAAAAGAAGAGAGAACAAAATGGAAAGCATTATTTATACTATTGCATAGTATTTATATGACTGCATTGGTAAATGTTATTACTGGATATTATGATTTTTATTTTTACCTTATCCTCAGAAGGATATTCTTTCACTACAAAAGATACTGAGAAAAGTAAGCAGAGCAATTGGATGTCCCAGATGGCTTAGAATGGGATGAGAGTAAATAAATTATGATTCTCAGTATTGAAAACCACGTGCCCATAGTCATCTCACTGAAGTCTATAAACTTTCAAGATCAGGGAGAAGATAAAGAGGGAACTATTTGAACCTTATGTCTCCTAACATGAGAAGGAAAAGGTGTCTAATGAGGCAGTAAGTTATTAAATAAAAGGAAATACCTTGTCATATGACAGATAATTAAATTGTGGACTTATTTCTGTGAGATGAGGTAGTGGTCAGATGTAAAATTGAAACTTAGTGTTTGGACAAAATCATGGCAAAAAAGAGCAGTCGATCGGAGTTATTAAACATAATGTTTAGAGTGTGTCTGATTGATTAAGCTCCCTGTCTCAGTAATAGTCGAAGACAAGGAGAGCGTATCAAAGGAGGGATTCCTGCTATTGCATACTGTGTTGCGTTCTTTGGCCTGACCTCTTGCAGCTGCTTTGAAGTTACATTCTTGACTGTGTATCTGTTCTGCCAATCTGTTTTGCTCCCCCAGCCCCAGTAAGGAGGATGGATTTAAGGAATACAGACAACAACTTTAAAGAATAAATGTGTAAGTTTACTATAGCGCAAACCAGTGAAGAATTACAAAAGAAACAGTGGATACACTTAGCAATGCATCTAATCATTACTACAGAGAAAGTCTTACAGTGATTAAGAGTGAGATCCATCACCAGTTGTCCTAAGTACTTATCCTCATCCATACCGCACTTGAGCTGGGGAGGCCCCAATCGCAGCAAAGGTCTGAAGAACTTCTTCCCGGTAACTAGGAAACCCTATGTGATACGTCCACTCGCGGGGAGGCCTTCGTCTTTGCTGTGAGAGAGTCCACCTTATATAGTGTAAACCAAACCAGCTTACATCACTTAGTCGGTGTGGAAAAACAATCTGACTCTATTCTCCCCCTGGTTTTTCCCTTAGCCCTGTCCAGGGCCCAAGGCAAAATCAGAGAGTCAATTTGGACTAACTAGTCTCTAAATACAGAAATCTTGACTAGTCTCTAAATAGAGAACTTATGGCTACATTGGTATCTCAAATATGAACCAGCTGTGACCATGTGAGGCCTACTGTTTCCATGGCCTTGGCTGAAAAGGCATATTTATAACACACACAAGCCTTACTAATTATTGATAATATGCTGTGCTAACAAGCATAAATATGTATTCTTAAAACATTACTAAGGATTATATAGCATCTTGGTTAATAAGCAGATATATGGCTAAATACAATAGTAGACTAACTATAATATTAGGTTGGAGAGTTCATCTTATAGGTCAGCTTTGGCTGAGGGCCAGTTCTTCAGGCCCCAGGACTACAATATCCTGTTCTTTGTCTTGAGCCAGAAGGGAATTCATTCACCTGTTCTACCTTTATTTAGAAGCAGAAGTAAAATGTAGATTCCTTCCCAACAAAGAGGCTGAAGAGCTTTTAAGGTTTCATATTGTTTGTATTAATTACCTCTATTTCATAGCGTAGCACTGTTGCCAGAATGTCCTGTTGTGATCCTCTCAAAATGCACACTGTGGTTTTGGTTCAAACCTACATTTTGTCAAATAATTGGTCAAATTGAAGTCTTTTAATGTTCAGGGTTTTTTTACTGTGCTTTAAGCTGGGGAGCCATTTTTGTCCCGTGCAAATAAAAGGTGTTTTCATTGACATAAGTTAGCCGACTACCTGAGAAATAGTTTGTGAGACGGAAGGAGAGTAGAAAAAAAATGTGCAAGTATCTAGAAATGGATTTACAGCACAGACGTATAAAATGCTTGCGCAGGCACACGCAGCTAAATGAATCATTCGCTTCCTAGAGCTGCCCCGTTTGCTGTTCCTTACACTCTGACTTGTACTATTAAACAAAGTTAAGCAGAAAAGCTAATAAAACTTTTTTGAACTCGTTCAGTTGTTTGCTTTAGCTAGGGTGCTGTTTATTTGTATCCCTTTCTATCCCCTGTGCACCATATCAAGCAAAGAAATTTCTAAGCTCTCAATTGCTGGGTGGAAGTAAGCCTTGTGTCTGTAGGTCTCAGAGGACTTTTTGGCACAGAGGGGAGGGAGAAAGTGTGGATGCATGCATGTACGGATATTTTCAGTTAATCCCTTCCTAATTGGGTTACTGCTGAGCTCAGTACTGCCAGCTCCATTGCGAGTTTCAGAACATTTGCACTTTTCCGCTGGGAGCTTGTTATTAGGTGATAATCTCACTTTTTTGTTTGTTTGTGGTTTTTTGTTTGGTTTTTTTGTTTGTTTGTTTTTGTTTAAAAGGTGTTACGGAAAAAAATTATAGAGGAAATAAAGTACATCCTAAAAGCCCTTGAAACAGGAGACTATTAAGCTTTTATGTTTTGATTCGTGGGGTTTGAATCTTTAGCAGTACTTGACATTTGCAACCTGATAGAATAACCTTTTCCATTGAATTGCTGGAAATCAAAACTGAAATTGTGGCTGGTAAAAGGAGTACTTAAGACTCAGTTCTGGAAATGCTGATGCTCTCTTAGGCTTAATTCAGCCTTATACAGGTTGCATTCCTTATCTTCCATGTTTTCAGTAAGATATCTACTGTGTTCTCTGAGAAAGGAAAAGCACTGATTACCAGTGTGGGAATTTTCTAGCTATTGTTTTCTTTGTTTCTATGGTTCAGACCCTGAACTCACTTCTAATGAACTAAAATTCTTCTGATAATCCTCCCATTACAAGGTCACTGAATGGAGAATGTCGATTTTCAAACTCCTAATTTTTCTCAATGACAGCAGTTTAGTGTTTGGGTAGGATACTGCTTAGGAAAGGAACAATGCAAATTAAGTAGATAATCTAAATAGAAATTTTATCCTGGCAAGTGTTTGCATGTAAATGAAAACAAAGTCTGTTTTGTTTTGGCTTTATGATGAAACACAGCAACAGTTTTAATGTGTCCTCAACTGTAGACTGAAGTCAGAGTCTGCATCACAAATGTTTGCTGAATTCTGAAACTTAACTTTTTGTTCAAATGCTTTACATCTTAACAAAGCACATACAAAACTCATGAAATATTAAGATTTGAGCTACTGAGAAAATAAAAGGTATACTGACATAGTCCATGTAGTAGAGGCTTTCTTTTGGTTTACTCAAATAGCTTACGTTTTTTAAGTTTGCTCAGTTGTTTGTTCCTACCAATCCCATCAGAAGACTATGCTAGAACCTCTTTACTCTCGTGGAGGAACCATAGTCTCTCCTATGTAGTTAATGGAAAGGAGCAAGCACCAGGAGAGGATAATTAAGTCTTTAGGAGCCAAACTTAATTGTTCTCGGTTGCCTTTTGAAAGATTTTTTTTGTGTTCCTATTGATGAAATAAATGGTGGCTCGTTTTGGTTTTCAAATCCAGTTCCTCTTGTTCTAGCCTGAACATATTCATAGCCATTTTGTAGAATTACGGGAAGCAAAGCATGGTGTCATCAGATAGTATTTATTTATTTTTTTGAGAAAGATAGTGGTAGTTTTTCATCCACTTACACTTCAGTACAGCAGTGAAAATATCAAAACACTGGTACGACTTACTCTGTTTTTCTATAGATAACTTTTATCTTTTGTGTTAAAGAAAAATAGTCATGCTGATAGTAATGTAGAAAAGTGTTACTAAGCTAGTGAATGAAAAGACAAATTGTCTTACAAACTCCAGTTCATAAGTAATGTTGTAAAGATGAAAAAGTTGGCATAAAAATGTTGGGCGTATTAGCAAGAGCAAGTGGTTGGGGTTTGTGAGGTTTCTTGGTTGGTTGGTTGTTTTGTTTTTTTTTTTAAGCAATCAAACAAAAAACCCTACCACACAATTTTCCTTATTGAATAATAGTGACCAATCTGCCTCAAGAGATTGAAGTCGAAGACTGACTGAAGTAATGCAAGCGAAGTTGAAGTTCCAATAGATGTTTCCGGTGAAGGGTGGGGACTGATACTGTGTGTTCTTATTTCACCTGTTGAAGATCAGATACTGACTTTGAATGTGAACATGGACTCCTTCAACTTAGATACATGCTTGTGTTAACTTAGTTACTTACAGCAGAATCTTATTCTTTCTTTGGTACCAGCTTTCTCAGGAGCACTGGTGGGAGAAATGTTATGAAAAAGGGTGTCATAGTGTTGAACTATGAACAGAAAAGAGATTGCATACCAATGAAATTTGTATTAATATGAAAATATTCTGCAAATTAGTTTTAGACAAAACAAGTGTTTTAATAGGTTTAAAATGTCACTTTAGACAACCTCTGCTAAGAAGATAGTACATCATCTGATTCTTTTTAAGTCTAGGTTCTGTGCTAATGTGAAACCAATTATGAAACCACAAACTTTTGCTGCATTAATCTCAGAGAAACATCTTGTCTGCTGCTGCAATATGAACGTTTGAAATGCATCAAGTGATAATGTGAAATATTCTAATTTAATGGTAATATAATGGCCAGATTTTATCAATAAATAATCAATATAAAGGTTGTGAAATCAAATTAAATATGGGAATGTATTAATTGATTTCGTATTTACTTTGAAACATATGTATGCCAGTCTGAATTATACTTGTTATCAAATTCTCTTTTCTTCCTTAAAGAGACATAGATTTTATAAATTACAAATACCTCCATTACAAAATTACCAGAAATGTGATAAGTACTGTTTTACTGGCATACTTACTGCCCTAGTCTAAATTCACTAGCAACTTCTACAGGTTCTTGTAGTGCATTAAGTACTTAGTGCTGATGGGATACATAGACCAGAAAAAAAAAACAGTGGAGAAATTGAGCACCTACAATTTGACCACACAGTTAATTTGCTGTGTTTAGCAAGAAGAGTATTAATGCTATGAGTCCAGTATGGGAATAATAGTACTTCTGGTTGGCAGTGAAATGAAGATTTGTCCTTTAAACTGTGCAAGGCACTTGCATAGACACAACAAAAAGGAGTTGAATGCTTAATCACTGCTGGAAGAAATGTCATATATTGCACTGAAGAATCCCAAATGATCTGATAACTTTAGCTGACATTAATCATCCCTGCTAGACTGTGACAATCATTATAGACAGACTCTTGGTTCCTCTAGGGTTTTTCTCTAATTTCATTCCTGACCGTATAAGGGATCAGTGAGGAAAGTGCGGTCTGCTTCAGGGTGAATACCAAACCTTAGTTTTTACATATTGGCTTGAATACTTTGCAAATATTGTACATCTGGATGTAGGTCTATAGATTTCTTTCTTTCAATTGTTATTTTGAAAAGTATTTTTAAAATGTTAGTTTCAAATCCTGATGTATGGAAACTGAACATTCACAAAAAATTTTTGCAGGATCTCTTCCTGTTGTAATGGTTTAATGTGATTCCAGTGAAGTCATCCTCTGTTGGGATTGGTTTAGGTATCTTTAAAATGTGGACTTGTACGAAGTTTCCCCTGTTGTGAGAGTATATCAAGGGCTAATGTATATATAAAAGAATACTTTGGCTGACTGACTGGTTTTAAAAATACAGAAAGCCTTACAAGATCATGGGTTTCTCTTCCTGTTTTCTTCTCTGCTGCCTTGTACATGATGGAGTTCACCCTTGTTGCCCAATTTATGAAAAAATTCCATGGAGATACTTTGGCTACTCTATTCTGGTCTGCTTCCTTAGCATTGATCTAGTTCTTCCATGTTTAGATAGGTCTTTGAAGTAGTTGATAAATGGAATGAATTTTCACTTACTACTAGTAATGATTTTGAAGAATCTTGGCTGAGATAATTATCATCTCTTTTTCTAATGTGAAACTATGGATGGTAGAAAATCAGTTATTGACTGCAAAGGAGAAAGAGAATGCGTGTCTTTGTGATAAGTTACTGACACAGCAAGGTAATTCTGAAAATCAAATATGCAGTTCTTTAAACAAGAGGTATACTTTTACCAGTTTTTGTTATAAGTACAGTTTATCTCTGGCAAAAGTATGATCGAGCTTCTCAAGATCATGAAAAGATGACTTTGAATCAAAAGAAGTCAAGATGTAAGAAATGACTAAATACAGTTGCAGGTAATGCAGGTGAAGTTTTCTTATCTCCAGTTCTTTGCTGCAGAAGTCCCTAGCTCAGCTCTCTTCTGAGGAGGAGAGCGTTTGCATTTGCTTGAAGCCATAACAGTTCTTTGGGGTGTATTTCCAGCAAGGAATTTCATTAAGAATGAGCCTTCTCATCAGGGAGTAGTTAGTCTTACTAGAAGTGGGATGACTGCTAGGGCAGTCCCTTGATGCCCTTCACAGGCCAGATTATTGGGTCTCATGGCACATATGGGAGCTTTGCTGGGGAGTTGGGGGCTGTGAGCCCTCTGTTGGTCACTGACATTCCCCATCCAGCAGGATGGAGAGGAAAGCATCAGGTATGGCACGTTCGCTTGCATAAACACACTGTGCTGTTTTATCTGTGCTGAGCTTTTTCTCCTGACACCTGTGCTGCTTCCTCAGGGTCCTGTCCTCTGCTGGAGTGAGAGGATTAGGACCACAAGCACATGGCAGCTGGAGCTAACCTGATCAACAAGTCTTGAGGAACCAGAAGGGCTCAAGTGTTCTCTTGACTAAGACCTTTCAACTACCTTGCAATACCACAAATCTTTACTTTTTTTTTTTTTTTTAAATTAAAAAAACACATTAGTTTCCCAGTGAAAGCAAAGAAGGCATTAGCTGCCTGTGAGTAGGTGTTGGTAAAAGCAGAAATTTAAAGAAGTATCCACTCCTGCATTACTTTCAATGCATCTAAACTGAAATAATGCTGAGCAGAAAGTGCCAAGGATTTTGAGTCATCAGTCATAGATTGGGATGTTTGTGCAAATCTTTTGCCAAATTGAATTTATTTCTATATGATGATAAAAGCCAAATGTATCACCTAGGGCTGCACTGTGCATTGTGTTTTCATTAGAGAACCTCATGTAAATGTCTCAGTCTGTGGGCAGTTATTAATGCTGCTCTAATCCAAAGGTCTGCGTCATATAATAAAACAGATGCCTAATGGATTGTGTATTAATCAAAACTCTCCAAGGGCTGATTTGGATCTTAGTCTTGTTTGTTTCAATTTTCAGTAGGAAGTTGATTGCGTGTGTCAGCATTGTGAAATAATGTTGTAACTCTCATGTGGGGAAAGCAGCAAATATATGTTTTTAGAAAAGTAGTATGCAAGGACAGGAACTTTCCATGTTGTAGAGTATTTTACATCTTCTGAAGCCTGATTTTTGGAGGCAACATTGATAAGCCTGATTAAGGGAAATTAAACTCCTTATGTGACAGGAATGAGTTCATGTCTGTAAACCTTTTTGACTAAGAAATCTGGTATTTGATTTAGATTTCTTTCTTAAATGTCTGAAGGAAATGAGAGGGAAATTAAGATTTTTTTTTTTTAATATAACAATATATCTGTTGATTTGTTAAAGCAGATTTATGTGACTTATTTTATTAGAAATTCTTACTGCCCATATATTTGTTTTAATGAAAGTGTCTTCACTCCTTTATCTGAAATACCAAACTAATACTTGGCAAAGACCATGAAGTTAATTTTTCCCTCTCGAGCATATAACTGTTCTGTAAGAACAGAAAGAAAATAAGCAATTGGATGAAATATCTTCTAATCAATTGAGTTATTTTAATTAATAATTTGTAATTTTTTTGTAATATTCTTGCACTTACTGGAGTTTACAGTGGATGGAAACTACTGCTGGACTGCCTGAGAAGTTCAAGTGGAAACTGGTAGATGAAGCAAGCTGCCTTCTCTTTTGCTTGTTTCCTATCAGTGAACAGGCTCTGGTCTTAACTTGAATGATGGTGGAAACTGATAGTCTCCTTTATTGCGGTTTCAAAAGGAGGCAATAGATTTAAATTTTTAAGAAGAAAGTTTAAGCAGAGGTTTATCTTTCACATGGCAGTGTTTTTTGAGAGAATCAAGAACTTGCACAACAGTGAAATATGCCAGAAATCTCCTGCGGAAGGAAGGGAACTTGGAAGAAATGTAGCACATTGCTTGGCTCATTCATGTTGCCCCCGGTTGATTCCTTCTTCTAGTCTTGTGTGTATTTTGTAGCTTATAATTAATTCAGGAGCTCATTTCTGGTACTATATTCATAATGTCGCATATAATTTTATGTACTTATTTATAGATGTTTATTTTATAGATATATTTATACCTCAGAAGATTTTGGTATGCTGAAGGCTCTCATTCTAAGGTTTTCAGTTCTTGGCATCATATAGAGCCAGATCACAGTCGTATTTTCTTGCAGAGTAGATTAGATAATTTCATAAGAATAAATATTTACTTAAAAACTTGTATTTCCTTAGATGAATTTTCTGGGGAAAGCAGTTAAGCATTTTATACATGAGTATTTGGCTGTTTTCCCTTGATTCTGTTTTTCAAAGAGCCAATAAAGGTTTAATTTTAAATATTTTTCAGTCAGTATGAGTCTTTTAGTTATATGCATAATATAGATATGTTATTTGCTGCTAGTTTTGGTTTCCACTTGCATCGTCTTATCAGGTAGTTTGCAAAGGAACATCATGTAAAATCGTTCCTATTTAAGTTCACTGTAAGTTTGTTTTTTTTTAAAGTGCCAAAATCCCATGTCTGCATACTGCATTGTCCTCTTCTGTGGAAATGAGGTATTCCACTTAACTTAGGGTTGATGAATTATTTTCTCCAAACTTAGTCTAATTATTCTTTTGCATAGTGAATTGTTTCTTAATTCATTGGTAATGCTAGATTGTCAAAATACAAGTTGTTTTCAGAATGAATGGCAGAAGTGGTAAGGCAACTAATTTACAGTCAAATAAGCTGTTACTCTGTATTTTTGCAAAGATAATTTTATATTGCTTGAAATTTTACACACTTATATGCAACACACTGATTTTACAAAATGAACAATTTCTCTTCTTGTCTTCATCATCAAAAGAATTACAGTCTTAGTGCAGATTTGCCAACATTTTGGTAATGTTCCTTTTAATTGCCTTATAGGATACTGCTTTGCAAAAGATCATAACTTTGAAGTGGCATTTTTCACAGCATTTCATTTGTTAATTGCTTCTGTGCGCATACTCATAATCTTGCAAGTAATAAGCATTTCCACAGTAGTTCATACGAATGTATTGCAAGGAGGGGAAGATGATGAGAAATGAAAACTGCTGCCTTAATTTTTTTACGTAAGTTCTTTTCAATGTGTGGTATAGTCAATGAGCATTGATAGAAATGCATAACATGCAGAATACAAAATTATGGGGGAAAATATCTCTTACTTTGAGTCATTATAAACTGTGAATTAGAAGTGGAGCATACAGAGGAAACACTGAACTGCCCAATGGTCTAAGCAGCGTAACCCTGGCTTTGCAATCAGCCCTGCCTTGACCTGCTGATCTGCAGAGCTGCCTTCCCCCCTAAATGGTTGTGTCGTTCTATGAAAGCTGAATTTATGTTTGCTTCTTCCACGCACTGCAAGTGCTGACCCTATTTTAATTCTACTAATGAAACTGTGTGATAAAACTCTATCAGACTGATTAGTAAGTGCAGAGTAATGGTCACTCATTAACTCAATTCTTCAGGGAAGTCTTACATGTTTTGCATATGGGTTTTGCCTTGGTAGTGGGCTACCTTGGCAAAGAGGAGACCTGATCCTTTTAGTATAACTTCCATGCAATTGTAAGTCATACTTCCTAGCAGGCAGATGCTATAAACCCAACATGGCAGGAGGAATGGGTGAATACAAAAAGCAACTTGTTTGGGGGTTTTTTGCATCAAAATAAAGATACAGCAGAAAATTACTTGCATAATAATTTTTAGTCTGTGCTCACTACTACTCTTTTTACCATTAACATCCTTGTAGAAAGTGAGTGTTATTTCCAAATGTTTATCCACATGTTTTCAAGAACATTTTCAGACATGTTTCTAAAAATTGAAGGGAGATCAATTAGGAATCACTGTGTTGGTTCATTACCAGTGATTTTAAATATTGCAGTTATAAAATTGCTGTGTTGTCTTTTTTTTTTTCCCTAGCTACTTTCCTCTTTCTCCCCCAGTGTACGTGATACTATCACATTGTCTCTTTGGATCTCCATAGGCAACTTTACCAATGAAGGTTTTTAAACTCTATTGTAGAGAGAAAGGTGAGCTTCAAGAGGGAGAGAACTGTAGATACTGCTAGTAGTTTTAAAATAATGACTTGGACAGGATGATGAAAACATCAAAAAGAACTTCTATTTTTAGTCAAAAAGCTAAATGAAATGTGAGAATAACTGCATCTTTCTGCCTGTTAATGGGACAATTCACAAATCTGAGTTTTTCTGAAACATTCCTCTTGCTAAATGGAAGGAAAGCACAGCCATTTATGATGAGAAAACATGTTTTTTCACCCATAATCCTCTTTAGCTTATCATGCGATTGTCCATTGGAACTGAGATTTTATGTATAGTTACAATAAAAGTGGAGCTGGTCAGGCTTAATTTCCGGGGTATGCCTCTTACCCAGTAGCTAAATGATTACCGTGAATAGACTGGAGTAGTGCACTGGTTTGACTCTACTCCCAATGCCTGAAAACTTGTTTTCCTAGTCTCTTGCTTGGAGACTGAGTTTTGTTCATATTTTGATGTTTCTTGTTTGCAAAGAATGCATGAAGTCTAATAGATATATTTTAAATAAATAAATAACTCACCAGACATAACTGGAGTTTCCTAAAGATAATCAGTCATGAGCACTTCATAGTCTTCTGATCAAATGTCAGCCTAAAGGTGTTCAAAATAGCAGTCAAGGAAAATATCAGCAAGAATAAGGGTGCACAAATAGATTTTGCTTGTATATATATTTTTGTGTTGTAACATGATTAAACTTGAGGCTCTGGCTTACTGTCAGTGGGCATAAATTCTAAAGGGGGACTATCAGAAATGGTCTTCCCAGATTTATGAGGTTTTTTTGGTTTTTTTCCTCTTCCAAAGTTAAAAGATCTTTTTTGTTGCCTTCTAAGTCTGAAAATGTAACAAATAGCCACAGATCTGCCCAAGTACTCATGCAACTAATGGTTAAAGATAACAGTCAAAAACTGAAATCTGGATGTGCTGAGGAAGCGCGTAGCTACACAATGTCTTGTTGATGGAAGATATTTAACAATACTGAAGTCAAAACTTTCTATACCTCCCCAGTGCACATCCTTTGAGTGTGTGTATATGCACTCAGCATGTTATATATATATATATATGTATATATAAAAACAAATGTAGGAACCCACACACATAATCACACACTGGTGTAGATGCTAGTCTTAATGTCAGTAAGATTCCAAGTGCTTCATGGTACTTCAAATCCACAACTCATAAAAGATGTTCAGAGGTAATGGTGGATTTTTTTGTTTTGTGTGCAAGGCCACAAAGATGTCAGGAAAGAAAGTGGGATAAAAGCATGCTAAATAACACAAGGATGTTGATCAGTGTTAACTTTTATGAAGTTGATTTGCATGAAAATGTGGTGTGCCCATGCATTCTTACCTGAGCCTGACTGGAAGGCTTTTATGGTTGTATTCTGAGTATTTGATATCAGATCCTTTCTGTGACATCTCAGGGTATTGTGTTTTGTGATTTAAATGAAATGACCAACTCTTTTTTTTTTTTTTTTTTTTTTTTTTAATAAGAACCTCCTCAGCTAATTTAAATTGCCACAGAAATGGTGAGGTATGCTAGCTGCAGATGTGTCTCTTATCTCTTAAACAGAACTGGATTTGTTTTTCAGCAGGAGAGAATTATCTGTCTCGAAGGGCCAGTCTGGTGTGCTGGGCCCAGTGTTTTTCTTGTCACAGCACTGCTGGTTGATTGTAGCATGGGTGAAGCTGAACCCGGAAAGTGGTCTCTAAGCCATAGCTTGCCCTTCCTCCTGTGGGAAGTGCCATCGTTAGCAGAATTCCTGCTGTAAAGTGAAAAGCTGGCTGGCTGGATTGATGCAACCATGGACCTTATTGCTGAGACCCGGGGTTGTTTCCAGCTTGGAGTGAAGGACAGGTTGTGTTCATTCATATTGGAAAGATCAGCTTTTGAGCTTTTGCCATTCCATCCACCATCCTCACTATTTCATCTTTGGATGCTTACTGGGTAGAGGTGCCTGTGTTTGACGTTTCAGAAATATTGATTGTTAGACACTAGTTCAGATAGAGAGAATGAGGGATGAAAACCCAACTCTGTTTTGACTTACTAGCTCTGTAGCATAGACTGCTCCAGATGTCTTCCCTGTCTCCATTCCTCTCCTTTAAGATGTGATTTACTGAAGTGTTGGTTGAAAAGATGTTTGTAGACAGATACTAAGAACAATGAAAGGTTGGATCTGTTAATGAACATTATTTTGAAATCCAGCCTCCCCTGTGGAATATTTTTCTGTCCAGCAGAGCAGTAGTTTTCTAGTGGGATGATCAATGCTGCTGCTCAAGATGCAGCAGTAGCTCCGTGAATTTTTTGTCCTCCTGAAGGAGACAAAAGATATGTGGATCAAACTCTGATTTACTTCTTTCTAAGTCAGTTTGCTGCTTGTGGGTAAACCAATAACCCACCACTCTTCTAATAAATGTATGATCTGTAGATTTTTTTTTTTTGTTGTGTGTGTAATATATAATACAGAGGCAAACTCACTTGAGAAGAATAGAATAAGTCTCTGTAGTAGTGGACTATCCCATGGGTGAAAAGAACCTTTTCTTTAGGTGGCAACCAACTATTAGAAGTTATTGAATGCTCACAAAGAGAACTTGAACAAAAATAAGAGCAAATCTATCACTTATCCTGAAGTTTCTGCAACTTCCTTTTTGATAATTCACTATAATGAAATTATTTTCTGGAGTAGAGGATCAGTCAGTGCTTATTAGACGGCTGTGTTTAATAATTCAGGAAAAAAATGTGTTAACTTGTTCAGATGCATGTAAGGTGTTCTTTCTTTTGCATGAGATGCATAAATTCTTTTTTAAATTTTAAGAAGGAAACAGAAGATTAAAATATTACTGCAAGTGTGGCTTCTGTTTGAGGTCATGACACATCTCTGATGTAATGGATGTGCTTTTTCAGCCTCTGCCCTGCTTGTGGGGGGGTGTGTTAAGCTAACATTTGTAAAGCATACAGAATACCAAAAATACCTGTCTGGCACTGATGACACTAATGGAAAAGAAAACTAGGCATACTGCCTGAGCCTGCAGTGTTGATCAAATGGGCCTAGAAGGTGGAAGACTTTGTCTCTAAGCTGGGAGTTCAGGAATGCTGGATTGCTGGACTCTGCAATGGGGTGGATATACTAAAGAGTTAATTGTGGCAAACAAACTGATGGGGAGCAAACCAGAACTAAATGTTGAGAAGAAGGAAGAAACCAAGTGAACAGAGAACAATATGGTGCTAAATAGTGTTAATACTTTTCCATAAAGTAGACAAGCACTGAATAAATACTGCATTCATCATGAAACATCAGATACATGATGCACTCAGGAGAGCGTTTCAAGTTTGGAAGCCTCATATTGGCATTTTGGGAATTCCATGGATTAAGAGGATTTCGTAATCAGAATATGTGGCTGTAATAATATACAGATGTTAACCCCTCATTGGTATAATATATGTAATGATCTAAAATACTAGAAATTTTTTATAGAAAGAAAGTGGAAGGAGAAGGAGCAAAATTATGAAACCTTATGTTTAATACATAAAATGTGTATTTTATAAATGGATGAAAAATGGAGCAATTTAAATATTCTGTTCATTTAGCTGCATACTCATATCTGGAAGGTGAATTTTGGGGGTGGTAGGTTGTAAGTAGCCTATTAGCTTCACAAGATATGATCACATTTCAAACAATGCTTATTCTTTGGAATAATCTTCTAAAGCAGAGAATTTTTGTATCACTGGTGGTAGAGACTTTATGTTCTAAAACAGGTCTTTTCTTTTTAATATTATTCATAAACTCTTGCATAGCATTTCCTCAGTGACAAGGAACAATTGTTTCTATTCACTTCTTGCAGATTTATTTTAAATGCATTAGGGGTATTCAGAATGTTCTTTTTTTTACCTTCTCGTCTGCAATGCCAATTTTGTTTCACGAGCATTGTGTTTCGCTCTGGCTGTTGACTTTGTTTGATCTGTAGTATGACTGTCAGGAGCTGCCTTTGCAGATGCTTGTTGCCTCCACTTGACATCTTGCATTAGCAGTTGGTTGACAAGCTACTTGTAACTCCAAATGGCATTCTCCTCAACTAATGATATACAGGAATGTTAAATATTAACTCTTAACAATTTAGTTATGCTTTTCTCCTGGGTAACCTCTTTGCTGTAGATATCACCTCAACAGGACCGTGCAACTCCTTGCAGCTATTAGCTTTCCTACTCTCCTCCAGCCTTTACCGAAGGCAGCAGGAGGGCAGGAGCGCGTGTCTGGAGTGGGGTAGGTGTGCTCCTGGGCTGCCAGTGGCTCATACCCTGGCATGAAAGCCCTCAAGTTCTGGTGGCAAGGAAGGGACCAAAACAGAATTCAGCTCTGGTTATATTAAGTTTGATCATGTTCGAAGTAAGTAAAGAGGGAGGATATTTTTTTTTTTTAAGCTGCTGTAATTAAAATTGCTCCTCTCACAAAACTGCAGCTGTTGTGCAGTTTTGACTTTTGTTGAAAATGCTTATTTCAGCAAGCAGCTAATGTGTGCAGAGAAAATAGAAATAGAAGTTATTTGATATGTGATTTTTGTCTTGCTGCAGTGAAGCACCTTTGTGGATTTGTTATAAATTCATACATTTCTTACAAATGTTGATGTATGATCAGTTGATTTGGCAGTAGGCTTATGGCATAGGTAAATTCACTGCTTCTAGCCAGGCTATGTAGCAAAATTTTTCAGTAATAAGTGCAATAAAAACATACTGTAGCAGGAACATATTTTTTTCTTTGTGTCTTCAGTCATTTCTATAACTCATTTTTATAACCTCCTGCAACACAATAACTTAGTTTATAATGCTTTGCAGTGCAGCGTTTTATAAAGGCTTGCATTTTTTGAATCTTAACCAAGCAGAAAAAAATAAATAAACTATCTCCTCCAATACTTCTTCTCTTTGGCCTTCTTCCTTCTTGGCCCTTTGCCTTTAGTGTATAAATCAGTATGCTAGCTGTTCCTACTGTTTCATTGTTTTTAGTGTCTTCTGTATTACTTCAATTTTGATCCTTTCTGTCTTTTAATTGTTAGAGTACACTACTGGTACTTCAGAAAGTAGCTGATTGATATATGAAGAGGATGCTTTCCTCTCTACTTGTTACACAGGTCCTTGAAATGTCATTGCCCCATGTAGCCCAGTTTTCATGCCAGTAGTTTTCTTGTAGCATGAGGCAGTGAGAAACATTCCCATGTCTAAGTCTGCTGTATCTCTCATATCGGCAGTAATCAAAAGAGTGACCAAATATCTTTGTCGTATTGTGATTGGAGGGGTAACCTCTCTTTCTAAAGCTCCTTTGAAAGATTGGTTACTTGGCTACATCAGTAATTTCTTCTCCTTGTTCAGTGCTGCAGGATTTCTTTCCTTAATTTCCAGGTGAAGTAGGGTTGTTGACTGATGCCTTAGGCTCCTGCCATTTGGCAATTTTCCCATTATAGTCGCTCTTTAAATATCAGATCACACTGCTTTTTCTGGATATATGTGGAACAAGATTCTCCAGAAACGGTTTTACTTTTAGTGATACCGGGCCCTTGATGTGAACTCAGTTGCATGTTTTCTTATTAGTTGATCTTTATTCATCTCCGTTGTGTCTTGCTCCCAGCAGCTCTAGGTGGTGAAGCTTTTAGCTGCTCTTTTAGCCCACACTTGTCAGATGGCATTGTAAGGAATGGTGTGTTCAAATAGGTGTGTTCAGTGCAGTCTTCCCAGTTTCAATCCAATTGTGCCTTACATCATTAGTTTCTTGAATCATTTATATTCCAGTCTGAGGTCAATAATGTTCAAAGATTTTTCAGGGTCTGTCTTCCAGAGTCATCAATCACTGTGGCTAAGTAAAGAAAGAGCCGAGAAAACTGCTCCGTGGACATGGCACATAACAGTTGTGTTGGGGCAATTGAGACTGAAAAAAAAAAAAGGCTTAAGCATAAGCTGGTAAGAGAGGCAGATGTTTCTGATTTCATTAGTAATTCAGAGCTTAAGTGCTCTAATTTGTATGTGCCACTTAGTCATCTCTGTCCTTCTGTCAGTTCCCATTCTGTTGCCAGAACAGCACAATTCCTGAACTTTCTCTCACTTGCTTAATCCTCAAATTAAGCTCAGATTTGATAGTGTAAACCTGGCTTACAAAAATTTGCCCACCACTGGAACAAATTGGAAAACATTTTGAAATTTGTGTAAATATTTCCTTATTTTTGTAATTGTAATATATTATGTTTTAGAGATGCCTATTTTCCAATTTTCACTTTCAAAAAGTAAGACTGGTAAGTGCAGACTGAAGAAACTACACAGTACCTTAAAAAATCTCATAAAATGAAGCTGCATCTAGTAAGTACATTTGCAATTACATTTCTATTTGCATACCACAGTGGATCTCAATTTCAGCTTTTTACTTCAGATAGTTATAAAATTTCTTCTCCCCAAAATACACATTTTCATGTTGTTTTAGAGTTTGAAAGCCTGTGTGTTCAGTTAATACTCCAAGTTGGGAAGTAAATACTTGAAAAGCAAGTCAAATATAGCATCTGGCATGGCTTTTATTTTATTCCAAATAATTTCGATAGAGTAATACAGTTACTTAAAGTATAGTTGTGTTTACTGTAAATGAAAGGGTTTTTTTAATTAGGTTTATTGTTTCTCATACTCTTCCAGTAATTTTTTACTCTAGAGAATTTCTACAGAGATTTCCACTGAGAGCTTCCCTGTTCCAGTGTATCTGTCAGCTTCTTCTGTTTTCTCAGAGGGGAATGTTTGCTGGAGGCTGCTCAAAGTGATCACTATAAGAAAAGCATTTTTCCTGCCTGTCATGGGATTAACCCATCATCTGTGCTTTCTGATAGCGTGAGTCAGCCTTTGTCCTTCCTCCTCCATTAGGAACTGTGGGAATTGGTGGCTACTTCAGACAGGCCATTTCTTTATGATTGAGTGAATGGAATTGAATTGGGTATGTTTTGGCAATTTAAGTGTTGAAAGGAAAGTTTTGCATATCTCAGGATGAGAAAATTTAAACTGTGTTATAAGGTATAGTTGGTCCAAAACAGGTTGATCTAAATGCACAGATAAGGGCATCTAAGAAAGTGTAGTGACACTCTTGGGTGAAGGAGATTAATAAAAATTATATACTTTCTACATGTGCAATGCTTAATTTGGGTTGTTTTTAGCAAAAACAACCTTTTTCTTTTTCTTTACTAAAGGAAAGATCAAATGGGGAGCTTCTATTAATAAGACAACCTAAAATTGCAATCTTCTTGTATTCAGCATGTTACTGGCACGAGCCTAATAAGTGCAGGCACCCCTATGTGATTTATTAGAATTCTGTGTGTTACTGAAAATATTCTCATTAACTGGTACTGTGGGGAGAGAGCTATAAACATTGTGAAGTCTCTGCTGCAAGTAATTTAGAAGGCACATTTTGTATCCTTTCATTTCTTTCTTTCTTTTATTATAAAACTTTAGTATATGCAGATGCAAGTGCTACACTTGCCAAAAGTAGAAAAGCAGTTGTTAAATAGAAGAGGCTGTGGAGGAGAAGGGAAGACTCCTTTCCCAATTTAAACATATGAAAAAACACCTCCAACAACCAACTCTTACTGATTTGAACTGTGAGTTCAACAGCAGTTCTGAAGGTTCCTGCTTCTGTACTGGTACAAGACCATAACTCAAGTCAGTAATAATCTAAACAAGGAAAGACTGATGAAAATGGTATCAAGACGAGCTAGTTTAGAGAAACCCCACACCTATTTGGCATGATTAACTCCAACACAGTTTTAAAGTATTGGATTACACCATTGTGCAACCTTTTTAGATTAGGAGTGTCCTGTATTTGGGTTTGATGAAGTAAGGTATCAAGCAAGTTATAGCAATGAAGAATTGTGTATTTAAAATGCATCTTTTCTGCAAGTGTAATTACTTTTCAATAGGACCAATAAAGATCTGTTGTGACTGTACTAAAATGTGCACAAATGCAGTAATGATTCCTAATATTTTTAAAAAGAAGAAAATAATCCAGAGATGTTCAGAGAGAAATGCTTATGAGGTCTTGTAATATCACATATATATTGCAGTGGCCACTTGTATCAACTACTGATGCTACCTCACATCAGTACGTGTGCTTCCCATTGACTACTAGCGCACCTGATATTTTATTTCTTTTTAGAGTAGTGGAGTACAGTTATGGTAGAGCTGATCTCAGTTTCTGCATCATATATTCAATTATTCTGTTTCCCAAAATAAGCATAAGTACTTGATAGGGACACAGTAGTTTTAAAGGTTAGAAGTTCAACCTTAGATCCTGCAACAAAATGATTGCATAATGTTTTCCATTATCTGTCTGGAAAACTGCACTCTTTTCAATTACAGTTTTTAAGTAAGCTTAATTGAGCTATGCATAATAGGTTAAAAAACTTTTAAAATACTTAAACTTAGATTAATCTGGTTAGGGTGATAATTAACAATAGGATTACCTTCAGCTGTAATAAGGTACCTTTAAGCAGAGACGTGTAGTGAAAACAGTACTGGCAGTCTCAGGAGTGATTGTAAGGATTTTGCATAAACAAAATGATAATTTAACCTCAAATTTTTGAGATGTAGATTTGAAATGTATAAAGGACTATTGGTTTAATCCTCTTCAGAATCTGTATGTTGTTGCAATAGATTGAAAATGTTTCTTATTTAAAAATAGCAGTAATTACTTGATACTTCGCATATTTAAGAAAATTGCATGTACGTGAATCCTCAGAACTTGTGCTAGTCACATGTCAAATAATATTGTCATTGGTTTCTGCCTTTGTTTCACTACAGATATTTGGTAGATAGATGTACTTGTCAACGTGAATTAGCTTTTCAGCTTGAAATGCTGAAAGTCAGTCAGTCAAGTTAGCCCGCAGACGATGCCCAACAGAAGATTTTCCATTACTCTTTTTATGGAAAATAGCATAGATGCTATCAATACACTGATTTTGTTCATAGGCTGAAGGTCTGCCAGCTACGTTTGGGTGCTTTATTATCTAACTGAGGGTGGACTTGATCTGCTTTGTCAGTCCTTGTGTTTGTGTAGTCACTTTTGATATCTTAAAAAACACTGATTTGCATTTTTGGGGGGTTCAGTGTTGTTCCTACTTTAGTCATCAATTCTTCAGTATTTCAGTATTCCATCAATATTCCAATATTATCTCAGTTCCTGTAATGCAGTCATAAATGAGAATTTTCTTGTATTTGTTTCAACAGTTTTTTCCACATAGAATCCCCATTTTTATTAAAGCTGCTATACTGTGGACTGTGTTTTAGTGGAATGTGTTGAAGAATAGCTGAGGCTGATTTCTTGTTTCTAAGCGTGTTCATGCCTTGGTCTGCGTGGGCTTTCACTTAGAAAGCAGTACAAATTTCGTAATTTTCATGCGTTTTTGAAGGATTTCTTGTTCCCATGGATTTTTGCTAGTGGATATTTTGAAAACCATTAAAAAATAAAAATTGAAAACTCCTAATGGTGTTTTAAACAAGGCCAGGTGCTTATCTAGGCGTTTACAACATCACCAGATGGTAAAATGGGAAACATGGTGTTCATTGACTGAGATTATGCAGCGTGGTGTGATGTTTGGATGGTTTATTTTCATTGTTGCAGAGCAGCTGCTTATCAGCATAACCATCTTTTCTGTCCTGGGGCAAAAAAAAACAACAGTCAAAAGGGTCATGTGAGTTCAGTGGGTATTGACTTTTAGCGAATTAACAGTCGGTACAATGACATGCAATACTTGCAAAAGTATCAAAATTAAATTAAATGGAAGAGGATATAGCTAAAAAATCTTCAAAATTCTCTGTTTTCAAAGAGTCAGGGTACTAAGTTTTGGTTTCATGCCTTTTTTTCTGGAATGTCATTGTTGAAATGTATACATTTTAATAAATTACATTCTTGTTTGGAAGGTTTTGCTGATCTCTTCCCTTGGAGTCCTTTGTTCTTGATATTACAAAAGTCTTTTGGACTAATTTTGCTTTCTTTTATAAGTCTTCTACCGTAACAGCAACCTCCTCAGACATAGCAAAAACATTGCAAATAAACCTGAATTTGGTACCAGAGCCTTCATAAGCATTTTATTCCCTCATCTCCTTACTTAATATAAGTAGCAATAGTAGTAATTCTTCTGTCCACAGATGTCATTGTACATGTTTTTCAGGCATTATTGCTTTCTAGCATAAAGGCTGGTATAAACACTATTTTTCTTTTCCTGACAACTGGAAGTGCTTTTTTTTATTATTACTACTCGAGCTCTTCTGAGATCAGTACAGCTTTTCTCCACTTTTTTTGTTCTTTTAGGAGATATTAGGAGGCAACAGCTAAAATGGACATAAAATCCTCTGAAGTCACGCAACATTCCTAAATGTGCCTAATGTGCTTCATAAAATAATGATGGTCCTTTTCCACACTCCCCCTCCTCTAAAAAAGATTCTGGTTCTCCCTTCATTTCCTTTGGAAGTTTCACCAATGTTGGTATATTAAGTAACAACAAATGCAATCTGATTTAAGTGTGAGCACTTAACTTACCACTTTCTTCCCTAGCAAAATGATCTACTACTTAATGAGGGAAGAAAAATGTTTTAAACTTTCATTGAGATCACCAAAACAGTTGCTTAAAAAAATATAAGAAGAGGGGGTGTAATGATTTTTATTTAATAAATGTAGCCCCTTATGAGACACTGACCTGTGCAGGTTTGCTAAGAATCCTTGTGCTTAAACTCGGCTGTAGGAAATGCAAGTGTTGATTTCCAACTATTTTTGCAGCAACTGTTTTATATTGTACTTTATATAAGTTTAAATACTAGTTTATCGCTGTACAAAACTTGAGATACGAGATTTGGTTGAAGAAAAGATGATTTCAAGTTTGTAGGTTCCTGAAATAACAAAGGTAATTGTTGTACTCTCTTTATTTGGGATACTTCTGATGCTTGTTTCCATGAATTAGGAAGGTAACATCCACATGTTGTATAAGGGCACTTTGTCAACTTTTCAGAAGCTGGAAGAATTTGATAACAGGCAAGAGATTATCCACATGTTCTGAAGCCAAAATCATTTCTGTGATTTGATGTAGTGAGAGTCTCTGTCCAGAGAAGATGTATCTAATTGCTATACCACCCAAGTGTTGATGTTAGCTCAAATTTAAGCAAGTACTTTTGGTCTTGGGGAGTGCCTGTGATATAGCACTTAGGAGAAAGGTGTTTGCTGCTTTAGCATGTAACAACTGTGTCACAGTAAAGAAGAGTCCTGTTAGGATGCTGTAATTACTATAACTGGAGTACTGGTAGTCCTGGCTGAAGTGGAGATGACTGCTGGAAAAAGTTCTATTCATACAGGTCAAGAGGTTAAAGAAAACTCAGTCTTGTGTCAAGGCTGCAAGAACATTAGCTGGACTCCCATTAGGGCTAAGGGAAGCCATGTGGAAGTTTAACTTGAGAAAAATTTATCAGGAGCCATGCATCTCTGGCTCCATGGCTCACAGATCACTTGGCTTCAAATGAGCTTGTCTACAGGTTAAATTAAACTTCATAAATTCATTTTTTTGGCAGAATAAAGAGTCCATTGACCCTGTCTCAGAGCATGGCATTTCAAACCTACTGCTTAGACCACCAAACTCTTTTTCCACTTTTGCTGAAAGATGATTGTGTTGTTGCAGGTGACATTCACTGTAGAACAGAGCTTAATGAAGGAGAAGAGCTGTTCGAGCTCAGCTTTCCTTTCTCCTTTTCCCTCTGCTCAAGGTGATTTTAAATACCTTTTTGAGTACACTATGTAGCGGACAAGGCAGCAATTATTCCTTGCCAAATTTATGGTTACTTGATTATTTACATCAGCTGAAAGAGGCCAAAATCAATGAGAGCTCTTTTGTGCCAACAGTGGAACTTCATTTTATGCCTGTCAGAGACCTAATTTGCCTCAGCAACTGCTACTGTCAAAGTAGGGCAGAGCCTCTGTCCCTGAAGACCTTAGGCCAAATTGCTAACGCTGCTCTCCTTTCTGCTGTTCTAGACAGGCAGTAGACAGTCATAGAGAGAAAACTAACTTTTTAAAAATTCACTACTTGTGAATGATATCTGTTATTTCTAGGTCCTCTGTAAGATACCTCCATCTCTTCAGAAGTATGTGAATTCTGAAGTCAAACATTTTAAATACATTGTCCCTCTTGAGTCCTCCTTCTGGGAAATGCCTGGTTTTTGCATTTTCATCATTGATCCTTTTTTCTGCTACTCTGTAGAAGTCTGATGCACATTTTAAGCATTATAGACAAAAGGTCTATCTTAAAGATGTTTTGCTATTCCTGAGGAAGCTGTTGTGTATTTAATTTCATGAATGTTGTACAGGAAATCTGCAGTTCACCAACTCTCAGCATATAATGTAGCTCTGAACAAAAGAAAATTTGTGATCATGTCTGATATTGTGGCCTATGTACAACTTCAAGTTAGAAATATTTAAAGACGACTGACCATGGTGCTGGTTACTTTTTCTATGTAGCAGGGCTTGAACTCTACCGTATGTTGTCATAATTTCAGGAGGACCCCATTATAAGCTCAGAACTACTTCATTCATTTTCAAATTCATCTATTCCTTAAACTGGGATGACCAGAGACACCACAATGCTCACTCCTCAAGGGAGATGTGAGATCAGAAAATATGGCTTTTAGCAAGTACTGGAGGAAAATGCACAACTCGTTACAGGTCAGAGATTCCTTTAGGAGGTGTTAAGTTGCAGTAATGACAGTCAAGGATTCTTTGGTTCTGGAAGTGTCTGACACAATAAAAAGAAGCATTTGTCATTTACAGTGACTTTTTGGATCTATAGAAGCAGCCCATTTTCTGGTAGGCTTCATTGCTTTGCAGGCAGGATTACACTCATGTTTGCTTTAGCTTTAGTTAAATAAACACTAGGCTTTCTGAGATGCGTATTGCCTTTAAGTTCCACAGTCTCAAGGGTTGCTGCAAGTACTTGGCACCCTTGACGGATGTTCCATGTTGTATTTTAACAGATCTGCTCTGTTACAAATATGCTTTCTCTTTGCATACTCTCTTATAATGCACAGCGGGAAGAGAAACCATGAATGTACAAACATGTGGATATCGTTTATTCCTTGACAGTTATTAAGGAGTCTCAGAACAGTTTGGAAATTGGTCTGTGATGACACTAAGCACCTATGGGAAATGCCAGTGACCCAAAGAACCCATTCAGGGCTGGTATGTCTGAATATCCCTTGTTTGCTTTTCAAGGAAACAATGGTTAAGCATGACAGGTTGAGTTTTCATCTTGCATTAGTAAACATAGAGTTTACTGTATGAGGGGTTTTGCTGCTATTTTTCTTAAAGTAGCCCTGGAATAGTAATATAGCTCAATATGTTGGACAAGTCACTTGCATTTAACAAAGTGCATTTGCAAGACAAGCAAAATGCAATGAAGAAGGGGTTTAGAGAGAGATGCACTTTGCATATTTGCCTGTGACTTTCTGCCCTGAAAGTTTTATAGTTTGATTTTACTAAATATACTAAATATACCGAAGACATGAGGCTTTTCATCTGAATAGGCTTTGTGGGGGGTTTTTTGTCATTGTTTTTTTTGGGGGGGGGGGGGGGTTTTTGGTTTTTTTTTTTTTTTTTTTTTTTTTTTTTTTTTNATGTTTGTTTCTTTGCTTTTTATTTTCTCCTTTGTGCTGTTTCTTCCTTTTGTGTATTTTATACCTTTTGCCATGTTGAACCTTTTTCACGTTATCGCTAAATGGCTGCCTTACTAGCAGCAGAAGAGACCTGTTCTGGGAATATATATTGCTCTGGACAATTCAGTTCTTAGCCTTCATCCGACTGTGTGCCACAGGTGGGGGAAATGCAATGGGCAAGTGCCTCTGCCCTTCACAGCTGTTTGGATAAGCGTGTTTGAAATGGGTGTGCTCACCTGCCATGTCTTACTAGTGCATTGCCCTACTCTTCTGTGCTGGTCCTATGTAAAAAGTCCATTTTAGTATTTGTTTATTCCACATAATCATGAATATGCAGTGGATTCTCCTATCCTCACAACTTAATAGAAATTCTTGCTCTGTTATATTTTTATGTGTGCTTCCTCTCTCCCTTCTCCCCTTGTTGGGACTTAAAGCATGGAGAAAGGCCAACAGGATTTGATCCTGCATGGATCCAACATCAATCAAATGCTAACACACGTATAATGAACTGGTGTATTTCTTCAGCAGCATGACTGCCAGGTCTATTTTTTGTGTCTCATGCCTTCAAGGAAACAGTTTTATCTGAACCATCAGGAAGCACTAATCTTTAGGTTTTCAGAGTTACAACTTTTAAAAAAAACTATATGAATGAATGTGGATTTTTTTTTCATTCTTTTCCACAAATTTTCTTGTATGCTGACCACACTTTTTCAGTGCCAGCCATTTTTTTGTGAAACTCCATTAAAAAAACAAATTAAACCCAAAACCTCCCTTCAAGAAGTTACTACCTAATGAAAAGCCAAAATTGGCTGAGTTGTAAATGCTGTAAGGTAACCCAGTGCTCATGTCCTTGCAAAGCTGACTGTAACCTTCATTCTATGCTTTTATGTGCAAATCTTCAACTTCCTTCCTCCAGCACAAACTTGGGTGCTTCTGAAAAGTAGGTGGAGTCCTTGACTTTAAATGAGAGTTAAATGAGAATAAAAGCATTCAATAATTCATTGGAAATGGAGTTTCGGACTAACATGAAACAATGAAAGCTCTGTCTGAATAAATTTGAAAACCTATTTGTTCCTTGTATACTAGCTAGTAATAAAACAGGGCTAGAGAAGCCTTAGGCACATTGTATTTAAATAAGCTTCTTGTTCAAGCCAGAGCAAAAGCTGCAGTTATGGATAATGCGGCTTATACAATATTTCCTCTAGAAATAAAACGTTGTAATTTCAATTGTAAATGCTCTTTACTTTTGTCAACGGGTCACTGAAAAGATCTCTATGTGAGCCTCTTAGTTAGCAAAATGACACAGAATGCAAAAAGATAATAAAACTTCTGTGAGGAATATAGTTTAGTGCTTAATATCTTTAGTCAGATGGGCTATTTGGAAAGAAAAGCATGCTTGTAGCACTGGGAAACCCAGCAGCAAGTTCTGAGTCTCTCTACCTGAGTGTGCTGACAGCCCTTGGCAGCCTCCTGTCTTGCAGATGTGTCTGTTCCCCTGAGCACCAAGTATTCTGAGCCTGGCTTACCTCATACTGAGGGGTGACAGTATCACATGAGAGCACGGCAGCAGCACTTGTTCCAGCATCAACATGTTGCATATGGGGACTGGTGTTAGGGCTGGCAGAGATGGGAGCACAGCCCATTTTGGCCTTTGCTCTTTGCTTTGGTTTTGAGCATATACAAAAGGATGATTAAGGCTTTCCTGTTCCCTCTGTTCCTTCTCTCTTCTGAATTAAACAGATTTGCTCCAGTTTTTGAGCCTTCTGTAGGTGTCTCTGTTGAAACATAAATTATTGCCAAGAGCGTATTGAATTTGAGAGCAAATTGAGAATATTCATTCTAGTTCTACTCGTTCCTCCTGCAACTGGTTTGGGATTCCTGGAACCCAACTGGTCATGGCAACACACCTAGGGGACACTTTCTCCTCTTTTTAATATGTATTTGGGGGATGGCAGACTTCAGAAGTGCTACTGATGTTGAAGGTGAAGTCAACAAATGCCCCAAACTGAATCTTTGGCATCTATCTGCTTTTCTAGGTTTTGTACTGAGTAGCCTCTAGCCAGAAGATGAGTCTGGTGAATGAACTGTGTTTATTGGAATAAGTTATCAAACAGAAAACATGGTTACAAACCAGGCTTTAAGGCAGGCTGTACTTTTTGTCATGTTCATCTGACCCTAATGAGCTGAGTTATCTCATGGAGTGTAGCCAAGCACCTTCCTGTCTCTCCTTCATATACCACTTAAAAGAAAAAGAAGCTAAAGGCCTGCACAGTACACTGAAAGGTAAAAACAGATGCATAATAAAAAAAAAAAAAAAAACCCAACACATTTTTTGCTAGTTTGACAAATAAGCAAACACAAATTTACTACTAGCAATCACATATAGCAACCTTAAAAGACACAAGATAGGAACTGTATGGTGTGGGTTTGGAAGGTGCATATAAATGGGTACTTCTTACTGAGTCTTTACATTAATTTCTTACTCTGGTAAATGCTGGGAATAATTTTCAGACTGAATTAAAAAAAAAAACACAAACAGGGAGAGGAGAGACCAAAACAATCTATGTGTAGCAAAGATGATAGGCCAATCATTCAGGCATTGCAGTGGAAAACACTTCTTACTGTGGGAGATGCCAGAAGGATCAGCAGCTTTACGTGAAAAACTGCTCTCAACCATCCTGTTACTTAACAGCACTTGGTATTCCCCTGGAAGTCCTTAGATAATTGTTGGGAGCTCTAATGTTGGGATAAGATTCCAAATCTAGCAGCAAAAAAAACACGCAGTGACTGACTCCCTTGATGCCTTCCAGTAGGTCAAGTTTCTTTTTCTTAAATTCTAAAGGTCTTTAGAGGAGGCTTCTTCCTGCTTTCTGTAGTGTTTTCTAACTGCCTTGGAAACTTCTTTTAAGTCAGAAATGAAGGCATTATTAAGAGGATCACTGCAAGTTGGACTTTATTCTTTAACCTCAGGTGTTGCATTACAATTTTTCAGTTTTGCCTCACTGATTAAAGGAGGATTAATTAATTTCCTATTGCATGTGCCTATAAGAATATATGAATAACAATACTGTGGCTCCTGCACATGGGTACCTCACTTGTGTTCCTTGCATGTGTTTGAGTTCTAGGCAATGAATGTGAGAATAATTCTTCCCAATTTTGTGGCTACAAAACAGAATTTCATCCCGTAACAGCCTGGTGTATTTGTGCCTAGATCAGAACTTAGATTTTTAAGGTTTTTTGTATTACCCATAATACTGATTTATTAAGTACTAACTTGTTCAGTTTAAAAAATTTCATATGTTCAGTGGAGATAGAGGTAAAAATTAGGTATCCCATAAAATAGAGGTACTAATTAATAAAACTCCAATTATTTTAAAAGTTCAGATATAGAAAAACCAATGAACCCTAAAGCCTCTAATTTTCTTTCTCCTTCTGAAGCACAAAATAGTTGAAGATCTGCTTGACAGCCGTACAACACAAAAACATGGTCATGTTCATTTGTATGTTAGCTACATTTAAAAAAAAAAAGTAAAATTAAATGTAGCTTGCATTAGGACAATTTTAAAAGCTGTTTGTACTACCAAACAATTAATATCAGAATGCATTCACTTAGGCATCAGCAACAGTCAGAAAGTCAATCATATAATGCATGTTTATGTCTGTATAGTCTAAAGCTAATAAGCCTATCAGTTTCATGAATCTTTGGATTCTTTACAAACTTTGATTATTAGGATTGTCTTTTCTTCCCTTAACTTTCTACTCTGCTTTTGAGATTCTGATGCTGGGGAAGATAAGTAAAAAATTAAGAGAGAACAAATGAACCACAGTATGTCTTGCAGTTAGAAAGTATAAATGGTGAGTGCTATGAGCATGTTTAGGCTCTAAGATCACCTTCATGTTCATGAGGTGATGTTTATGAGCTTTTGCGATCAAGTGTGAATGTCCTTGAAACGTATTTCTCACACAGTCTCTTTAAATTCTGTTGGAGTATTTGAAGTGCTATAGTGGTTTTGTGCATTTTCGCTCTGGAGCCAAACGTTGCTGCTGTGTGCATTGTATTTATTGTGTCAAATCTAGCTTCATCAGTGGCTTTGAACAAGGGCATATGGTGGTTTTGTTGTTACAAAAGAGCTTTTTGCAGTAAGAATGGAACAGAGTTCACAAGGAGATGCAAAGCTCTTTTCTGCCTAATCACAGGTCTTCTGTGATTTTATTTTCTGGCCCATGATGATGCAGGAATTTTGTCTCCTAATCACTTGGTGACAATTTGATTAATGTAATTCAGCTTAACTATTTTCCTTGTCAGTGAAGCATTTATTGATGTACCAAATCATCATACCAGATGAGTTGCTTCCTTTTTATAGGGCTTAATCTTGAAAGAGGATTCTTCTAAGATAAATATGATTGAAAGCATTCATCTAGCTGCACAGTGGATCAGATAGTAAATGGAGACATAAATACATACTAGGAAACTAAACAGAATACAGTAAGGGTTAGTTGGCTGAAAATGCTTGGAATTATGATTTTTCTCCTTAGCTTTGTAATTGTATTTATTTGTAATCCTTGATAACTATGCAAACTTACTACTGCATCCAAATTCTTTCCAGGACAAAGTAGTAAAGACAGTGAGGGGTGTCACCTGCCACAGCAATCACTGGGAGCTTAAGGGAAAAGGTGTATCAAATATGCTTGATAGAATAAAATTCAAAAGAGAGAAAAATAGCAGGTATGAACATACTGGGCTGTATTCCTATAGGAGGACTGTTGTAGGTGTAGGGAAGTAGTATGCTGTGGAGCATGGCTGCCTGGAGGCAATTATAAACTTGGAAATCATAACGCCTGCCAGGTACTGGGGGATGGGCAGCTGATCAGAGAAAAGGATTTGCTGTGATTTTTAGAACACATACTAAATCTTCTACCTTACTGCCGATGTACATGGAAGGAAAGTGTTTTCTTTCCCTTTCATTCCCTCTTTAGAAGTGCTTGCTATGAACAAATGATTACTGCTTCCTGCAGCACCCACAGCACTGTGTGACTTGGATGCAGAGGTTGTAGAAGCTCAGTTCTCTGCACTTTTCTCCAGTCTCTGTGGTATGTTCTCCCATTCTTACATACTTTACATGGCTAACCTGAAGCGGCTCCCATAGGAGAAGTTTTAGAGGATTACTTCCTGAAACTTTGAATTGCTTCTGTTATTCCTTAAGGTGCTGCTAAGCCATAACTGGCAGTACCTGGCAGCTTCAGTGTTATCATTACACACTGTATGTGGTAAAAAGGAGTATCATTTATTTGTTTAGTTTATCCAACTGTGGAGTTGGCTCAGGGGGTCATTACACAGCTAGTGAAAAGAATGAATACTCTTTCTGGACTACATCATTTAAACCCTAACCTTATGACCAGTTGTTAAGACTTATTCCTATAGTTTGAAAATTAATTTAGATGTCCTGTGGTATAAGTCACAAGGCCTTTAAAGTAAGTCCTCTGTCAGATACTATACTTTCTCTACTAACAGCAAAAGTTCAGTTTGGTGGGTGAAGCATTGTGGGTTGCTTCTTTGATGCAGTATCCACAGCATGAAAAGATTTAAAATAAATGTTAATAGAACATCCTTGTAGTCCAGGTTAATTGATCTTTTTTAGTGAACTTTGAAAACAGACAAAACCATCATCTTTTTGGTAAATTTCAGTGTTATACTTTGGTATTTCTTGCCTGATTAGGAAATGGACTTTCTGTGGTTTGATAGAACTACTTGGTAGATGTAAATTTGCTATAATCAGAAGAGTAATTTTCTTATGGCATGTTAAAGTTGATATAGAGGCACATTTCTTGGTAAATGTTATAAGGATTCTCACTTCACAGACAAAAATTTACTTCAAATAATATCAATTACATAATTTTTTATTCTTTTTAAACACAGATTATATCTTTCTGATGGTTATGCTAGAAATTAAAAATGTACTTGTTTTTATATAGCAAAGTCCTAACGAATATTCAAATACAGAATTAAAAGTTTATTGAAAAGCTTACAGCTGAAGCATATTTTTATGGCTGAGAGTAGAGTTTTCGTTGGATGGGGAGAGTCCTGTTCCCAGTGGTTTTTGAAAAACCTCCATAAAACCTGAAAATCAACAGGATCCAGGTAATACTTCTTCCTGCAAGAGAAGGCCACTTAGTTAACTGAGAATATAAGACAAGTTAGAGGATAAAATAATATATGGCTGTACTGAATCAAAAGGTACTTAACCTTCGAGTGTGGCAAAATAAATTACACAGGATAACTGTAATGGCACTGAATCCTTGTTAGACACTTGAGTCTAATGCTATTGCTAAGAAGTAAAGTAGGAAGAGACTGCCATATGTTATTTGAATGAGATTTTAGTCCACAGATAGAGAGTTAGTGCTGTAAAATTTAAGATGCTCTGTCAATTATTTATAATAAACTCTGTAATTAAAATATATTTGTCATGGTCTTTCCACTATTTGGATTGAATACTTGTCTGAAAACTACTAAATTAATCAGCTTTTCATTGATCAGTTTTAGTATCTCAAGGGATGGATATCCTTTACCAAGTAATAAACATATAAATAAGCCCTTATAGAAAATTCCTTTAAATATGTTTATTATGCATGGATTGAATGAGGCTTTTATTGGACTAAGCTGTCAGAGAGCAAGAAAACTGTTTTCATTACAGTCAAGAAAATTTTAAGGAAAAGATTTTCAGTTTGGGTCAAAATATTGAAAGCCCCTTTTTTTTAGCTTGGGAAACTGGGTATTTACTCAGTGTGGTTTAAAGCAGCCTGTAGAATCTTTACTTTGGATGTGCTGCTTTTTGGGAGTCTGTCATGTTATATCACCACCAGACAGTCACCTTCTTTTCAGTTTTACCCTTTTTAATAAAAATGTTAATATATTCATCTAAGATAATTTGTTTGTTTCATTTCTGTGTAAAGAGAATAGAGTTAAAAATGCTGTTAAAGACAGACCATGAAGGACCTTGAGGCTTTCTAATTTCCACTGTGATTATTGCAAGCAAGCAGCAGTATCTTATACCTGAAGAGGGAAAATGAGGAGGAAAGGCAGCTAACAGTCTTAGAAGGAGGCTTCCCCAGTCAAGTCTTTATGGACTGTTGATCAATAGCAACATTTTATTTAGTCACCAGAACTAACTAGAAAGTTACACCTGACAGTGAAATTCCTGTCTGGCATAAAAGCCGGACTTCATCTATACTCAGTGCTGCCTCCCTCGTTCTGTCAGTTAGGGTCAGGATTAAAACCTTCATGTTTTGGTCAGTCCACTAAGTGGAATTTAAGTCTTAGTCTCTGGTTCAGTAAATTTCTTTATGCATGAAATAGGTGCCATAGTGGTACTTTCCTGCATACTTCCCTTTGATATCTAATCTATTTTATGTATACTCCAAGTATGAGATAATACTTTGATTTTTTGTATTCCGAGTACCTTTGAAATGTTCTTCGTTTAGGGCTGGGTTTCTCTGGGAAGTTCAAAGAAGATGACAGCTTATATTCAGGTCTAAAACGTTATAAAATCACGGTTGAGTCATAAAGCTGAAAGTCATGTTTTGTCCAAAAAAGTTAAAAATAAGAGGGGGAAAACCCTGCCATGAAACCACCCAGTTCTCTACTAATCTGTCATGGCAGTGCAGCACTGCCTGTTGTCAAGGCTGTGTTATCTCATCTGGAATTCTAACAAATTTTATTCTTGAGATTTAAAGTCTTGTCTCATTTGTTTGAGGAAGGCCACAGTCTATCTGTGCTTACCTAATGCAGAACTCTGTCATTGAATATTGCAGCTATTGTACAGGGCAGACCACTGAATATGAGTGGTTGATCCTTGTAAAATTATCTTTCCAAGGCAAACTAATACCCTTTCATCTTAGAGAAAGAAAAAAATCAAATAGTTGCAGTGCCTTGACTCCAAGGTCTAGGAACTCTGCAAACCCTTTCATGTAATTCATAATCTGCATTGCAATCGCCAGTGTAATAGATACCTAATTGGTAATTTCAGCAGTCATATTTAAGTTATTTTTGTCTTATCCTGCTTCTTATTGCTCTTCATTGTAATAATTCAATTTACTCGTTTGTCCTGATGAATTCCTGGTCCTTCTCAATTCCTACTCAAGTACGCTTGAGTGATTTGACTTCTGGCAGAGGTTATCAGTGAGTCTCTGCTTAGTTGAAACCTTGGTGTTGGATTCAATTTATAATGAGCCTCAGTGTAGGACTGATCTTGCTGGAGCTGTGTGTTAACTCTGTATTGTAAATGCTGACCTGCTGTAGAAGTGAGAAGGCGTCTCTTCCTCCTGGTCTGATCAGAATGATGCCAGATATTTTGCAAGGCAAGTGAAAGTAACACAGTGCTTTTGAACTGCTGGGTTTTTTGTATGCCTGCCTGAAACTGTCTTGAGTGAAAACAGAATGTATCGATTTACTGTAACCACCTATTGACCTCTAAGCCCATTACATGAGTCACACAAGGGAACATTATTCTTTTTATCTTTTTTTGTTGTCATTACTTGTTGTTATGAGCCACATAAGATATATGTGTGCTCTGTGTATAAACAACCTGCTTCATTCACTCTTAAGGTTCTTCCCGCTGTTTATTTTTCCATGTTTTCTAGAAAAAAAATATTATTTTCCCATTTCTGTAGTTTGTATTCCAAAGTCAAATTGTGTTTAGTATGACAGTTTTATTGCATTTTTTGCACATCATCTGAAGTGTGAAGCAAATGCTTTATAGAATACATACTTAATGTTGTTATGCACGTTGAAGTCTAAAAGGCTTTCATCTTTTCTGAAATTGAACTTTAGAGGTATGTGTCAGATCATTTCTGAGTTTTCTTCCAGCAGCAATGTAGTAACTTTTTTTTTTCCTTTACCTAGTTTTGGATTCAATGGTTCTGCTGGTTTGTTTGCAGTAGCTTAACATTCAGTTATTTCTCTGGATTTATACTTGATAAAAGCAGGGGTTTTTTTAATTAAATCTTTACAATGCTAGGTTTTTAGATGTAAAATTCTTCTATTAGTTTTATAATCTCTGCATTAAGTGACTTGCTAAATAATGAGGCTCTTAAGCCTAGATTTGCAGGGCGTGCACTGCAGAACCCATGCCTAAAAAGAGTTTCTAGGAAATCTGATTGCAGTTGTGTGTCACAGGCTGCTGTGCTGACCATCCTTTTTCTACCATTGATAGAAGTGCTTTTCTTTGGATGGCCCTTGCATTTTGCAGGCTGCCATTAGTGACATTACCATTGGCTATAAAATGCTGTTAGCTGGTTTTTTATTTTTATTCAGTGTTATGTTCTTATTTTAAGACACATGAGAAAATGCACCAAACTGCTCTAATAGCAAAAGCAGCAAGGAGCTTCACTGCACATAATCTGCAGCAGCGCCTTGAATCCATCAGCAGTACATTGCTCTCCAGTGTCTTAAATTCCCAGTTGTGGATCTTAGTATCTACAAGAGCACTTTGGAAGGATACTTCATTACAGTTGACGTGCTTGTTTTCATCTGTAGATCATGTGTTTGCATGAGGGCTTACACTCACAGAATGTGAATTTCTTTGGGCTCCAGCATTCAAATATTTCATCTGTGTAATAACTAGTTTTCATAATAATATTTTCATTTTCATTGCGAATGGTGAATGTAGAGTTATTTTTGTGGAAAATTGTGACAGGAAAACTTTATTAGTAGTAAGTAATATAAAGCTGTCTGAAAATGTATGTTATATTTCTGGAGCTTATGATCCGACATTGCCATGTCTACAGAACTGCTGCCTTTGTAGAGGCTATAGTAAATATACATTGATGTAGAACTCATTTCAGTTACTTTATTTTTCTTCTACTGATTTAGAATTTCTCAAATACTGCAGTGGGCTTTCATGTGAGAGGGCCACTGAAAAAGTTATTTGGTACAATTTGCAAAGCTGTTTTACTGGAAGCATTATTCCAACATTGTGTGTATATGTATATATTTGATAACCTTTTACGGAATTATGCAGATAATTAATAAAATATTTATGGAATTATTCAAATAATTCCAGTAAAATAATTCCATAAAATATCCACCTCAGAGGGCATTTCATTTGCATCTAATAGTACTGAAAGATCTGGAATGTATGATTTTTTTAATGGCAACAGAAAATTGGGAAACATGTTATCGAAGTATGAAGTCTGAGACTAAACGTAAAATTAATGCTGTGTATTTGGATTCAGTCCTGGAGTTATGAAGCTTCACTATAATCCAACCTGACACTCACTTTCATTTTATATGCACTAGCATCTCTGAAGTGGATCTAAGGGCTGTTTCTTCCTGGTTTGCAAGGGTTATTTTATCCAAGAGCAGCAGAAAAAAACTCTAGTGTTCATGGGAATAGAAGCTATGTCTTTCTTGCAGGAGAAGAAAAGAGATTCTCAAATAGTGATTGTAGTTGAATCTCTCGCAGAATGGTTTCACTTTTTCAATCTAATGTGTTGGTTTTCCTTCTGTAAATGGTTAATTTGGAAAGGAATAGTTTGTGAACATGATTTTGAGATACTGTCACGTAATAAATGGGATTTTTGCTTTCAAAAGTAGTGGAATACATTCAAACAGTTTGTGCTGACCTGTCATATGGGCTGTAAAGCTGGTTGTGTTCTGTCACCTTTGTAAAACTTTCCTCAGTTTATTTTGCAAGCACTTCTGCAGCTTATGTAATGTGCCCACATAAAACATACAGACAGGAGGCAAAGTACAAATAAAACAAGGAAAAATCCTGCTAATGCCAGTGTTTTAATTTTTTTCCCCTCCAGAGTTTATTTTTAAAATCCTCACCCATACTGGCTATATCGGTATAACCCACTAGGTCAGAATAATTTTAAAGACAGCTTTGCTACTGGTGAATTCATTGGTACTTCGTATGATGGTTGGATGAAGTAAAAAGAAAGTAAAAGCAACATATGATGCCCAGTGTGTTCATAGGAGAAATAGTTGTAATGGGGTTTGCAAGTGATGGGTTGCTGGCTTGGTTTTAATTATACATTTGATGACTTGCTGGCATTATTACTGAATCTGGTTTTGGTGGTTGAGTAATGTGTGCTTGTACGGAAGGCATTAATAGTAGCTTAAATAGGCTTTCGCATGCACGCGGGGTTTCCAGTGGGAATGGTTGGAAATGGAGCGATTTCCTCACAGCCACCCATGGGGTGTCAGGTTTCCTGCGGGCAAGCACAGGCTCATGTGAAAACAATCTGCTTGCGCCGACCCTGCCCTCCTGAGCGGCCACGGGCCCGTGGTGGCTTTGTACAGCACTGGTTGCTTTTACAGCTCCAAAACCTGTTCAGTGACTAAATAGCCACCTTTCTGTTCAAGGGGAAGGAAAAGGGGCGAGTGAGGGGTTTTGGTCTGGGGTTTCTGCAGCCTCAGGGGTGGTGGTGGTGGTGGTTTTCCAGCGGGGAGGCCTCCAGGAAGGGGGAGTGTGCTTGGCTTCAGAGCAGCACCAGGGCTGCTGGAAGGGAGGATGCTGATTACAATAATAAACAAATGCTGGGGATAGATTACCACACGGCTGTCAGAGCAGACGGGACCAAAGGAGTTGATCCCCAGCAAAGGATTTGGAGGTTGCAGCAGGATCCTTTGCTGGACTTTTTTTTTTTCCCCTAAACAAAGGAAGTTACTTTTCAGACGACTTTTAATAGGCCTTGGCTTTCTGTGGTACTTCATCTCCAGGGTGAAGTGGGCTGGAGGTGCCTGGTTACTGCCAGAGCAGCACCAGCCCATGGGTGGCTGACTGCAAGGAAGGCAGGGAGAGGAGAGGTGGCCTCCTGTCTGGTCACACTGCTGTGTCTCCTAGGATGAAGTGTGTCGTCTCATTTTAATTTCTCTGAGAAGCTGGCTTTTGATGCTTTCTATAGACAGAAATTTCTCTGGGGATTTTTCTTTTTATCCTTTGTATTTTTTTTCCCTCGAATGGACCAACATGGAAGGACTCGTTCTTCCTCTCCACCCATCATATACCAGAAGATTATAGCTTCTCTTCTTTGGGGTCACTGAGACCAAACGTTGAGCTTGAGGCCTGCAAGAAGCACTTGGATCCTGCAGGCCATTGCTGAGGTGAGCTGGAGAAGTCCTGGGGAGGTGTGGAGACGAGGAGATCCCCACAGAGCTATGGGGTCAGGATAACCCTGCGATAAGCATCACCCAGTGTCAGCAGCTCACTCCCAGGTGCCCAGCCTGTGAGAAGGAACAGGGACAGGGAGGCTGTGACAATGGCGCTGTGTGAACTGTCCCTGTGGGAGCATAGCCCAGGAGAGGGGCATGCACAGGAACACCTGGAGAATTTTGGGACTATATAGATGGAAAAAGAGAGAAACCTTTTGAAGGCTATAGACCTGGCTTGGAGGACGTACCAGGAAAATGTAGGCTTCGGAGGACGCTTAATGATGATTGGCCTGAACTTCAGCTTACGTGAGTTGCTGACAAAAGTTGAAAAGGTATGATAGGCAGTTGCATATACTTGTGCCTTTGAAAAAGGCTATGTGTGCCTTTGAAAACTACACAATAAATAAAAAGGGCAAGTTGATGTTTAACTTAGGTTTTCTGTGTTGCTGTTAATGTCCTCATATGCCCCCTGTTTATAGAAGTCTAATGCTGCTTCTTTTCCCTGTTTCAGGTCCTACAAGATGACTTTAGAGCATGTCCTCTGATTGTGGGTATCCTCTGGGGTTTTTTGTCTTGTTTTGGTTTTTTTTGTTTGTTTGTTTTTTATTCCAAAGAAAATGAAGAAAACTTTGGGCTTTGCTAAGTCAAGGGTATAAGGGAACATTTCACGATGCCTGTGACCTTGTTCCACTGTTGATATAAAGCAAGTGCTCAGCAGTTTGCTGCTAAATTTAGTTGAATGTTATCTTAGTCAAATTGGAAGATCTCGTGATGGCTTCCGACAAATATGTGTCTTTTCCCATTTTTTCATTTGCTCTTCTTTTATTCGAAGTAGTTACTCTTTCTCTTACAAGATTGTTTGGTAACAGTAATGCTGAGAGGCAGGAGGCTTGACTTTGGAGTGATTGTGCTGATGAGTGAGAGACATGAGAATGTTAAAAATCAGATTATTTTCATCTATTTCTCAGCACTTGCAGTGAAATCTCAATTTTATGTTTGTAATCATTGTTAGATTGGCTTTGTGTACTATATTATTTTTTACTTTTTTCTTTAAATAATATTTCACCATACAGATTTCCTGTGTCCTGCAAGAGCAGAGCATGCAACAAAATATATAGTAGTTTATTTACAAATTAAGATAAAACACCTTAAAACTGTGGTCACATGGCAGGAGAGCAGATTGTAAATCCTGATTTGTGGTTTTCTAAACTTCAGAGTGTTCTTTTTTTTTTTAAATGTAAATCAGCCTCCTCTGTAGTTGCCAGTTTGCCAGCCTCATTTACTGGGGAGGGGTACACTTGAGACAAATACTATTCAGTATCCCAGCATGACTCTTCCAAAATTAGCTAAGAGTAACAGCAAAAGTGTAGGCCACTTCCTCCTCTCTTGCTCCCAGTCTGTCATCTGGTCTTCACTCTTCTTTTAACTGCTTCTCTTGTAACTGCTGCTGGTAGCCTGTAAAGATTAGGATACATGCTGGACTCTGAGATGTTTCCTTGACATCATTAAGACAGAAGTTTTGAAACCAGTGATTCTAAAGTTTTGTGAATCATACAAGCCCTGGCTCTGCAAACTCCAGGCTCTCCGCTGTGACTTTGAATATTCCAGTGTTTATTTTATCTCAAAGAAACTGATCATAGCAATTCTCAACAAACCCAAACCTTACAGGTCTCTCAGCTCTGCTGTATTTTTTAACTTGAAGCTTGCTGTGAAATTTTGTTGTCTACTGTGCTGAAATTTTTAATTTGTAATGCAACATAGGGGATGCTTTGGTGCTGGAGGAGAAAGTGAATGTTTTATTTGGTGGAATTTGACCAGAAATTCTAAAATTTTAATCTGTGCTTATTAAGCAAGTTCTTTTTTTTTTTTTTTTTTTTAACAAGCTCCCCTCCTCCTCCCCTGCTGCATCTCTCCCTCTTATGGTTCCCCACACACCCATCCTGTTCTTCCTAAGGAGTTTGCTGCCAGGAGAAACAGCATTATGACAGCAATGCTGGCTTGCAAGCTACTTTCAGCTTTCTGGATTTATTAATATATGTTCTACAGAGAGAATTATGAGTGCTGTTGCTGTGGTGGTAATGCAGAAGCCAGATGGCATTTGCAGAAGCTCTCACGGCACTCCCTTCCTATGCAAGAGCAGAGTCACATTACACTGCAGTAGGCAGAGCTGATTTGACTTTGTTCAGTCACAATTAAGTGGCTGCTGGAATTGGTGTTAACACATTTGTGGTGCCCCTCAGATGTTGAGTCAATGCCATGCACTGGAGGCACAGAGGTTGTTGAAGGCAGGCTGGTGCTCTCAGCCTTCCTGTAAGTGCATCATCATTCTTGTGATGAAATGAATCTTTACCCACACCATATGTCACGTCTTCTGGTACTATCCATGTGGCTTAAGTGCAGGTCAAGATAACTTTTTAGAAACTTGAAGGCTCTTGATTATACAAACCTTTGAAAATTAGATGTGAAAAATGTCCCAAAGTGGGTTCTCCCCAAAAAAACTTTTGTTCTTTCTTGACAAAACAGCTGAGAGCTTAAGTAGCCAGCTGCTTTCTAAATTGCTCTAATCTNTAGCTGAGAGCTTAAGTAGGAATTAAATTTCTATCGCATCTAAAGCCAGCTGCTTTCTAAATTGCTCTAATCTTACACTATAGTCACAGTGGCTGTAGAGATACCCAATGTGGTCTGTGTATGACACTTGAAATTTTTAATGTCCCTCTTTATACACATTTCTGGCACTGGTGGATTTATGGTTGTGGCAATTCTTCCCAAAGGTTTGGAAGGTGTACTGCTCTTCTGAATGTGAATTCATTACAAATAGATCGCTCAACAGCAACTGCTACTGCAGGCCTCTGAAAGAGCAGATGGGATGAGCCTTTCCAAAGGCATCACTGTCCTTCGACACCAGAGCAGAGACTCCCTCTATGCGATTTTTTTTAACATCTTTTTACAAGAGCATCCCTTTCTCCCTGCTATCCCCAGCATTTTTAAGGAAGAGACCAATAAAATTGCAGTTTCCCTGTCTCTGTGGCCACCCTCTATCATGCCCTGATTCTTATTCCCTCCTTAGGAATCATCAAAAAGTAAAAAGCTCCCAATAAAGCAGAGGCTAAAAGGAACATCTGATGCAGCAGTGGTCCCAGAGGCAGTTGGCAGCACCAGGTAGAATGTATCTGGTTCAAGATAGACTAAACAATCTGCCATTTAAAAAAAAAAAGTCCATTCCCTTGCTACCTGCTGTGAGACCTCACAGAACGATGTTCTGGCTGTTGTCTGTGGCATACACCTAAGTCCTTTGGTTGCACTGACATTTTTCTTCCAGCTGTTTTCTGCAGATATTTTGATGAGTAGTCATCCCATTTATTCCTGACCTTTGAAAGAGGCAAGTGCAGCACTTCTGTAACTATATCTTTGCTGACTTGAGCGTTGTCGGTGAAGGCAACGTTTTTGGGACTTTCAATTCTGTGTACCTGCACTAAGTCTGCTGACATGTTCCAGTCACAGGCATGATTTGTGTTGCGTGGAAGAAGTACAAAACTGTCCTGGCAAAATAGCCCAAGAGTAACCTTTGCTAGGGAAAACGCAGTTTTTCAAGCTATTTTCCATTCATGAAGAGTCAGCTTCAACCCCACTAACTCCTTTTAAGGAGTAAGTTTTGCCTGTGTCTGGCTTCCACCTGGGGATTAAAACGATCTCGCAATCTGTGTGCCAATGCAAAACGCTGGTAGTCTTGTTGCACAGCATCAGCATTGAATCCATATGTCCATTTCTTACAGGCCTTATGTGCTTTGTGTGGCGTAACTTGCCTTTCCTGCTCTGTGGTCAGATGTTTGTGAACATTCAGTGGAATTCTGATTCCTAATAAACATAAAAATGATTAAAAGTTGGAGTGTAATGCAGAATTCTGCTTTTTATAGTGGGTTTAAAAAACATTGGAGTAAAACGTTGGTAAGTCCTGTATGTAACTGTCTTAAAATCTCCTGTGAAGTTAGAATTTGGTATAGAATGCTGTTGACCTTTTTCTTAAGAGACTAAATCAAATTTTGTTCTTATATGTAGTAAAAAATTGATTGAGGGTTCTTGATAATAAAATCTATAATGTTATAGGAAAATCTCTTTATTGACCTTACAGAATTAACATTCCTGTTTTAGATCTTTGTATCATTACTCCATCATTTTTGATAGTGATAATTCAATAGAATAACATTTTGCATATTTTTAAATGCTGTGGAGTTTTCTTCCACTAGTTGTATTTTTATCTTCAACAGAAGGGTTTGGGCCCTTTAAAGAGGGAAATACTTTGCCTGTGTTCCTGTCTTCACTGGTATATTGCCATTATAGACAAAATCTGAAAAAATGTGAGTGGAAGTGAGTGTGCTAATAGCTTAGAGGGTTGCTGAGTGAATTAGAGGCCCTCTGGGCTCATCATTTAGAAAAAAGATACTAGAATGCCCGTTGTCATGGGAATGCTGTTGGTTTGGAGTTATTTTCCCTTATAAAGTATTTATAGTTTCCAAATGACAATTATGCCTAGTGTTGTAACTGTTTTTAAGGTATCCTTGCAGTCTGTAAGGGGGAAAGAAAAGTTTAATAGCTGGTTGATCTCGGAGTTGGGCTCACAAAGTTTGGTTCTGTTCCAATCCGTGTCATATGTCTTTTTTTACCCTGGGCACATCACTCTGGTCTGCCTTTGGGCTGTTTTGGTATCAACTTCAAGGAGAGTCACCTATGTCTTTGGGTCCTTTTCAGTATTGTCACCTATAGCATTACTGAGTGGCCCATACTATATTTATACATTCTTTAAAGACACTTGCTCCTCAGTTGACATCATACAATAGTATTTTATTTTATAGAAATTAAAGAAGTAGGTTTTTTATTATGGAGACAAGGTTTAAAATCAGATCCAAACATAAAATGAAGTCTTGAATCCTACATGAAGAGGGATAAAGAGGGAGAGAAGCAAACAAGCCAAAGAAGATTCAGAATGGAAATAAGGGGAATTTTGAAATTACCAGATCAAAGTGGAAAAGGCAAGCAGCAGTTTGATTTTAATACCTTAAGCAATTTAAGGAAAGTGGCAATCTTCTAATAGTCTGGCTAGGGTGAAGTACATATCTAAATGCCTAAGTTGTTTCTTCTCCTTTCTATCTTTCAAAACTTTCACCTTGATTTATATATAGGATGAATTCTTTCCTCAAAGGGTATTCTTTTAATTTAGGACCTTAATCTTTCAAGCAGTTGGGCATGTAAACAAATTTGTTAACCACATACAATAAATTATCAGTCCAGTTTAACAGATAGGTGTACATAAATCTTTACGAAATTAGCAAAATATGACATCTCTATAGTAATGCTTCAAAAAATTAAGTTGATAAAGCAAGAAGTCCTTTTCTGTTTACAGTGTATTTCTTTAGGTTTCCTTTTTCTTTCTTTTTTCTGTTGTGTTTTTGCTGGTTTTTTTCCTCTCCCCTTTTATTTGTTCTGCTTGCACTAGAAGAGCACTCTGGTCCGGATCCCCTTTGCATTGGGCTAACAACAGTGATGGTATTTCATGATTGTATCACCCTCTTTATGTGGCAAAAGCAACAGAATTTTTTCCCCCTCTTCTCCTGCATCCTCCAGTGTGTTGTCCCTGTGATTCTGAACATGGGAACTTCCATGTGATAACAGGAAAGTGTTTGTAATTTATTCTAAAGTATTGCAGAATTTAAATTGGATTAACTCTTATTAGCATTAATCCTCACTGGGGCCTGAGCAAGGATAATCAACTTCTTTCGTCCCTTTTTTTTTTTTTTTTTTTTTTGCTATTGTAGAGGACAATAGAGAATCAAAGATCAAGAAAAGGGTGGGTGAAAGGAAAATAATAGATCAGGATGAGGATGAACATGAATTGGTATGTTTACAGAATGGATGGAGTTCTTCACACTTTGAAGAAAGAAATTCTAAGGGAGGGCAGGCACATGTTTACAAATCTCAGAAGAATTGAAAGATTTCTTAACACCATGAATAAAGGAGATTATTACCAATTGCAGCAGGTAGTTAGGACAGGATGGGAGCCCATCATCCTTGTTAGCCTTTCAACAGAGGACAATACCTGAATAAAAAGCCAGATCTTCTATATCATTATGGAAGAATAACTAATTTATTGTGTCCATCTCTTGCCATTAGTACTTTTTCACATCCCACCTTCTTGCTGTTCTTCTTCCGTGTGCACACTGATGTGAGGTATCTGAATTTCTCTCCATCTTTTTTTGAGGACTGTGATTAATTTACATTCATTAACTTTATCAGTCTATTGGTTTATCCATCAACTGGCAGTTCTTTTTTCCCTCTGGAAAATGGAAATCAGAAAAGAGAAAGAGAACTTAATTAGCAAACTTTATTTTTTGAACTGAGTTTTGTCAACACTGCAGTCACAGATGGGACTCAAAAGTGTGAACAGCAGATTTACTGTGCCTTAATCAGTGTCACTTGGTAACTGGGAAATGCAAGAATCAAACCCCACTTTGAATGAAACATTTTTGAACATGTGTGCTGAAGTGTCCTCTCAAGTATAATCAAAGAATGTTTAGTTGGAAGTCTAGAATGAATGAGTTTAGAATTAATATTGTAATTGTAGAATGGAAGATTAGAGATCAATTTGTTTTCAATGAAGTTGTGTTCTGTGACTTTGAAGAGGTAAAGAAATATTTGACATGATCAGGCTTTTGTAGCACAGATTAGCATGTGATTAGAATTGCAGCTGCTGTATGTGGTTGTACCTCCTGCTACGTGGAATTGAGCTGGTTTTCACTGCATCTACATGTGTTGGAGATGTAAGGACAGGAGCTGCAAATGTCTTCAGATAAGCATCTAATTCAGCTGATGACTGCTATCTTATTTTGCTTGGTTGATTATCAGACACTTCCATTTTGCTTATTCATTTGGAATGTCATTGTTTGTATCTGTGTTCAGAATGGTGATTTTTATCAGGTGTTTTAAAGACAGCAAAACTGTCTTTTTACCTGTTTTAGAATAGTGAATCTCAGGGCAAAGAATAGGTGATTGTCCAAAGTCACATAGTAGCTCATCTGGCCAGCCAGATGTGTGCTGATGCCTCCCTCTCTCACCTGCTTCCCCACTGCCCCATCTCTCCTCCCCCTACTTTTCTGACTGTATCCTGACTTCTTTCTGCTTTCTTCCCTAACTCAAGAAAGCTTTCACGCTATCTCAAATTCATAGCTACTTTCCACTTTCATTTGCAGATGTGTAAGCAACCATTCTAAGATGAAGGACTACATCTTTAGGATGGGGAAGTACAAGAGCCTCGTCCTGTTCTGCTTTTGGCAGCAGATGGTGATTACTGACTGGAAGAATAAAAGCCTTTAAGATTTCAGTTATTTAATTTCTTCCTTTGCAAAAGAAGTTCATGTACATCTGCATCAAGTTGCTGTCATAAACTTTGGTGATTAATCCTGTTGAGACAGCCAGTACACCTCCTGGCTTTCCACACATTTACATTGCTTTATTAGAGTGTACATAGATTCATGGATGCTAGAAAGCATTGACGGTGATGCAGGAAGTTTTTTTTGCTCTTATAATGTGTTTTTAAAATAATACTGTGCTCAGTTAGATGAAGACAACATCTGTAATGTGTTTCTTGAGGCAGATGGTAGATGAGAGAATAACATGGGTATAATTTCTAAGGGGAGGAGAAATGAGTCAGCTGAATGAAAATCACAAGCACTTCTTTTTCTTTTCAGTATTTACTGTGAAATTCAGATTATAATGCCTCCTGCTGTTTTATGTCTACCTCTCCATAGATTTCAGGCCGTGGTATACAGTAGTTTAATTGTAAAAATGAACCTGTGGTTATTGTAGTCATTTAGCTGCAGTTTAAGGACATAGATTTTAGTGAAAAGCTTTCATTACATATGACCTAAAGTATTACACAGAGTCTGAATTTCACTGGACTGTGTAAGGTTTCTGGAATGTTTTGTTTCAAAGAAGAGCGAGCCAACATATCTAAGGCTGTATCTTTGTAATTTCTGAAAAGGAAATGACTTCTAGAGCATTTGCAAATGCCATGCTGTGTGAAATGCGTGGGTGAACAGTAGACCATTAGTTACCTTCAGTACTACAAAACATAACACCACAGAACTTTGTATTTATAGTTCTATTTCCTGTATCACAGTCTTGGATGACTTTCAGGCTCCTTTTCTCACACTTAAGACCTTTTCTAGTGACGTTAATAAGGTTGCAGGTTTTCTCATCTGCATCTTTCATCAGGGTCACCCAAGAAAGTCAGAATACACACTCTGTCCTAGTTCTTAGGGCTAGTAAGGAGAATAAACTCTCGCCTCCTTTATTTACAGAACTAAGATGTTGGAACTTTTCTTGCTGATATTTCAGGACATCCAAGCTGAGATTGATGCCCATAATGACATCTTTAAAAGCATTGATGGAAACAGACAGAAGATGGTGAAAGCCTTGGGAAACTCTGAGGAAGCTGCTCTGCTCCAGCACCGGCTTGATGACATGAACCAGCGCTGGAATGACCTGAAGGCGAAGTCAGCTAACATCAGGTGAGTAATGAAAACACCAAGGTGTGAATGGGGCACTGTTCCTGTCTTCTGAAAGGCTTGAGAAATATGACCACAGCATTGAAGTGAAATATCTATTCTCTTACATAAAGGATCCCTGAGTGCAACTATAAAATCTCAGTGAACTTTTTCCCCAGGTAGGCTTAACTACTTCTTGTCTCTCCAGAGCTGCGCAGTTGTTACTTGCCAATCTTGTACCAAAATTTCTAGAAAGTACATTGAGTTTTTACCTTATTGTATATCAATAGCAATGTCAGTGAAATAATTCTGTGAATCTGCAATTACTTTGAGGAGAAATCAGGAGTTTGTTTTTACTACTGAAATTAGTAATTTGATAGGACTTGCATCTTAAATGTCTTGCTCCATTTAATTGGTATTAGATTTTTTAATTGCTGCTATTCAATTAAGAAATGTTTTCAAATATTTACTAATTAAGGAATGCATTTTACAGTTTTTTGACCCTATCGGTGCCAAGCTCAAGTGTAGTAAATGTTAAAACTTTGTGATGTAATTTCTGAAGTAGATACGGCCTTATTCATTAATATGAATCAAGTTCTACGTGAAAAGGAATTACATGGAAAATAGTTTCTGGAGCTTTTAATTGCAACTGCTTCCTTGTGGGTTTAGGCAAATTCTTGTTTTAATAGAGCAGGACAATGTTAAGCGTTAATATGAATTTTCTGAACACCAGAAGAATGAGCTGAGCTTGAAATTCAGGCACAAGAGTTTGAGAGTTTGAGATGGAGGGGAAAATGTGACCAACCTGCTAAACAGTTAAATGAAACAGGTAAATCAGCTCTGTGAAAGCCTACAGATACTGAGGAACCCAAGGAATAAAGCAGTTTGGTGTGGGGGCTTGCAGAAACTGGCTCTACCGTGTAATGTGTCATAAGTAGTTTAATGCAAGAGCTGTTAAACTTGGCTTGTTATGAGCTCTACTCACAAATAAATCAATGTGAGAGAAAGATGAAAACATGCTCTAAAGAGAATAACTTACCATCTGTGGAGTACTAGCAAGAATCATTCAGTTGCTTGGCCATTCCTAGGGTTGGTCTTAATTTGGGAGAAATTTGTGGCCAAGAAATTGTGGGCCTTCAAGCCATTTACTGTGGACAGCTATGAGTTCCAAGGCTGTAATATAGAAAGAGTGATTGTGCAGTCAGTGCTCAGAAAAGTGGGAATATATGCTTTTCTGAATAGAGACCCATTTCACTTCTGTGTAGATCTGGCATGTGTATCGCAGTGGGCAGCATTAATGTGGTTGTTGCTCTGCTGATACCTGCAGTGCTGCAGAGCCACGTGTCACTGAGCTCAAAGTGGAAGATAGGCAAGGAAGAGAATACTGGTGCAAATCTAAGACAAGTAAATTAACCTTTCAAATCCCAGTCACTACTGAAAAGAGTGTAGTATTTCTGAGTTCCTGAATTTCACCGTTCTTTGATTGCAGACCACTTTTCTAACTTGTGCAAGTGTCCTAAAAGCTTTCATAGGGAAATAACAAAGCAAAGAACTGTTATGAAGTCTGTTTGCCTTTAATTTTTGCCTTCTTGGTGTATCTTTTTACATGGATGAATTGGAAAGCAAAACTGTTTGGAGGAGTCTAGTGAGAACAGCATATAACTATGTTAGATACTAGGACTGGTGACTGAAAAAACTGTTCAGTTTGGGATAGTGCTTCTAAACTAATGTTTCTCTAATTTTTTTAGAATATTTTCAGGTATGTGTAAATTCTGATTATGCTGATTTTTTTAATTGCTGAAAGTACTGCTCTCCCATACAGAGATAGTGTGAGTTAGTCACTGTGTTGACTTTACTTCCTTGCTACTGTAACTAAAGAGAGTTGCAAACTGGAAAAGTAGCACCCTTGTGACATATTTTTAAATGCATGGAAGGTATTTAAACCTGTACTTTTACTGAGTATGACACCATCTGAGAGGACTATATCTCTCCTTGGAATTACTTTAGACTTTTTCATGCTTCTTTCTTTTTCTCTCTTTATTCTCTTATTCCCAGGAAGAAAACAAAGCTACAGATTTCTGTGAGCCTGCATTTTAAAGCCAAATGTTTAGGAAAGATTTTTCTCCTGGGGCAGGAGGTGTGAGGTTGTTAGTGTTTGGGGGAGAGTAGAGGTAAGAGTTTAGGAGAAATGGACAAGGAGTATATTTAGACCACCCACCAATCGCTTTTTATTCCACGTGTTCCCTTGTCACTCAGCAGGAAAAGTGCTACCTCTGTAGCAGAATCAAAAGCTGAGGAGGTCTCCAGCTGTGAAGAGAGCCTCTCAGGGTCAACAGAAGGGGAGTTGTGTCAGAGTTGCTGTTTTTCTGGATGATTTTATTTAGGCTGGGAGGAAGGGGGATGCTCTCAATCTGGTCAGTTGGATGGTAGCATCTGTGTTTTTCAGGCTCATCCAGAATTCCCTTAGGAGTGCTTTTGAATACCAGGTGGTTGATGGTGAATATTTGTGCTCCAACCAGTGCTCAAAATCAATCATCTGTAACTGACCTCTGTTTTCATTAGATTCTGAAGGCATGACTTGACCTGGTAAATCGCCAAGACTGCTAATTCTTCTATCATGTGAGCACAGACACCTGAAGCTTTGTTTGCAGGTTGTTTATTAGTAGAAGTACCAATTCCAAAACAAAGGCCAGGAATCCTGACTGAGAAAAAAGAAGCCCAAGAAATATTTCAGAACTTCAGCATAGTTTATTTTCTCTCTTTGATAATGTCTGTATGACAAATATAAAGGTGATACTAAAACTTTACATTGAAATGCAAATTGGAGCATATCTTAGTTCCTTGCTCCTGTGCAGCATCGGGTTTGAAGGGGGTTTGCTGAATGCGTGTCTTTGCTCCTCAGGAGAATTGAATGCTTCTGTCTACTCTTCAGCTGCTGCATCTTGCTTTTATTTTCAGTATGGCTTTTGTAAGATTAGAAGGGTAACATTCAGGAAAAATCCAGGCTGATGTGATATATTTTTCTCTTTTTTTTTTTTTTTTTCTGCTTTAATGCCTTTCTGAGCTTTCAAGAGAGAGGGTAGCTCACTTAATGTTCAGGGAAAAATTTTCGAGTCCCTATTAGTGTAGTCAGTTTCCTCCCCACCCCTTACTGCTCTAGCCCTGAAAGATTAACTTGCATATGACTTTAAGACCATGTACTAGTGATGTTTTGCTGCTGTCATTAATCTGGCATGCACACAAATAGTGGTAAATTTAATCTAGTATCATATCCCATAAAATTTACATTATTATCAAACTAGTTTTTTCACTGTTAATATTGCACTCTATGTCTCCTTTAAATTGTCCTTTAAATAATTGCAGGAGTTTTTTTCCTCCTTACAAAGCTCCAATTTATTTTGTATGCAAGAATTCCACTTAATAATTAGAGCAGAAGCGTCAGAGTGCTGGTTTTTAGAGGTGAGAGCTGCTTATATGTGCTAGAGACAGTAAAAAGTCATGATGAATAGAGATTTCACTATGGAAAGTGCAGAATGCTATAGATCTGAACACTTTAATTCACAGAATCACAGAATATGCTGAGTTGGAAGGGACCCACAAGGATCATCAAGTCCAACCCTGAGCCCTGCACCAAGGGTCACACCATGTGCCCAGGAGTATCATCTGAATGCTTTGAAGGCTTCATGCTGTGACCACTTCCCTGTGGAGCCTGT
>VZRE01004179.1:34445-77727 GCA_013396775.1 Cephalopterus ornatus
CCCGGCTGCTCTGCCACTGGGCTGGGCTGAACATGTGTCATCCTTCCCCTCGGCTCCCCTCGTTTCTCCGGCGCTGTCCTTCCCCGGGAGGGCGGCGGCAGGAGGTGACGGACCCCCCTCCCCCGGCGCGGAGCCCACCTGCCCCGGGCAGATGCGGACGCCGCTCCCGACGCTCCGCTCCCTCCCCGGGGCCGCGCGGCATATGGTGCCTGATTTTTAATTTCCTCGTATGGCGACTGGCAGGTTTCTCACCGCGCTTTAGCGGGCCTTTTGATTAACCCCCCGGTAGGTCCTTACGTGCCAACTGGCCGTATGGGCTGAACAAAGGCACTTCCCCATCCCACCGCTCCCGACTTCCTTCTCATTAACGGGGAGCTCTTCGCTTGAGCCCCGGCCAGGAGAGCAGGGGCCGGGTCCTGCCTGTAAAGATGCCTCTCACCCGCGTTGTGTTCCCGGGAAAAGGAAGCCGGCTACAAGCCTTCTTCAAACCCTGCCTACCTGTCACCTGCCAGCCCCGTGCAGGATTGATCTTGCCAGGTGAAGCGGCTGAGTGTCTAAACCGGTGGCAGCGGGAGAATCCAGCTTTTGTGCAGAGCTGCTCTCCCAGGCTCTCTGCAAACATAAGTGGAGCTGCCGAGTTTCACTCGGGTCCTGATGGGAAGGCTTCCACTGCAACCAAAACTGCTTTTCTTGCAAAATTTGAGGTGCTTTATAACACGAGAAATTAGTCCAGCCCTGTGGGATTACAAGGAGCCACGCTGGGTCTCTTGGGTACCACCATTTCCAACCACATGTATTGTGCTTTGCAGGTTTGCTCACTCTCCTGCATTAATTCCCAGTTCCTCCCGGGAATGGCTTTCACTCTGCAGACTCTTCAAGCTGAGGCGGGGTCAGGGATTTGTGTGAGCACAAATGGGACACGAGCAGCCTGGTTGTGTCTTCTGAAAGGTTTCTGATGTGTGTGGTGTTGGCTGTGACAGCAGGGATGTCACTCCTGTGCGGAGTCTTCACAGGAGCAGGGATGGGGAGCCCCTTTCCTGCTTGTGGAGAAGCAGCTGCTGCCTCAGTGAGGGTGTGAGGGCACTTCCCACCTCTGATCGCGCTCTGCCACCCCACTGCAGCATTGCCACGGCACTCTGCTCCTCTCTCTGGCATTAGAGGGAACAATCCCGGTGTGTTTTGCACATGAGGAGCATGGCAAACGGATTTGCCGTCTTCATGGGCTTTGTTCTTTAATAAAAGCAAACACTACTAAAAACATAATCACTTTACACCACCACTGTTACAAAACTAAGCTCAGCAAACACCCGCTCACCTCTGTTTGGGCAGAGGGGATCCTTAGGATGGCAGGGAATTCCTTCTGTGTATTTTATTCCTCAGTAGACCCCGAGGCTGCAAGAGCATCCATCCCATCATCCGTGTGGGAAGCGAGGACTTTGCTGTTTGTTTGATGCACAGGATGAAGATTTCGGCAGCACCTCTGGACCTGGGGCACTGCTGCCTGGAGTTAAACACCTTGGTGGCCTGTAGACACCCAGGAACACGGAGAGCTGGTGACAAACAGGGATTTCTGATGCTGCTCCTGAGGGGCAGGTCACACCAGCACTTGGATGAGCAGGGTGGTGAGTTCCTGCAAAGGTGGAGTGTGTGTAGGGGGGGGAAAAACGTGATGCTCACGGGATCAGGGATGTGGCCAGGCTGTGTTTGCTGCTGGACAGGCACAGGTGAGCAGAGCATCCCTTGCTGCAGGGGTTCACAGCAGTGCAAGCTGCAGGACAGCTCGGCTGCAGTTAATGTTGAGAAAACTGTTCGTAAAAGAGGGGTTGCCTCCTCTAAAACACACAATCTGACCTGGATTTCTATAGCACTTGCTGAGCTCCACAGGGGGCAGAAAGGAGGGGTAGTTAATCCATCCTTGGGGATGTTTCAGCTGCCCTAAATCCCACTGTTCTCACTAAGGCGCACCTGGTTCCTGTAGCAGCATGTGGGGAAAGAAAGCTCTGCCAGGTCTTTAAGTGTTCCTCCAAAATCCACCTGCCAGCAGGGGCAGGAGGCTGTTTGTGGAGAAATGAGACGTCACCTGAGAATTGCAAGAGAGGGATCATTTGTCTTAAAAACGTGTAATGTGAAGTGTAACAGTTGTGGCCTGGGAAAAAACTGCGGGTGTTTCATCCTGATCCTGCACAAAACCCAGCCAAACCAGCTTTAATGGCTTAAAGCTGGAGGAAGGGAGATTTAGATGAGATATTGGGAAGGAATTGTTCCTGTGAGGGTGGGGAGACCCTGGCACAGGTCTCCCAGAGAAGCTGTGGCTGCCCTATCCCTGGAATTGTCCAAGGCCAGGTTGGAGCAACCTGGGATAAGTGGAACCATGACAGGGAGTGGCACTGGGTGGTCTCCAAGGTCTCTTCCAACCCTAATCATTCGAGGATTCTAGGATTCTGTGAGAACCTCTATGTCTGAGCAGGAGATCTGTGTGAAAGCTGATGTTCTTTTCCTGGAGTTACGGAGATCCGGGATCTCCCATAGTGGAGCAGAAGCGCCTCTCCCAGCGTTTTAGACTGTGCTGGTGGCAGAGGCGGGACAGGGACCCCCACAGGGCTGTGATCCCCCTCCCTGCAGCATCTCCCAGACAGGGAAGGCTGCCTGGTGAAGTGACAAGGTGCCTGGTGCACTCAAGGCTGTTCCACTCTCTCCCCACCCCACCTGCCTGCACAGGCAGAGTTTGGAGGGGACCCAGGAGTGGCGGTGCTGTCCCCCGGCAGAACTGGTTCAGCAGCTCTGGCACCCGGGGCTGAGCTCTGCAGGCACTTGTGTGAGCACACGTGGGCTGGGAGCACCGGGAGCGCCGGGAGCACTGGGTTTGAGCAGACCACGGGCTGCTGGAACTCCTCCTGAGCCCTGGGGACAGTCCGTGCTCATCCCACGGGATGCACCAGTGCCGGTCCCTGGATGCAGCGGCACCCGGGCAGTGCCAGGGCTGAGCAGACGGACGATGCCCCAGCTCAGCCTGGCAGCGGAGCGAGCAGAGAGGGCAGCGTGGCCCGGCTTCTGCGTCTCTCCGGGTTCCAGGGGAGCAGCCCGGCATTTCCCAGGCAGTCGTTTCTCCAGAGGACCACGAGGTGGAAGCATTTTCCAAAAACTGCGATCGCCTCGGAACCTGGGGACAAACCTGCCCGTGCCTGGAGCAGGGGGACAGGACAGCCGAGGAGCTGAGGGCTGGAGAAGAGAGCCGGGAAAGGATCAAATAGAGACACGGGTCACGAGGGGAAAAGCCCCTTCTCCAAGAAAAGGCTCCTGCTATTATCCAGCTGCCCACTACCCAGGGAAAAATGCCCTGCATCCTGCTCCCCAGAGCAGGAATGCAGGAGCACAGCCTGCACAGGGCCATGCTCTGTGCCCCCCGGGCCTGCTCCATGCAGGGGGGCTGCCTGATGTCACTTGTGTCACTTCTGGACCCCAGATGATGTGCCCAAACATCCCGGAGAGATCATAAAACCATAGAATATCCTGAGTTGGAAAGGGCCCACAAGGATCATCAAACCCAACTCCTGGACACCCCAAAATCCCATCCTGTGTCTGAGAGTGTTGTCCAAACACTCCTTGAGCTCTGGCAGCCTTGGGGCTGTGACCAAACCCTGGGGAGCCTGTTCAGTGCCCAACCACCCTCTGGGGGAAGAACCTTTTCCTGAGATCCAACGTAACCCTCCTCTGGCACAGCTCCAAATGACTGGGCTCCTCTTTTTCCTCCTCTAAACAGAACTCCTGAACACCTGGATTAAGGGCAGCCCCTTTCACAGGAGGCCCAACACAGACATCCAGGTGCCTGTCCTGGACCACATCCTGCTGCTCACAGCCAGCAAGACCAACCACAGCCCCGGCCTGTGAGCCTGGCAGGACCTGCCTGGGCCTGCTTGGGAGCACCTGTGCTTCCTGTGGGCTGGGCAGTGCCAGGTGACAGCCAGGAGCAGGGTTTGCCCCTTGGCACAGAGTCAGCCCTCGTTCCTCACGCCTGGCACGGGCTCTGGGTGGTGCTGAGTCACGGCTGATCAGCTGTGCCTTATGCATCCTGGGGAGCTCACGCTGCTCCAGCCTGCCCAGCTGGGCAGGGATCACTGGCACACTGCTGGATCCAGGCTCCAGCCAGCCTGGAAGGTGTTTCACCTCGTGGGAGATGCCAACTGGGGCTTTCCCAGCCGCTGTCATGCAGGGTCCGGCACAGAGCTGGATGGGGACAGAGCCCCTGGAAAATCATTCCTTACGGCCACCAGCCATGGGCAGGGTGCTCTGCTCTCCTGCAAAACCTCAGTGCCCGTGCTGGAAGCACACATTTCCCTGGAATATTTCATAAGGGAGAGGATAAAGGACTCAGCAGCAGTGACACCAAGACTCGCCTCCGTCGTGGAGAGATCCCAGGGGGTGCTCTGGGAACATGATCCCACTGCCCTCCGATGAGTCCCATCACCTCTTCTCCGTGCGTGACACCTGAGTTGGACATTTCCTTGTTAACTGCTGGTGTGGAGGGGCTAAAAATGTTAAAAACCAAGGAGGAGATCATCTATAGAGGCAGATAAATGGGAACTGCACTCCTGTGACAGATGACCCCACAGCCAGGAGGTACTGGGCTTACAGATGTTTGGGGTGGGGGGTTACAAGCAACACCAGCTTCCAGGCAGGACCCACATTCCTTGGCTGGCTCTGCTCCATCCCCATCTCCTGAGCAGGTCGAGCATCCCTGTGTGTGACAGACTAAATGCGCAGGGCCCAGCTCAGTTTGCAGCAGTGCCTTGACATTTAGCCTTCCCTTGTGTGTGTTTAGTAAGTAAACAGCTATAAATAAGATGGTTATACCCCAGGGCCTTCTGAGGAGCTCTAAACCCAGCAAGTGAAGGCTGTGTGCTGGGCAACAGAACTGGTATTTTCCTCTTGCTCTCAGTAGTTTTATGGACTTGATTCCTGACTGGAAGCAGCGTGAGCACAAGGAGAATCAGCCCCAGCATCTGCAAATGCAGACCTCTTCTGTGGTGCTAATTGATTAAATCTGTGAGACAACAAGAGAGCAGATTTATCCAGAACAGTCCTGCCTTAAACCTGTATTTCAATTTATGGTTGTTTGTTTTTTTTTCCTGGAACTGCCTTACTTAGTCAAAAATAGTGGCACCAGTGGCTGGGCTGCAGGAATGCCAGTGCTGGCAGATGGTGGGTCAGTGCTGGATGTCTCCAAGGCCCAGGGGAGGGCAGGGCACAGCTCAGCGCTGGGGTTGCTCTGATCTCTGGATCCTCCCGAGGGCTGCACTGGCTCTGTGCCCTCGTGGGGTCGCACGTGGACCACCCCATCCGCCACTTCCAGCCCCTTCCAGCCCGCTCCGTCTGCCACAGGACACGTGGAGCCCTCTGAAGTCCCGCTCTGAGGCCCCTTGGATGCTGCTGGAGCCCGGGGAAGGGTGGTCTCTGCCTGGACCTGGTGCAGCCTCCAGTGCCAGGGCATCCCTCTCTGGGGCAGAGCACCCGGACTGTGTGAGGTACCACAACCAGATGAGCCTCCAGAGCTGTTTTCCTGAGATTTGGAAGAAGCTTCTGGTCGAGCTGTTTGGTGCACAGGGATGGAACAGCCTCATGCTTTACCCCAGGGCTAGAAATTACTGCAAAGACAGCATTTCCCTACGGTTTTGAGCGGAGCACCAACAGCCCTGGGAGGAGCCCTTTGGTGACATCAGCAGCCCTGGAGCCCTCCTGTGACGCTGTGGGTGGGAGGCTGAGCTGAGCAGCCCCTGGCTCCCTGGGATTCCACTATGTGGGGGCTCAGCTCTCAGAAAACTGGGCCAGCCGAGGGCAGGATCAGGCTGGGAGCTGTGGAGCGTCCACCGAGCACTCAGCATCTCTCAGAAGGAATCTTGAGCCTCTTCCAGCCAGAGGAAGGCAGCAGGAAAGTTTCCCTGCAGCCTGTCAGGGAAGAGGGGGGTCAGCCTCTTGAGACAGAAGGTCTGCAGTGTTGAGCAGGAGATGCCATTAGAGCTTTTATTGCCTGGGGAATCACAGCACTAATGAACTAATATAGGTGAATTCAGCAAGGAAGTGGCTTGTGCTGGAGATTCTCCCCAGCCCCTGCCTTGCAGGGAACTGCCTCCACTGGGCACTGGTGCCTCAGCACCAGATAAAACACATCCTGGGCACCCTGAAAGGCCACCTCCCCTCCCCTGCACAGCCCAGAGCAGGACCTGTGCTATCCATGGGATGCCAAGGGTTTTCCCTGGGATGAAGCCAGTCCTGAGAGGCTTTGCCAGGTCTTACCTCCAGAAATTTCTCTCTGCCCTTTGCTGCTGACACACGGATGTTTGCTGGCAGGGAAGGAGGGGGCAAGGTCCTCTGTGTGCCCTGCCTGCCCCAGCTCTGTTGGTGCCCTGGGAGAAGCAGCACAGAGCAGCGTTGGGAGCGTTTGCTGGGGAGGGAGAAAACTAGAGCAGTGGTTTATTCCAGTGCAGGTTTCCCTAAAGCCTGCTGGGATGAAAACAGGAGCTGACACCGAGGTGCACAGACCTCCAGGAGCTCACACAGCCCCTCAGGGGCAGCGGGGAAGGGGGAGCCCGTGGTCCCTCCAATGCCACCAGTGCCTGGTCTCTGGCTGCGCTGAGGTTCAATCCCTGTGCCCATGGCATTCCTGGCACCCTCCCCCAGCCCCCAGCCCCCAGCTGAGAGCCTTTTGGGGATGTTGTTGCAGCACCCAGCCCCAGCAGCTTCCCCTCTGATCACAGAGCTGTCAGTCCGACTTGCCTCAGAGGGAAGGACTTGCACGCAGCGAGCGGCAGCTGTGTACGAGATTTTCCTCTTTCCAGCTAACTCTGCTGCCATCTGCTCCAATTCCCTAATTATAACAGCAGGGGTGGGGGATGTCAGACTGGAGAGGAGGCAGTGTGGGGTGAACATCAGCTCCAGCAGCCTCGACAGACTCGTGTGGGCTGGAGAGGCTCCCAGACACCACGAGCTCGGTTGGCACAAGCACTGGCATATGTCTCAAGGTGGGACTGCACCCACTCCGCTCCCAGCTAAGCCAAGCATCTTTCTTGGGCACATCCCTGCCATTCCTGCCCTCTCAGGGGTGCTCTTCTCTGTGCCCCACCGTGTTCAGCACTGCAGTTCGAGCCCATTCTTGGCTCTTCCTTTTTGGAAATGCTCTCACATTTATCATCCCTCTAATGCCCTCTGAAGTTTATGGCTGAATCAATGTTTTGGGAAGCCAGAGCTGGGCTGGATTCCTCATTTGGGCTGAAAATAGCAAACAGGCTGTGAGGCAAGCAGCAAATCCTGGCTTCCCATCCTGAGCCTGCCAGAGCCAGCCATGAGGGAGTCCCTCTCCGGTGCCACCCAAGCTGTTCTTGCCGAATATTGCCAGCCTGCTGCCATGGCTCCTCCTGTTCCATCCACACACCCACCCATCCATCCATCCATGTATCCCTGTGGCCAAGGGCTCAGGAAAGCCCTTACTCTGCAGCCAGACCTCCTGCACTGCCTAGGCCACAGGACTGCATCCTGCTAACCAGAGTCTTACTGGTTTGGGCTGGAAAAGCCCCGTGTGATGTTCTGTGCACCGGGTATTTCTGTACAGCTGGTCCCAGTCCAAGCAGGGACTCCCACTTTCTGTCAGCAGGAAAGCACCAGGCACTTTGCTGGTGTGTCTGGTGTACTCTGGCAGATTACTCTGTAATCTGCTGGGCTTGCTCAGACACATTTTCCCCCAGAACTTTAACCCTGGTGCTCCTTGGTCCCGCGAGGAAGCAGCTTTAAGCCCTGGGTGCCTTGACTCACCCCGCTCCTGCAGCAAGGACTGTTCAGCCTCCAGCTCACCCCGTGAACTGCCTGGAAAGGGGAAGCTTGTCAGTGAGTCAGTGGGAGGGAGATGGATTGTTCTCTGAAAAAAACAACTTATCTCCTCCCTGCACTTGCCTCACAAGGGTGACAAGGGACAAGGTCCTCTCACAGGAGCAAACTCCTTGGGGATAGCGTGGGTTCCTTTTGAACTCAGTGCTGGCACCTGAGGGGGTTTAACCCCTGTGAAACAGCTGCTAAACCCACCTGGAAACCTTCAGGCAGAGCACTTTCTGCAGGTCCTGAGGCTGGGTGACCGTCAGGGCTGCCGGGGTGACCGCCCCTGTGTGCCAGCTCTACCTTCTCACCGAGCAAGGGAGGGGGCAGCACACACTTAGATGCCAAAAACTCACCTTCCAGTGACACCACAGGCAGGGCAAAGGATGCCTTGGCTCCAGAGCTACTGGATGTGGGAGACGTTTTGGTGTCTGTCTGGCTTTTGCCCACCCGAGCTGGAGCTCTGCACGCTCGCAGCGGGACCGCCGAGGAAAGACTTTGTGCGTGCTTTTCACTTTGTTTTGCAATTTGGCAGCTCCTCGTTGCTAAGTGCCTGAATCTCTGGCATGGATTGGTGGAGCTGTTGTTATGGTGATGCTCCACCGACAAAATTAGGAGGAGATGCTGCCGGATTCTCGGGGGTCTGCAATTGGCCTCGTGGTTGCCATGGTCAGCTGTGCTGTGGCCACCTTGGGGACGGTGACTTTGTGTCCCACGGGATGGAGTGTGTCGGCTCCCACAATGATTCACACTGAGTTTGGTTTCAGGGTGGTTTGGGATCAGTGAGAGCCAATTCCCATGTGGGACAAGAGCAGCCTGCGAGGTATCTGGGCTCGGTTTGGAATGTTGATGGAGATTTGCAGGGAGATCCTGAGGAACTCCCTCGGCTCCGGGGCAAGGCTGTGTTACCAAGGGTATCTGAACTTTTCCCAGTTTCTCACGCTCCTCAATTCACCTGCCCGTAAAATGGGAATAACAATATTCCCATTTCTGCAGTGACAGGACAAGGAGGAATGGCTTCAAACTCCAAGAAGGAAGGTTTAGATGGGATATTAGGAAGGAATTCTTCCCTGTGAGGGTGGGGAGGCCCTGGCACAGGTTGCCCAGAGAAGCTGTGGCTGCCCCATCCCTGGAAGTGTCCAAGGCCAGGTTGGACGGGGCTTGGAGCAACCTGGGCTAGTGGAAGGTGTCCCTGCCCATGGCAGGGGGCGGAACTGGATGAGCTTTAAGGTCCCTTCCAAACCAAACCATTCTGTGATTTTATGATTTACATTTCCTGGGTCTATGGAGTTTCAGATTCCCACCAGAGACGTAACTGGGGGGGTTGCTGCTAAACCAGGGTGGTCCACAGCCACTGCAGCCCTTGGGAGCACCGTGCCCAGCCACGGGCACATGCTGGGCTGGGCCACAGCAGCATCCCCCCACCCTCCCAGTGACACCAGGGGGTGAGTTTGGCCTCTCCAGCCCTCGGCAGGAGCAGATCCTGCCGTGCCAGGCTGGGCAGTGGAGCATGGGGCCCATTTGCCAATTTTCCTCGACTTTAGCAGCCAGCTTTCAACTCCAGCCCTCTGATTGTTGCTGAAATGCAGCGCTGGGCAATGATTTCCACATGCCTGCCTGTGCACAAGGGAGGACGGGCCAGGGCAGGGGAGGCATTGAACACATTTTCTTTCCATGACTCGGTGCCTATTGAATGTCAGGGCAGTGGGGAAGGGAACTGCTGCCTGGATGCAGTGACTGTAAAATATTCCCTGCAGACCTCCGGGGAGCTGCTCTCCTCGGAGCAGCACACATGCATGTCCATGTGAGTTTAGCAGTGGAGAAAACGTGCCCCTGAGCTGCCGGGGATCTGGAGGGCTCTGCAGCCCAGACACTGCTCAGTGTGGCAGGGAGCGGGGCCGGAGGAGCTGCAGGAGGAAAACAGGTGAACCCACCCCCCCGGAGCTGCCCTGGGCTTCCTGGAGAAGTCAAGCACATTCACGTTGCTGCCATTTCTCTGATGCTTCAGTCGGAGCTGTCAGGTTTAATACACTGTGTGTGTTTGCTGGGATTGCCAGGACTCCTGTGTGAGAGCTCTGGGCTGCAGATTGGAGCTCTGGACCTCTCTCTAGGGAGACAGTGATGCCTGCTGGGCACAGCACTGTTTGGAGGTCGTTTCTTTCGTAACTGGTTCTTACTGGGCCTGGTATGTCGGTGCTTAGTGTGTTTTGACATCTCCCTTCCAGCCTGGACACTGCGCAGGTGAGCTCCTGCCTCTCTGTGTGTGCTCTGGGAGGGGTGGCTGGGGCTGCTCCCCACTTTGGGGACAGGGATTAAATGAGGGTGAGCAGCTTACAGCAAAATTAGGTGTTCCTACACCTAAAACTAGGTGTTCTTACACCAGAGGGCACTTTGTGTGGCTGTAACAGAGGATGGGCTGCTCTGTAATGCGTTTGGAGACCTCTGTCACCTCTGCTCAGCCTGAGCGCCATGGTCTCCTCCTAAGGCAGGTTTGGAGTCCTCCAGCTGTCCCCCCTCCCCAGGCTGCCCCGGGCTCTCTCCCCCCTCTCTCCCAAGGCCAGCTCCCAGCCCCGGGTGGAGTGTCCCCACCGGGGCCTCACCATGTGAGGGAGAAGTGGAGGATTTAATGTATCTGGCCAGGAGCCACGCAGGGAGCGGGCCTGGGGCAGGCTCAGCTTTACAAGGCAGGCACTGCCTGGGCTCCAGCTTTGTGTCAGTCCATGCAGCATCCCCACATCCCTGTCCCTGGGCAGGTTTGGACAGGGACAAGGGCTGCACGGTGGAGTCTTTCACGCTGTGTTTGCCCCTGTGATGTGACACTGGGGCTGGGACTGCTCTCCCCGTGTCCCCAGGGCTGTGATGACTCCTCACCATCCCACGGTCCCTGCAGTGGTGTTTGCTGGCAGGGAAGGTTCTGGAGAGGAGCAGCCCTAGCAAACCCCGCGGGGCTGTGATTGAAATGCTGCTCAGGATGCTGCAGCATTCCCTGTGGCTCCTGGCAGTCACTCCCTCCTGCCTCCCGCTCGCAGCCCGAGGAACACAGGTACCAACTTCCCCTGGCCTGGGGAAGGAGCCCAGCTCAGTACCTTGGGCTGCTGTGCCACTGGGGGTGGCTTTTCAGGGTGGGGAAAAAAAAGAGAATGAGTGATCTGGTGAGCAGCAGAAACAGGATTGCCTCTGCCCAGGGGAAATCCTAGGATTGTGCCAAGGGCAGGACACAGCCCAGAGCCGTCACCCCGGGTTAAGTGCGTCACATTCCTGCCCGGATGTGGCGCCCACAAAGACAGGAGCATCCAGGTGTGTGTCAGGCCTCTCCGCCTGCCCGCAGCCTTGTCTCCTTCTCGCCTCCCCCTCCTCTCCCCTCTCCAGCCCAAGGCAGCTGGGCCGAGGTGCTGTTTGCAGGGAGGTGACAGCAGACACCGCGGTGAGGAAGCACAGCCCGCCCCCCACCACCCCGTATCTTCAAAAGATGCAATTTATCTCAAAAGGGAGAACAGCTGCGGGATGAAACCCAGCACTCCTCTGGCTGCCCCAGGCAAGGGACATACTGGGAACTGTGCAACTATTCCTAGTGTGGAGGACACTGGGACGAGGAGGAGGAGAAGGAGGAGGAGGAGGAGGGTGTGCTGAGCAAAGTCTCCCCCAGCATGAGCTGAGGTGTTCACAGCCATGAACCTACATAAAGTTTTGCAGTTTCCCAGCCAGAGCCATGTTTTTATGAAACACTCCTAACCACAGACCCGTTTTCTTATGAAACACTCCCAACTACAATGAGCCCATTTTCACACCTGATTTCCCCCAGACCTCTGTGAGGCTGTGTGATTCCACTGTGACAACACAAAAGGGAAAAAAACAGCCCCAGAACCCGAAGTAATTTTAGAAAAACTCACGAAAAAACCCAAGCATTTTTGTCTGCCTTTTGCTCAGCCATTACATTGGCACGTTTGGAAAATGCCCCGAGGCTCTGCCTTGGAAATGCACTGCTGGGATTGCAGAGGCATCTCAGGTGGGTGCCAAGTTCAACACCAGTGACCTCAGCCCTTCACAGGACACCCAGTAAGGGACACTTTGCTTTGTGCTGTTACCAGTGGAGCAGCCCCAACCCCATTAACAGCGGAGGGCCTCGTTAGTCCCACATCAGTCTGCCGGGCAGATGTGCTGTGTTCTTGTCCCACATGCTGGGGAACATCCATCACACCCTGATGCCTCCCCCCCCATCTCCAGTCTTTGAAGAGGCAGGGATAGCAATCCCAGCTGGGTGCTTTCCCTTTCCACATCCTCCTCCAGAGCCACCCCTGTCAGGCTCACAGCAATCCCTGGCATGTTGATTATTGTAATTTATGTTTAGGAGGAATGTTATGCACCAATAAGCAGCTCGTGTGACAAAACCACTGAGCTCATATCTCTGTCCACTAATTGCCTGTAACATTCTTGCCCTTTCTCCTCAAGCTGGTTTCCATGTCCAGCTCCACTCTGGGGCCTTCCTCTCCTTAATTTCCCAGAGCTTTTGCTGGGGATGTCCTTTGGCTTCTGTTTCAAAGTGGATTCAGAGTGCCAGGTGGTCTCAGGGCTGTGGTATGGGGGGTGTGGCAGCAGTTGTTACACCGAGGGCTGCACTGTGCTGGGAATGGCACGTAAGTGTTCGAGACATCTCCCCCCGCCCCGGGTGACATCTCCTCTTTAAATAGAGACGGGTGAATAGGGAAGTCAGAGGGATTCCAGAGCCTGGCTGGACACTGTGCTGTGGAAAACCTGCCCATTTCTGCAGCCAGTGGCATGGAGGGAGCGTGATGGCCAACTCACACCGAGCTGAGTGTGCACCCACATGACCAGGTACTCATTGACCAGGGGTTAGGAGAGGGCAGGCGGCCACACGAGCCAAGAGGCACATCACACCACTGGGTCTCACCCTCTGCTGCTCCTCCCCGAGCCCTGCAGTGCAAAAAATGCAAATCCTCGGGATGCAGGTGAGAAACGAGCAGCTCTAGGCAGTGAGAAACGAGCTGCTCACCCCGTGTCACCGAGGACAGGCTCTCACCCCTGCTGCGAAGTCACCACGTCCCAGCTGGGGCAATGTGACTCAAGTGTGAACTCCCCACCTGCTTCTGGGGGGGCAGTTCCAGTTCAGAGCCCCCTGTGTGCTCAGACAGGGCTCAGCTCACGTGCTCACCGAGGGGGTTGACTGAGGAGCTGGTGTTGAATGTTTGACCCCACTCACACAGCCCACAGGCACCACCGAGGGCCTCAGGTCTTGGCTGGGTGTCGCCGTGGGACAGGCTAAAGTGAACAAACAAAATGGATCCTAGTAAAACACCCCTTTCCTCCACGGGGGCTCAGCTTTTACGCCTCTGCCACACCATCTGTGAGCCACTTCCCTGTTCCTCGAAGTGTCTCCCAGCAAGCTTGATGGTTCTAATATAAGAAAGGAGAGTCAGCAAGTCCAACGAGACTCCCACATTCCAAAAGGAAAAGGGGAAAAGGAGTTCTGTCAGCAGCAGAAAGCCCAAATTTGTGTCTCCTGGACAGTCTTGTGGGATCTCAGAGGTCTGGAAAGGACAAAACCTTATATGCTCCCCCAAAAAGGATTTCCCCACAGAGAACTTATTCCCCCTTTCCTCCTTCTCACCAGCTCTGCTGTGTCCTTTGTGTTCCCACTTTCCACGCTCGGTGTAGATGGATTTTGTTCCTTCCCTGCCCAGGTGTCCTGCTGGCACCCCTCTGCCTTCCCCCGCCACATTAAACCTCCTGCACATCCCCCAGATTTAGGCACGATACCCACTAATTACAGCAACTCTGCTGACAGACAGGATGGTCTGTAGAGGGAAGGCGAGGACTAATATAGCTGAGGATATAAGAAATTAATTAGTTTCAGACAGACAATGTTGGCACCTCCAGTCAGCCTGATTTATTTCCGTGGCTGCTCTATTTCTGGCAAACCGAGAATGTTTGACTAAATATAAGACAACAAGTAGCTGGAATGGATGGCGGGGCCGCTGCTAAATACATAACCCCACCGGCAGAGTGACAGAGGCCAGCAGCTCCGCGGCCGCCCAAGGGAAGCAGATCCCGCTTTCACCAGCTGCCCCCGCTCAGGCACATCTGCCGAGAGCCTCAAGGACGGGTGGGAAGAGCCGCAGGAGGGAACTCCCCTGACTTGGGTGCGAGGCTGCGAGCAGCGTGCGTGTGTCCGTGTGCCCCTGGCCGCAGCTCTGCCGGGGCAGCGGGGCCGAGCGGGCTCCTTATCCCGGGGCTGCGGCGGGGAGGAGCCAGCGCCGCTCCGAGCCGAGCGCCGGCAGCGCTCCCGCACCGCGCCGGGTCCCGCACCGGCACCGCTCCAGCTCCTGCTCCGCCTCTCAGCCGGCACCGCCACCGCTCCAACACCGCTTCTGCTCCGACTCCTGCTCCTGCATCAGCGCCGCTCCAGACCCTCCCCGGCAGCGGCACCGCTTCTGCTCCGGCTCCGTTCCCGGCCCGTTCCCGGAGCGGCCCCGCTCCCGGCTCGTCCCCGGCCCGTTCCCAGCCCGGCCCCGCTCCCGGCCCGTTCCCGGAGCGGCCCCGCGGCTCCCGCAGCGCCGCCCCGGCTGTGCCCCGGCCCCGCGGTGCCGGCGGCAGGAAGGAGGAAGGGACACGGCAGGAGGGAGAGCGACCTGCTCGGTGAGTGCTCCCGCGGCGGGATGGGGGTCCCTGCCCGCCCCCCGGCAGCCCCGCTGCCTTCGGGACTGTTTGGGGCACGAAGTGCGAGGGGAGGGAAGAGCTGAAGTTGGAGGTATGGGGAGGGAGGGTTCAGCTCGGTACCGAGCGCAGCGAGAATTTATACCTGTCTGTGCCCTGCTGCGGGAGATTCCTGCGCGTGTTTTGGTCCTAAACCTGGATTAGGGAGCTCTGCTCAACTCTTCACTCATTATCAGCTTTGACAGACAGCCCTGGCGTGGTCCCGCTGTGAAGGTCCTGGGGGGACCCTTCCAGTGGGAGAGTTCCCTGGGGGGAGCTGACGCCCAGGGTCTGAGTGGTGGGTTCCCCGGCTCAGACAGGAGCCCTGCCGCTGGCTGGCCGGCGTTCCCCTTGCGCTGCATTTTTTTTTGTGGCTGTCACTATCAGCTGCATCTCTCCAACCCGCCTGTTGCTCTGGCAAGCTCCCAGGGATGTGGGAGAACTTGCCCCAGAATGCCTGTCCCCCTCCTCGCTCCTCAGAGCTGCTCTCTCTGCCATGCCAGCCCTACCTCCTGAAAAGTCAGGCTTTAATAGACTGGCTCATCCCTCCGTGAAAACAACCTGGAATGAGAGTGTTGGCACAATAGTGGCATGGCGTTAGCTCTGAAAAAAGAAACATCAGGGTCAGGCCTGGGGCTGCTGGCAATGGGTTTTGTGCTGTGCATCAAGCAGATGAACAGTGTGATGTGATGTGTGTGTCGGGCTTGGAGAAGGTGCCTGAAGGGGGAAGAGCTTTGAACAAGCATCAGGCAGAAAGTTAGAGCCTCTGGATAAGATTTGGGAAAGGGCAAGTGCCTTCAGACAGGACCCTGCAAGGAAACAGGATTAGTTTCCTCCTCAGTGGTAATGGGGCAGCACAAAGATCTGCAGTTGTGCTTCCCCACAGCTGAAATGTGGTAAATGCAAGCAGAGTCTTGTTTTTCTGCCTCGCGAGGCTTTTACCAGGGCATCTGGGTCACCCCATCCGGGGAGAGGTCATGAAAATCAGTTCCTGGGATCCTGAAAAGATTCTCCCGGTGCAAACAGCCAGCCATGAGATAACTGGACAGTTTGTGCCAGCAGGAACACGTCAGTGGGGGCACACTGAGATCTCAAAGTGCATTTGTAGCCTAGAGCATCCTTTCCTCCCTGGGGAAAACACATCGACAGCAGGTGACACGTCCTAGAGCCCCACGCACACGAGGAACAGAGGCACGAATAGGAGGGCTCCTGGTTCACCAGCTGGCACCTCACCCATGAAACTTCGTCTCTGCGTGTAGGTGTGAGGCACCCAGCTCACAGGGCACTGATTTTTAGGCTCTTGTCATGCCAGAAAACTTCTGAGCAAGTTTTGGTGCCCGTTCTCCAGGCAGGACCACTTCTGATGGCAGGTCTTGCAGATTTGTTTCCAAGTACTCAGGTTTAGTCACCCATGCTGGAAAATATTGGTACTAAGTCCAAATGAGAGCAATTAATAAATGAGCAGTGGAACAACCCCGCCAGCAATAGCTGGGAGTTCCCCCTCTCTTATCCTACTTGGATAGAGAGAAAGAAAGCGAAAAAAATTTGTAACTAAACAGGACTCTGAGGATCTGTCCCTGTCCACGGCCTTGCCACGGATTCTGCCTGACCTTGGACACGTCACCACCATATCCCCATGTCTGAGTCCCCCCATCTGTTAACGCTTGACCTTGCTTTGTTCTCAGAGGTTTGCTCCCCGAGCTCTGCAGGGCTTTGGGATGCTGGCAGGGATGGGCGTGGAAGCACTAAAATCCTCCTCTCAATGCCACGAAGGCCCCTTTTCACTGAACAAGCTCTTTGTGGTCCCTGAATGGACCCTTCAGACGGGCTTTGCTGCTGAGCCAGTGACAGAGCCAAGTGATGGTGTCACATACTTGGAGGTTACAGGTGACTGAAATGCACCTGGATGTGCTTGGCTGATTTTTACTGGCTCCCAAACGAGCTGCTTTAAATTTTTAGCTTTATCAGCTTTTATCTGCTGCCTTTCATGTGCATTCGTTGCCAGTGCCACTGGCTTGTCTGTCAGGGTACAGCCCTGAGCAGGGGGGCTGGAGGGGACAGATTTTGCCTTCTGTTGCTGGCACTGGGTCTAGACGAGGTAGATGAAGGCAGCTGCATTTTGCACACAGTAAAATAGAGAGGCAAAATGGCTCAAGGTGTTACAAGGAGCCTGTGGTAGCTCAGGGAGTTGAGTTTTGATCTCCCAAGGCCATGAGATCCCTCTGTTCTCTCTGTCCTGTGTCCTGTCACCTGGTCAGACAGAAACCTGTGTCTGTACTTTCCACGTGTCATGTCTGCACTAAAATATCCACGTTGCTGCTTCCACTGAGACCATCCCTTTGGTCTGGCCTTCTGGAGAGAAATGAATGTTTGGTCAACCCTTGTAAACCCTGAGACATTCCTCTGGCTCCCACACAGACCTGAGGTTTGGGCCAGGAGGTCTGAGAATCTCCAGAAAATCTGGGATGCGTGTTTGGGAGTCACGTCAAATAACAGCAAGAGCTTCCAAGAGGGTTTATACTCAGTAGGAGCCTCCCAAATTCTCCTTCAATGCTCAGGGAAATTCAGGCAAACTTAAAGCAGCTTCTCCAGGCAAGAGAACAGGGGGTCTTGGCTCTGGGGCCAGTTTAGAGCAGATCCCAACCCAGCCTGGAGTGAGTTCTGCTGGGTGTGACACCCAGAAAGGTCAGCTCTGCTCTCTGCCGTGGTCTTGGTTTACTTCTTTACAGGTAGAAAACCAGTAAAAGGTCTCTATTGAAAAAAGGCCCTTTGCTTGCTTTCAGCACGCCCCATCCATGCAGAGGTTTGACCTGCTGGGTTTGCTTTCCTCCAAATTCATTTGTTCCTGCTGTTTGCAAAGGGAAAACTGAGAGCAGAAAGCAACCTGTTGATTAATGTAGATGCAAAAACCCAGATTACAATCTGGTGAACGATTAACCTCTCGGAGTCGATCTGTAATCAGCCCGAGCATCTTTTGCTCTCTCTTTACGTTTCTAATCAGGGTTTCTTTTCAGGTAGCATTTTGCCTGCAGCCAGCGCTGCTCATCTGCCGCTTGTTTGCTCAGGCGCTCACAATCTCGGCTGGTATCTTTGTCTCGGCAGCCCGGCTGGAAAAGAAACTGCTGTGGAATTATTTTCCAGCCACAGAGCAGAGCGGGTGAGCCCCGGGAGCCGGCTGGGCTCTGTCTGTGCTCCTGCCACCGCTGCCACCTCTCATCCGTCTCCTCCTTTCTTTGCCTCCCTCCTTCGCCTCCTTCCAGCTGCCAGCCTCTGAACTTGAGACCTGCGTTCTCTTGCCTTCTGGGCTCCCTCGCTGCTTCAGGGATGAGCTCCAAGCCGCCGCAATTAAGGCTGGATTTTTGCAGGCGCGCCACATTCCCGCTGGGAAATGTCCACATGTCCCCGGCACCGCGTCCCTGCCCGCTGGGCTGAGCCCTGCCGAAAACCCGGCCCTTTCTTTTCACACCTGAGCAGCAGCCGGGCTCTCGTTGAAACTCTCTCGCCCTGTGCTGAATGCATAATGCAGCTTCAAGCGCGGGCAGGACCTGCGGGAATGCAGCTCATGGAGCTGGGAGGATGCTCCAGGCTTTGGGGCGCTTGGATCCCGCTGCCAGCAGCAGCTCTTCTGCTTTTGTTTGTGGCTTCTCTGTGCCCCCCAGCTCCCATCAGGGGCTGTCCCTGCCACCCCGGGGTGCTGGGAGGGTAAATAAACTCTGCGAGTGTTCACGCTGAGGGATGTTGGAGCTGCTGTTTTCAAGGTTTGATGCTCACTGCCTTTCAGGAGCCAGGAGCAGCTCAGGTGGAACGTTGTGAGGATCTCAGCTTGGCCTGACCTGTGTTTGCTTCCCTTTTATCTTCCCTTGTGGGTTTAATGGGGCATTTTAAAGCAGGGACAATTCCTCACGAGAGCCTCGATCCCTGGGCCCAGCAGGCACTGCCAGAACAACAATAATGCATTATTTGAGGGGCAAATCGCGGATCCAGAGCTGTCGGTGCCTGGCACCTGGCACCTCTGCCAGCACTGCAGGAACAGGGGGATCATCAGAGCTGCTACTGTGATGCAGAGAGGAGGGAGCAAACAGGATGGAGTGGTGTTGGATTTACTGCCCTTGCCTGGGAAGGGAAGGTTTCTGTGTGCAGCTAAAAGAAAAACACTGCCAGTGAAGACACTCCAATTAATGGTGCATTCAATCCAATTATTTTGTTACTTTCCTTTTTCTTACCTACTCTTTTATTTTGTTCCTTACTAATCCGACAATTTCACCTCTGCACCACCTCGGACTTCCGCCCTCATCATTTATCAGAGGGGAAACTGAGGCAAGGGGAATATTCCTGGGGCTAGAAAATCCCATCGCTGATGGCCCTGGATCTCTGGCCAGAGGTTTAAACTCTCTCTCATGAGCTGGTCTGTATTAAGCAGCCCCTCTATATCTGGGCTCTGAGGTGCCATGAATTTTGTTTGCCTTTTGGGCACCCTTTCAGTTTGCTCGTGCAGTAATGTTTTTATTTACTGGAGGCTTCTCCATGACCCCTCTCCCTCTCATTCTCCCCCAGTCTCTGAAATGCTCAGCTGTTTCCTGTAAAACAACCCAAATTTTCCCAGCTGGGGGCTTCGGAGTGGGGTAGGGGACTGGATTTGACCAGTTTTGTGGGGTGTTGCTGTTGTTCTGGTGACTTTTGATTGAATTGCTCAATTAAAAAAGGAGAGGCTGTTGAAGCTGTAAACACTGAAACCTCTGAAAATAATCAAAATGTGCCTTTTTTGGGAAGCAGAAACATTCCGAACGTTCCATTTTTTTTTTCCCCAACTATTTCTCTTTTTTAATTGAAATAGTTTATTTTTACTGGGTCTATTTAATTATTTGGTCAGTGTTAATATGCTGATCGCTCAGGGGTTGTGATTCCTGATCCTGGTTGGATTTATCCTCAAACCACCCCCCCACCAAGGCATCGCTTTTCCCTCCCTCCAGTTCCTCCCAGAAATTCCCACTCTTGAAGCTGCATCTTTTTTTAGTTGCTAAATCTGACGAGGTTCGTGAACAGGAGCCTCAATTCTGCGCTTGGGAACATGCACACGCATAGAAATTCATCAGTTTGAGGGGTTTATTTCTGTATTCCAGCACGGAATATCACCTGGATCTTGGATTTGTGCCTTCTATCACTTGAATTATTTGCTGGAAAACCTTTTAGACTGGCAGCTGATGTGCCAAGCCTGTGCTGGAGCAAATGCTGAGCTGTAGATAACCAAGAATGCAGCCAGGGACCTGCAGGGATCTTCAGCAGATCCCAGAAATCGAGGATCCAAGTCCTGATCCAGTAAATCTGTGCTGCAGTGATCTGTGAACAACAGAGCAAAGGAAACGGTGCTGCAGAAGGGGGTTGGAGGCAGGATCCGGGGCTTGGAGGCAGGATCCAGGGCTTGGAGGTAGATTTCCAGATTTGGAGGCAGGATCCAGGGTTTGGAGGCAGGATCCAGGGTTTGGAGGCAGGATTCAAGGGTTTGAGGTAGGATCCAGGGCTTGGAAGTAGGTTTCAAGGGTTTAAGGCAAAACCCATGGTTTGGGAGTAGGATCTACGGTTTGGAGGTAGATTTCCAGATTTGGAGGTAGGATCCAGGGTTTGGAGATAGGATCCAGGGCCAGATCTCCAGGACTCTTTTCTAGCTGTGCCACTGACTTGCTGTGTGAGCCCCGTCCCATCTCCAGATTTCCTGTTTTCCTGTCTCAGTGGGAGGGGGGATAACAGCCAGATTCCCATTAGGCTGAAGTACAGCTGGTGTTAGTGAGCTGCTGGGCTTTCCTTGAAGGAGCAGTGACCACAGAGGGGCCAGGAGCTGTTCCCAAGTTCCTTCGGGCATAATAACCTTTCCAGCATCTGTCCCCCGTGCTCGACCTGGGATAAACAGTTTCAAGTTTTTCAGGGCAGGGCGGAAAATATGGAAAATCTGCCTTCAGCCTGGAGCACCTAGCCCTCTTTCTGCCACAGACACTCCTGAGGGCTGGTCAGCTTGTAATTATTAACTAATTACTGCGCAGCAATCACTGGGCCACAGGATACAGGAAGTACGGGCAGTCGGGAACAGGCAGTGTCTCACAAATCCCAGCCTTCCCTTATCTGTCCTTTTGATTTTTGCCGTGTTGGTGTCTGGCTGCAGCCCTGCCCCACGAGCCAGGATACGATTCCTGCGGCTGGAATTCTCTGCGCACTGTTTGCTTTTCGTGTTTGCAATCAGGGCACTGAAGGCCAGTGTTAGTCCCGGGCAGGGAACAGCCACATCCCGGGCCGTGGCTGTGAGGAGGAGCCCTTTGTGGGTCTGCCAGTGTTCCCCATCCCGCCTGAGGAACACCACATCCAGGGGGGAGCGTTCCCGACCCACCCCACAGTGCAGGCATTGATCCCGGGTGTTTCCTGGGCATGGCACTGCCCAGAGGAGGTGAATGAGCAGCTGGGACTGAAAGCCCCTCTTTATCCCAGGATTGGGCATAGGCAGGGAGCTGCTCTGCTCTGGCGGTGGTGCTGTGGGGAGCTGGGGCCTTCCCTGTGGGATGCAACAGAGTTGGTCCCACTGGGATGGGATGTGATGGAGTCAGTCCCATGGCCCTTTTGGGATGAAATGTGAGGGAGTCAATATCATGGCCCTTTTGGGATGGGATGTGATGGAGTCAACCCCATGGCCCTTTTGGAATGGGATGAGATGGATGCAGTCCCATGGCTCTTTTGGGATGGGATGTGGTGGAGTTGGTCCCCATGACCTTTTGGGATGGGATGTGGTGGAGTTGGTCCCATGGCCCTTTTGGGGTGGGATGTGATGTGAATGCCTCGGTCCCCATGGCCTACTGGGAGGGGATGCAATGGAATTGGTCCCCACGTGCCACTGGGATGTGAGTGCTGAGAATTCTGCCCCTTATTGGGGGGTCCACAGGACCTGGGGGACAGCACAAGGCCTGTGTCACCCCTCACAGCCACCTCAGCCAGAGCAGGGCAAGAACTTGCACCATGCCCTTGCCCATCAGCTGGAATAATCTGTTTTTTGAGGAAGAGCTGGAGTCTGGAATGCTGCCCAGTGTAGAGGAAACTCAGGCTTGTGTGGTCGAGGCAAGAAACCCCTGAGGGGTGCCCAAGCGGTTTGTTTTTCTGCTGGTTTGGTGTTTGATTCAAGGCTGAAGAGTTCCCTGCTGTGGGTCTGAGGTGGAGGAGGATGGGCTGCCAGGGCCAGCACAGATCCTGTCACCACCCAGAGCTGCAGCTGTGCCTGGGGACACAGGGACATGGGGACACGGGGATGTGAAGCTGCAGGGGTGGGAGTTGGAGCCCCGCAGTCCTTGCCTTGACCAGGCACCTCGGAGCTGTTCCTGCCCTTGGGAAGGGTCCCAAAAAGGCTGTGGATGGTCTGGCAGCACCTGGGCTGCCTCCCCCCGCTGCCTGGGGTTTAGGCAGGAATTTGGAAACACCATTTGCAATGTAAATTGGTGTGTGGGGGGGACAGAGAAACAACGCTGTGTGCCCGGGGAGTCTGAGGAGGAGGAGGAGGCTGAACTAGTGGTTTTACTGCTCTTTTTGGTTACAGCCAGGAATTGGTTTGTGCCTCATCCAAATTAAAATGCAGAGAGTGCCTCTGTGTCCCCAGACTGCTCCCTCCGTTAAACAAACCATCATAACACCCCCACACCACCTTCACAGCCCTCCCTTCCACCATCCTCCTGCTTCAGCAATGACTCCCAGAGCCCCCCGAAAAGAGCAGGAGCAGCAGGAGCTTTCCCATCGCTCCTGTTGATGCCCTGTCCCTCGGGAGGCAAACCTGGAATGCACAGAGGTGCCCATCGTGCTGCTGAATCCCCTCAGACCCCCGTGCAGCCACACGGGGATGGAAACAGCTCTTTCCTCAGTGCAGAAGGTGCGGAGAAAAGGTCCATTCGAGTCACTTTAATTCCAGGAAAACATGACACAGTATCCGAGGGAGAAGGAGTACTTTTATAAATTACCACTAGCAGCATGTGTTCTATTTAAGCACTTAATCCCCTTCAATCCCTTCTTATTAACGATTAATTGTGCAACTAATTGCACTATCATAGCGTGGCAAGCACACTCAGCTGCAGTGTGTGCGCCCAGCCCCACCAGTGCAGGAGCAGATAAGAACTGGGTGCACTGGGGAGAGGAGGGGGCACTGATGCTCTGCTGTGTGAACACAGCCCAAATCTCTCCCTCTCTTTGGGCCTCAGGATTATAATCCTTCCTTATCTCGGGCATTTCCTATGAAGCAACGACTTATCAGCTGGTGAGGCAGGAGAGGAGAATCGAAAACACCCCGAGCGAGCTTTGAACAGCCCTGCTCAGTGTCATCCCTTTTCAGCCCGCTTTTGTAGCTCGGAGTCTCCTTGACTCCTGTGAAAACCACAAGAAAATAGCTTTATGTTTTGCCTGAGGGGAAAGCACTATATTTGAATTTATTTCCGTTGGTTTGTGCTTCTGATGCCTCACAAAAGCACAGCAGACTGCAGGCCGGGGGTCAGCACGTGCTCAGCCCAGCGCCTATCTCTTCCTAGCAGTGTCCAAGGACTTGTGAGCCCAGCCGTGTGTTTTCCTGGGAGAGACCTCCCTCCCTCGTGCTCTTTCGCTCAGTTTATCTCCCCCTGGGCTCTGTTATCTCCCCCAGTTTCCAAGGCTCGTGCAGAAACCAATCCTCCTTGTCAAGGACACTGGGGCTGCGGGGGACTCCACCAGCACCCAGTGAGAGTTGGGATAGTTTTTAAAGTACAGGGGGGAGGTGGGTTGGGAGTGAAGTGGAAAAATTATCTTTAAAAAAGGAAAAAAAGAAAAAGGGAGATAAATTCATTATTTGAAACCCCACCAAACACACTTGCTTTGTCTGCCATCCCCATGACTGACACCGCAGCTTTGAGGACACGGAGCTGGGGCTTGGTTTGGCTCGGTGAGCCAGGTGTTATTTACAGTTTAACAAGGAACAAGGTTTATCTAAACACTGTGTGCTCACAGAGTTCCCAGATATGCATGAAATGTTGCCCTCCGTGGGGAAGTGAGCAGAGGTTTGCAGGCACTGAGGCATGTTTGATCTGTTTATACATGTTTCACCCGGGATCTCTCTATTCCCCATCCAGCCCTGTCCATGTTTGGTTTAACATGAAAATATCCTAGTTGTGGTGATGCCTGGCTGTGCTGGGGCGAGGATTTTAGGGAGGGAGGTGTCCCCAGGCAGTGCAAGGATGGCTGAGGATGCCCTGCTACTCCCTCATGGACAGTTTTCTGGAAGGCAGAATCTCCCCAGGTTGGGATCCTGGAAAGCTTTCACCATCACAGGGCCTCTCAGCACTCTTGGGCAATCCACAGGCTCCTTGTGGCACCCCTGTGTCTCAGGAAAAGGGTTTGAGGAGAAGGGAGAGCCATCCCTGGAGCTGTTCATGCTGAGGAAAGGGCGTCCCAAAGCCTGGCGTCTTGGCAGCAACACTCTTGCCGAGCCTGCTGCCTCCAAACAGTGCTCTGACCTCCCTGGCATCCCTGGCAGCCACCCCTTGGCTCAGGAGGATTTTTTAAATCCCCTGCCGTCCTCCAGCAGCTCAGTGGGACAGAAGTCCCTGCTCAGCAGCTGGAGCAAGGACGAGGGCGATCCCTTTCCTCGTGGTGAAGGCTCTGGATGTGGGAAGCAGAGGCAGGAAGGGCCACAGAGGTGCCCACCTGCACATCTCACCCTGGCTGGGGCTCTGAGCACCGCTGAGATCATCCCGACGAGGAAGGGTTGGGATAAGAGACGTTGCAGCTTTGCTTTTCTCCCTCTGGGGGAGAAGGATCCAAAAGCAATTACAGCTCCTGCAGTGCTTTGAAATCCTCTGGCTCCTCAAGCGTTGGCTCCTCGTGCTCCCTACCTGTGTGGCTTGCTCTTCCCTCACACCTGAGGGGCAAAATCCACGTGCACAAAGCCCTCCAAGGGTGGGTGCAGGACTGCTTTAAGATTAAATAGCAGATTAGTGCAGTCCTTGGCAGGGAAGGAGACTCGCAGTGTTTGCTCACTGCCTTCCTACCATGTGACTATTCCAGAGCTTTAAATAAAACAGATTTGAAACCTTGCTGCAAAGGGCTTTGTGCGCCTAATGCTGAGCAGGGGCACCACCGCTCCAGAGCTTCGTCCTGGGGGAAACCCAGCCCGTAGCTGGTACTGGGAGATGCTGGAGTGGGGACAAGTAGGTCAGGAACACCATCCCCTTTCATGCTTTTCCTGCTGCTGCAGAAGGATCAGTCCAAGGGCGGTGGGAGGCTGGTTTAGCAGCAGTGTCAGCTCCGAGGAGCTGCTGGATCTCAACTGGGAGCTTGCTGGCAGAGGAGGAAGCACTAATCCCATGGGAAGCTGTTTGTTACAGCCTCTCCAGCTCCTCCTTCAGCTGCCAGGGCTGGGGGGGACACAGAAATCCAGGTGGACTGTAGAGGTTTCAGCCTTTTTCTAAGCCCTTTTGTCACGGCAGAGCAAGGCAGGCTTTTCTGGTCTCCTAGAAAACCCATGGCAAAGAGCCCGAGCCCTTAATTGCTCCGAGTGCTCGTGGCGCTGCTGCTGCTCCCTGTAAACGCTGTGCTTCTGTTTATATTAAAACTCTCCTCCGTTTTTCTGGGGAAGTTTGTTCCTGTCAAGGTCCTTTGATACCAGGATCCCTCTGGTAAGGCTTCTCCCAAGGATCTGGCTTGCATTTCTTCCCTCCACCAGCGTTTGGCTTTGTGCTGGTTGCTGTCCTCCCCCACCCTCCCTTTCCTCGCCCCAGAGGTGGCTGCATTTCTCGGATTCCGCGGGGCTATCGGGTGTACAGGATGTAATTTCTGCTCCTTTAAATACCCTCCCGAGGAATGCTTTTCGAAAGGGGAGCCGGGGCAGCAGGGCTGCGTGATCCCCCTGCTCAGCTGTCCCTGCGGTGCCAGCTGAGCTCTGCTCACACCCCTGGGCAAAGCCAACTCCTGGGGCTGCTTCCACATTTCAGCTGAAGGGATTAATCACCCCCGGTCCTCGTTTTGCAGCGATCCCTTCCTTTCAGCCTTGTTCTCACGTGCCAGAAAGGGCGGCTTTGAGTGCGGGATGAAATCATGGGGCACAGGAGGAAAATTCCAGCGTTTTCTGTTATAAGGCAAGAGCAGACAACCCCTCCTGGCTCCTCCTGACCACTGCAGGGAGAGTGAATCCTGGCTTTCCATGTGCTCCTGCCTGCAATCACAGACGAGCCTGCAGCTCTGGGAGCTCTGTGTGGGCTGGGCAAGAACGAAAGCTCTAATTAAAAAAGGCGAAAGAAAGGAAAAGGAGGAAAGAAAACAGCATTTAGGCAGGCAGCAGACCCTACATAACCCGTGTGTGAGGGTGTAGCACAGGTTCATCCAGCAGGATGGAGGTGCAGGTGTGTTGGGAATGTCCCTGGGGGAGGGGCTCGGTGGGACTTGGGTTCTCCTGCACCGGGAATCTTCTCCCATAACGTGGATTCCCCTTCCCATGCAGCAATAAAGGAAGGGCAGGTGCTGACAGACTCAGCCACAGGTTAAACACTCCTGGGAGAGAAAACAAGAGGCTTTATGTTCCTGAGAATGACTCCTTGGCAGCTGGAAACTTGGCACCTCCTTCGCTGTCTCTCCAGCCACCTGGGAATGCTGAGTGCCAGCTGCTGGGGTGACAGGGCTTGGTTTGTCTTTCTGGGAGTGTCTTTCATTCAGCAGGATCCGTGACCACTTTGCTGGATGTCCGTGGACATTCAAGACCCTCTGGGGGTGGGACATGGCAGGAGGCGACGCCGGGAGAGGCCAGCACAGGACATCAGGTCCCCTCCAGGGGCTCGTGAGGAGCAGGCAGGCAGGGGCCAACCTTCCTGGGATGCAGCTTGGGCTGTGTTAGTTAATTGTCAGTCAATAATCAGTTGAGTGCCATAAAAGCAAGGCCCAGGCTGGTTTTTGCTGGTCTTGTTCCTCCTCGGTAATTACTTGTGTTGGTGTCGCTGCGCTGGGAGCTCGGGGTACCCAGAGCTGTGAAGGACGAGTAATAAAGGGATAGGAGGTGAAAGCGAGTCATGGAAAAGGGGAGGGAACGGCTCAACATCACACAGCCCATCAGCAGCACCTCCAGGAGCACTGGGAAGTGCTGCTGCCCCAGCAATCCCAGCTCTTTGCTCCGAGGTCCCCTGGGTCACACTGCCGTAGGATCGAGGCGGTGCTGCCACGGTGGGACATGTGCCCTGAACTCCCAAGTGACCCTAAATTAAGTCTCGATAAGTTAGACAGCTGCTGTAGCAACACTGAGTATGGAAGGGAGCGTCTGTCTCAGAGGGGAAAAGTCCTGTGGCTCTGCTGAGACTCATTTCCCACTGCCTGCCCTCCTGGGGCAAACCCACAGGGATGGATGGGATGGGGTGGGATAGGATGGTGTGAATCCAGGCTGCTCATCCCCTGGGGATGCTGAATGGAGCATGGAAACACTGACACTGTCAGGGCATGGACAATGTGAGCCCTGAGCTCCCCGCCAGCACCCCAGGGGTGGTTGGGGTGGCCACACTGGACAGTTGCAGTCTATTGTTGTTCCAGCTGAACACTGGACACTTCTCTCAGGTTAGGGGAATAAGTGCCCAGTGTTTGGAGGCTGCTGGAATAATGACTGTCATTTTAAAGCCTTCCTCGGAGCTGCCCTGATCTCACCAAGAGCCGGGGAGGGAAGAGCCAAGGGAGAGCTGCTGATTGCACCGCACGGGGCTGAGAAAGGCAAAATATACAAAGGCAGAACAAACCTCCTTTGTGTGCTCCTGTTACTGGGCTCATTGTCAGCACCGGCACAAATGGGAGGGGAAATGTGCATCCAGCAAAGGGCTTTCCTTCCCCTCCCACCCCTGCGTGGAGCACAGGTTATAATCCCAGGCCTGGAAGTGTCCAAGGCCAGGCTGGATAAATGTGGAGCAACCTGGGATACTGGAAGGTGTCCCTGCCCACGGCAGGAGTTGGAACAAGATGAGCTTTAAGGTGTCTTCCAACCCAAACTGGTCTGGGATTCTGTGGGCTGGCAGGAAGTTTTCCACAGCATCCCCCCCTTCCCTGTGTCTTCCTCACAGATCCGCACGTGCTCCGTGTGGCTGTGCCTGTGCCATGGTGTCTAAACAACTTACCAAGGAGCAGTTGGAATTCTGCAAAGGAGGGATGGGAACAGCGCTGGACAGGGCATCACATCCCAGGGGAATGCCACCCAGCTGGGAGAGAGGGAGGGAGGGAGGAAGTGTCCTCATTCTTGATTTATCTCTGAGAAGCCGAGGCATTCCAAGAGGGTCAGAGCCAGAGTGGGAGCCAGCCTCAGGCATTTGCCACAGGATCATTTGTCCTCCCAAGCCTCCTCCCAGCTGTGGATGTGCCAGGGGAGGACTGTGACCTCCTGGCTGCCACAGTCACATTCCTGGTGTGCTGCATTCGTTGTGATCACGGAAGGCAGTACTACAGGAGGAAAAGAAATTGCAGAGTGAGGATGGACTGGCTCCCTGAGGATCCCGAGCTCCCTTTTCAATCACGCCCAGGGCAGTGGCTGCCCTGGGCTGATGGTCTTGCTGTTTGCTACAGGGCTCCTGTAGATTAATAGGAATTGATTGTGCTCCTTTCCCTGCAGGATCCTGACCTCCTGGCGGGGGGGGGGGGGGGGGGCGAGATGTCAGGCAGCGCTGAGCTGCGGGAGGCGAATGTGGAGGGAGGAGAGCTCTGGCCTTGCTCTCTCCCCTCATCACTCACCTTTTGGGGAGAGGAATTCCTGCCAACCGCTCTTCCTGCTGGGCAGGGAGCACGGCCCACCCCAGCACCGAGCAGGATGTGGCCCCAGCTCTGCTGGTCTCCACTGCAGGACTGACCCACTCGGGCTGTGCTCTGCATCTGTGGTGGGGAGGGAACCTGTCACCCCAGGGAGGGGTTCAGACCGGCAGCTGAGTGGCCAAGGAGATGTTCCTTTGGTGGTCAGGGGCTGATATCTGTCCCTGCCCCTCCCTCCTTGCCCTGGGAGGATTCCCAGCTGCCACAGAAACTTCAGCATCATCCCTGGTGTATGTTTGACTCGTTTCCCTCTGACTCCCCAGAAAAGCCTCGGTTCACTCCCCGTTTCCTTCCATACACTTCTGAGGACCTGAATACTGCCCTGCAGAGGAAATTCGGAGTGGAGGAGGAGTTTGGGTTGTGCTGAGCTCCTGTTTGCACAGGAATGTGCACCACAGTCGGGGCCGAAATCTCTCCCATCACCTGCTCTCAGGCATCTTGGCAGCTCCTGCAGCTCTTCCCTGCTCTTGGGAGGGAGAACCTCAGCCAGCCAAAAGGGACTTGGAAAGGGCTGCCTGGCACGGGAGGGGGCTGTGCTGGTGAGCTTTGGTTGGGTCTGGCTTTGTCTCTGTGCTTTGCCATGTGAGAGGGGCACGTTTTGGTGCCTGGGTTGTTTGTTTGTCTGTTTAGCCCCCGCAGCCTTCAGTGATAGCAGTGTTTGCTGAGCAAACAAGGCTCTACGAGCAGAATTCCCCATTTCTCTGATCCTTGCGGGAGTGAATCAATGCCACCTAATAGCTGGAAGCAGGAGCTGCAATTGCTGAATAGGACTGTTCATTCTGCCTTGTAAACCCAAGTGTTAATCTCTCTGGGGATTGAAAATAAATAATAATAATAATAATAATAATTTTTTAAAAAGGCTTAAAAGAAGCAAACTATTCCCTCCAAGCTTTCCACTCTTTCCGCTGGGAAATGGGGGCTGTTAAAATGGTAGGGAAAAAATGGAGCCCCTTAGCATTTGTGAAAAGCAATAAAGTAGTTAGTGCTCCACAGCTTTGCTTCCAAAGCCCTGTGCTGGAGGAGAAAAGGGACGGTTTCTCTCACTGGTGATGCCTAAAATACCTGTCCCATGAATTGCAGAGCAGGGAACCAGCAGGTTTTGGTGCACAAATGCAAGGGCGATCCATGTGGACCGGGATGCCTGTGGGAACATCTCCCTGAGGTGCTCACTGCCCGTGCAGCGACACGGCCCCGAGTGCGGCGTTTAAAGGATAGTTAACTTCTTGTCTTGATCCTGTGAGGAGCTTTCCTGATGGGATTCAGCTTTGGGCTCTTTGAAGTGTTTTAGCCAAGTATTTACTATCCGACTGTATTACAGTAAATGCAGATCACTCACCCTGCTGGCTTTAATCCCCGTTCCTTGGCCACATTCCAACCCGGGTGATTTCATTTTCCGCCTGTTGATGCCTGAACTCCTTATTGCCGTTTTAAACTGCTCCTTCCCTTCGTGTCCTACCGCCCAACGTCGTGTTTGTGCACGTTGGGAAGCACCAGCTCCCTCCATCCCTGGTGCCTCCCAGGGCAGGGGTTGCTGTGGTTCCTTGTCGGGCTGGAAAACAAGTGATGGCATTGCCTTGCTGTGCCACTTTCTCTCCCAAAGTCAATAAATGCCTCCGCTTCCTTTAGGACACTAAACGTGGTGGGGAAAAAAAAAAACCAAACAAAACCAAGAGGAATTTTTCCTTTGAAATCCGGGCCGGGGGAGAGGGCTGGGCGGCTCCTTTCAGCTGTAAAGGGGATTCCTTCCCCCCGAAGGAATTCAGATGGAGAGTGGATGAAGCCCCTCATACCCCTGGGTGCTGGGGCGTGGGGAGGGGTGCCCACTGGGGATCCCACATTTCCTGCCCCAGCCTGACCCTACGTTACCCCTGCAGCCTTCTGGAGTGTACATTGTGGATGCTTTCCTTCCAGGAACGGAGCAAATCCCACTTTTAGGGGGAACTTTGTGGCCACTGGGGCCAGGACGAATTCCTCTGGGGAGGGGTGGAGGGCTGAGGGCAGAAACAACCCCATAAATTCCGGCTGACAAACGCTTTAATGTGAACTCCATCAAACAGATGCCAAGTAGGTCCAGGTGTAGCTGGAAGAAACAGCCCCAGCCGTGAGGAGGAGGAGGAGGAGGAGGAGGAGCACGGAACAGGCACAGGCACAGGGGAGTGGGGACAGCCAGGGAGAGGCAGGGAGCCATCCCGGTGCTATTTTTACCCCCACCCCAGTTCCTCTCCGAGGAGGTTTATATTTAGCAGCCTGGAGCTGCTGGCATTCCTGTAGGAAGCAAAGGGGGTGGGGGGAAGGATTGGGATTTGTGGGACAGAGTTTTTTGCCGGTCTGGAGCCGACACGAAAACGTGAGCACAGGAGCCTCTGTAGCTTTTCTTTGTGCCACTTCAGCGGGGTCAGGAGCAAAACCTGACACTGGTTTTCCAGTCCAGATGGGTTTAGTTCCTTGGGTACCGGCAACACTGGCAGCATTTCCACACACCCTGGTTCAGACTCACTCAGGTTGCAAGGTGAGGAGTCAGATTGGGACCATGGGCTGGGAAGAAGGTCTCCAAAGCACGTGTCAAGCCCTGCCTTCCCTTCCAAAGCAACAGCACTGCTTGGAGGCGTTATTTGGACCACGAGGAAGGCACCAGCACGGAGACTTTGTTAATGCAGCATCACCAGTGCCACATCTTTATTGTCAGAGCACGTCTCTGTAGTGCTGAGGAAACATTTCGGTGTCTGAAGGCTGAAGTGGATGTGTCTGTCATCCTCCTGCCTCACCTCCCAGCTCCAAGCAGCCTCCGGCCTCCCTCCCCACCCCCAGCAAACCCCCCAGCCCTGATTCCAGGCAGGACCGAGCCTTCAGTTTTAAGGTGTTTGCAGCGTTAGAGGTGGGAGATGAGTGGGGGTGGCTGAGGCATGTGAGCCCCCAGGATTCAGGTGAATCCCGGAGATTTTCAGGGGATTCACCCACTGCAGGGTGCCATGCCTCACCGCAGAGCCTGGCAGGCACCCAAACGGAGTGTTTATATTGCTGACGGATAATCTTTTAGGCTTTCAGATGCAGGCATGTCAGCCCGAGTGTTCCCGTTGTCCTGGCGACGGGATGCACCGGCTCCCGGATGCTGTGTCTGATCGCATCAGCCTGGAATGCGATCACCGTTTGTTTGTGCTGATAAGCCTCGGAGGGGGGCTGGGGGGGAGTGGGGACAGCCAGGGAAGAGCAGGGACACCCAGGAGTAAGGGGCCGACCCTCTCCAGGGGTGCTGGGGAAGGCACGGGATGTGTGGGTTGGTGCGGGGAAGAGCCCCTCGGAGTGGGAAAGAACCTCTCTGGGTAGTTTTGGTGTCTGTTTGCTACCAAGGGTTGATTTGCCCCTTCAGATCCTCCCTGGGGTTGGTGGGTCAGAGCAGCATGGAGGAGCTGAGAGCTGTTAATGGAAAATCCCCTGCCAGGAAGGTGAGAGGGTCAGGAGGATAAAGGATGGTGGAGGAGCATCCCTACACTCTTGGGACCCAAACCTCCTCAGGCCTGGGACTGGAAGGGACAGAGCTGTGGCTGGTTGAGGGTAAGACACTGATGTCCCATTTCTGGAAGTGTCCAAGGCCAGGTTGGATGGGACTTGGAACAACCTGATCTAGTGGAAGGTGTCCCTGCCCTTGGCACGGGGTGGAATGAGATGACCTTTCAGGTCCCTTCCAACCCGAATCATTCCATGATTCCATGACAGCAGGGAGCTGCCAGGACAGCAGGCTGGGTGCTGGATCTGTGCTGGGCAGGAGGAACAGCACCAGAGTGCAGCAGGGCTGATGCTGGAGCCCAATTCCTGCCCAGACAGCACTTCCAGCCTGATCCCATCCATGCTCTGGGCCTGCGAAGAGCCAGAGCAGGAAAGGAAAGGCAAAGCAGTGTCCAGAGCGAGCTCCCGTGGCTGCTCAGACCCAGCACACTTTGCCATGTGCCCCTGGAGGGTTTTCTTCCTTTAAGGGTTTTATTGCTTTAATCAGATCTCCGGCTTAAGGCGACTCTAATGCCCATCAGGATGAGTCACTGGGGCTCACGAGGAAGCCGAGAGGTCAAAGCATCTCCCTGTGCCATGGCTCTGGGGGATCCCCCCAGCCCATACTGGCTCCACTCAGCTCTTTGCTGCTGGCTCAGGAAGTCTTTGGTGCAAGGGCAAAGCAGAGACCGAACTGCCAGGGGAGAGGGGCCTCCTTGTGCAGGGAGGAGCGTGGGATTCAGTCTTTCCCGTCACTATTTACTCTTTCTTGCTTTCCTTGTGCTTCTACCCTGCTCTTCCCCGTTCCAGGCATTCCCGGAGTTTCCAAGGATGCCGTAAGGCACAGCCTGTGTTGCTGGTTGTGACTGAGAGTGCACAGCCCTGTCCTGGGCTCAGAAAAGAAGCCCCCTGCACCTCTTGACGATCTCTAGCTCTTAAAAAATGAGGAACCCAATTTCCCCGGTGGCCACGTGGCTCCTCATCTGCTCTGCCACAGCAGTGGTGCCTTGGAGATGGGTGTGTCCCAGGGGACCCCTGCAGGTCCCCAGATGGGGGGAAATTTGGGTTGGGATGCTGCCAGAGCCCCAGAGACCAGGAGCTGCGGGGTTGGGGTGGGGGGGGAATCCTGTGTGTTGTCCAACCCTCTCAGCCTGCTCTCCCTCCCCTGCAGGGCTCTGCCGTTCCTGGCAGCACGAGGTAAAATGAACAAGATGAAAAACTTCAAGAGAAGGTTTTCCCTCTCAGTTCCACGGACAGAGACCATCGAGGAGTCACTGACGGAGTTCACAGAGCAGTTCAACCAGCTCAACAACCAGAGGAATGAAGGTAAGGACCCCCCAGGCCCCTGACGTGGTGCTGGGGCTGCTCAGGAGCATCTGGAGGCAGTGCTGCCAGCAGGGATCTCCTCTCCAGCCCCCAAGACGTTCTCTGGGGGTGTGTGGAAAGTTTCTTCCCCTTTCTCGGTATTGCTCTCCCCATCCATCCACCAGGATTAATAACACCTTGTCATTAAATGTGAAGAGAGATTTGTGCTTGCATAAAGAAAGACTTATGGGAGGGAAAGGTATTTGCACAAAATGGGGAAGGAATGACACATCTGTGGTTAGGGCTGAGAGTGGGAAAGCGTGGGATCTCCTCCTGCCTGCCCAAAAGTGGGCTGTGAGCCCTCTCCAGCACTTCCCCCAAGCCAAGCAGGGTGTTCTCTCTCTTCTGGGCAGCACCTGGAGCTCACTGAAGCATCCTGGACCCACAGCCTTCCCCTGGGAGGCCCTTCTCAGGCTCCCAGGGAAGGTTTAGGGTTAACAGCTCGCTGAGCTGAACGGGCACATCCCTTGTGCAAACAGAGCAGCCCTCTGTGCAGGTCAGGGCAGGCTCTGGGGCCGGGGGCAGAGCCAGGGAGAGGCAAGGCTGGAGGCACAGAGTGGGAGCAGCTGAGCCCCGTGGCCGTGCTCGGGCAGGCAGAGCCGCTGACGGGCATTTGTGCACCGGCTGCAGTTTGGGCTCGGCTCATCCAGGGCTGGATTTGCTGCTGTGGGTGCCAGGCTGAGCCCCTCCCGGCCACCCCCTCGTGCCTCTGCTGCCTCCTGTGCCACAGCCCAGCCCCTTCAGGTTCTGCTCAGCTCAGGTTCGAGCTCTGGTTCCCCTCACCCGGCAGCCACAGTTGCCAGAGCTCCCCCTGCCCGGGGTGTCATTGCCTGGCACCGGCCCTGTGCCAGCCAACCTGCTCCGGAGGAGAGATGCAGTAACCTAATTTAGAGCTGGCTTTCCTCGCTCCTGCAGCCCCTGAGGCTCCTTTGTCTCTCCACACACGCAGGCTGCCCTGAGCAGCATCCCTCCTTCCCTGCTCCCACACACCTCCCTCACAACCCCAGCGAGAAGCAAGGGCTATAATTAGACCTGAGCCCTTAATTAGATGTGCAGAAGCTGTGGGGATAAAATGGGACAAGGCTGAGGAAGTCCTGGGTGCTGAGAGCTGCTCCTGCTGTGGCCCAACTCAGGAGAGCTGTGCTTTGGGATGGGGGAGCCCGGGCTCCTTGTCTGTGCCCTGCAAACCAGAGAGGTGATTTCCCTCTTAGTCTGCTTCGATGAAGAGTCAGTCACGGGTCTGCCTTTGCCCCTGGATGGCAAACCAGCGCAAGCAGCATCTGCCAGTCCCTCCCTGGGCTTTTGGGCTTGCTCCTGAGGTAGCCAGGAGAGAGAAAGAGCAAAGTCTGAGCAGAGTGAGCCCGGGGCCAGGACCGAGGGTGTTCCCAGCCCGTGGTTGGAGGCTGGACCGGTAATAGACTGTGATGTGGTGTGGGAGATCCTCCTGCCTGGACCAGAACCAGTCTATGAGGAGGTGTATTAGGAGATCCTTCTGCCTGGATGTGGGAATATATCAGGTGCTCGGGATCTGCCAGCACCACTCTGGGGGTACAGCCCCTCCTGTGCTGCCTCGAGCTATCCCAGGGCCAGCCCCCACTGATCCTCTCCACATGGATGTGGCACATCCTGGCCCCCTCCCCAACTTTCCCTCCTTGGTGCCCCCCCGTTCCCTGGTTGCCCAGTTCCCAGTTTGGAGCCCATCCCTCTCCCACACAACCCAGGCTGTGCCCCCCACCCCAAACCCACTCCCTTCTGTGAGATCCCGTGATCGAGTTTCCTGTGGGGATTGTAAACAACCCGGAGGAGTCACCTCCACGGTGCCCTTAATCCCCTCTCCCGGTTGTTTATGGAGGGCCCTGACATCCACATCCGTCTGAGGCATCTCTTGGCTGATAATGAACCCTCCTGGCTGGGAACTCCTCACCCACGTCCCTGTGCCAGGAGGCTCCTCGGGGGGAAGCTGGAGGGGAGACAGACGAGAAGGGAGTTGTGCACCAGGGTTTATGGCCAGGTTTGGACCTCATGGGAGCTGCCTGGCCTGGAGAGGGCCCCGAGTTTAGTTCCCTCTGAGGTCTTGGTCTGTTTTACAGGTGGAGAATCAAAATGCAGAGAGGGGAAATAACTTCGCTGCAGGTGTGGGGAGCAGAGCTGAGCCTGCAGCCGTGGCAGCAGCTCCTGTGCTGCTTCTCTTCCCCAGGGAACAGCTCCACTGCAGGTTCCACCTTCCCTATTAGGACCTCTGGGGTTGCCCCTGGGCTGTCTCTGCCCTCCCCAGGGCTCCAGACTCGCCTTCAGGGATCTTGTCTCTCCTGGTGACAACCAGTGACAGCTCAGGCGCTGTGATCACTGGCTCCAGGGACAAGTGCTAATCACAGCTCAGATCGACACACTGCTTTTCCTTTCCTCACCTCGTGTAGCTCCTCAGGGAATTGCTTTTGCAGGTTTTATGTTCCCTCCAGCATCAGAAATCAGGGGGTAGCAGCATTCCCAGGTGGTGGCAGTCTGCACATCCCACACTGTGCTGGCTGCGAATGTCTGTGCCCATCCTTGGGGAGCAGGGTGATGCAGAGGCCAGACCTCCTCATGCGGTGCTCAAAGGATCGTGGAGTCTCAGACTGGTTTGGGGTTGGAAGGGACCTTAAAGATCATCTTGTTTCAACCCCCTGTCATGAGCAGGGACACCTTCCACCAGACCAGGTTGCTCAAAGAGCATCTGCAGAGCTGCTCTGGCTCATGGAACAGGACAAGGCAGGACCTTCTCCTGGGGACAAACCTGCCTCTGTTGGGTGTGTGGTGAGAAATCCCCAGCTCTGTCCTCTCCATCCTGTAATCCTCGTGACCTCACTCACAGAGGCTGATAAAACGAGGAAAACACAGGCTTGCTTTTCTTTTCTTTTTGGTTTTTTTTTTTCCCAGGCTGGAAAAGCAAACAGCTTTTCCCTCCACAGGCAATGTCACCTTGGTGGAGCCTGACAATTCAGACTCCATTTTTTCAGAGGTATCAGGTCTTGGTGTCTCCCATCTGCTTTGATAAGGAGTTGGTGGCATCCAGCAACAGCTCTTACCTGTGCCAAGGCTTTGCCCCAAACCAGCTGCTGCCTGCCTCTGTGCTCCCAGGCCAGATAAGGTTCAGCTTTTGGGCTGCAAAGGTAATTCCCAACTTGCAGCGGCATAAAACAGAGCCAGGTCTGACCTGGGGAGCACAAGGCCCCGGAGAGGTGATGGTGAGTGGGAGGGAGGAGGATGAATAATCCGAGGCCTGAGTACAACAGAGCCTTGAGAGGAGAGTTCACACTTAGCAAAGTAATTAGAAGTCAGGCAAGCAGCGGGAGGGTTCTGGCCCCTTTTCTTGGGAGATCAAAGCTTGTTTTGGCAGAGGCTGTGTTTAAATATATTTCTGGGAAGGCGGGAGGCTCGTCAGAGGCAGCCGCCGTGTCTGCGGTCTCACTTTAATTTGCTTTGATATCCCAGGCAGCCTCATTATTTGCAGGGTGTCAGGGCTCCCCCCCAACCCCGATCCACGGGAAATGCTGAGCAGAATCAAGCAGGTCCTCACGTTTGCACGCCCACAGCTTCACATCTCCCCCCTTCTGTGAGCGCCCAGGAGGGTCCTCCAAGCCTGGGGGCAACTCCCAGCCCCTGGGGAGCATCCCTGTGGGACTGGGAATCTCTGGGAGTGCCTTGGGACAGCCCAGGGTGTGCTGGGCTGGCACATCCCCCTCCCCACTCTGGCCCCAGGGCAGCCCAAACACCTTTCCCCTCATCCCTGCAAGTCTCCTGCATGTTTTACCTGCTTTTCCCATCCCCTATGGATGCACTGGAATATTCCAGGCTGTGGATTTACCTCTGGCTTTACATCTAATGTTCATGTAGACGAGGACATCGACACTGATCCACCGGTTCAAAGAGACAGTGCTGCTGGTTTGCACCTTTCAGGACAGGCTGCACCTTTTCCCAAGCTTTGGGCTTGTTTTTACCTATGGGAACCAGGACAAATTCACCCGAAATGTCATTTAAAGGTGGATTAGTCGGAGTCCATTCAGTCAGATTTTAAATGGCTTTTGGGTTTGTTTGTGGTTCTTTTGGCAGGTAATTTGCTTAGGAAGTGAGCAAGTGAGAAAGATTGGATCCAGTTTAATTGATCCACGTTACTTCCATACCTGTGGTTAATTCAGGGTGTTTCCTAATTGTTCCTGTACAGAGCAGATGGGCAGAAAGGGAGGGGGACCAGAGAAGCAAAAAGGGGTGACTGTACCTAGTTTTTGCCTGTCTGCCCAAAACCTCCTGGCACTGTTTCAGATCCTCTCCAGCCCAGTGGCATGGGCTGAACCCACCCTTTAGGTGTGGGCTGCCCCTCAGGTTCCCTGGTTCCCCCGTGGCCATGGCACAAACCCGCATCTTCTCCCAGGTCACTTGTCTGCCACCTCTCATCCATCAGACGAGCAAACTGCAGCCAGGTCCCAGCCCTGCTCAGCACCCCGTGAAAAGCGGCCCTCCCTGCCCAGCCCTCGGCCGTGAGATCATCGCTGGCAGAGCAGGGGCTGTGTCTGAGCAGCTCGGGGCTGGGCGGTGGGCAGGGGCCAGCCTGGGGCAGCAGCTCCTCCTCCCTGGCGAGTTTCCCTCCCGCGATGCTCCTGCTTGCCCCGGGGGAATGTCTGCAGGGTGTCTGAATGCAGAGGGGACAGCGGGGCAGCCTTGCACCCTCCAGGGGTAATTTGGAGTGGCTGCAGAGTTGGGAGAAGGGAGGGAGCTGTGTGGCCACACCGGGAAGGGGATGGGATGGTCCTCCCTGCTTGGCCCCACACCTTTTCAGAGGGAGATGCATCCCTCCCGTGCGGGGGGGAGGTGGTTCTCCTCCATCCCAGCACACCCAGTTTAGTGCTGCCTCCTCCTGAGCAGCCCCTTGGAAACAGAATCCCTGTGAATCAGAGGAATCCACTTCACTAGGGTCCAGGTGACCTGTGTTGAACCCACCAGTGTTTGGCTGTGCCTTTGCCTGGGTCTGTGAGTGCCAGAGTGTCCGTGCCAACCAGCTGTTAATCACAGAGTGAGGAGGTTTAAGTGCAAAACACCTCAAACTGGGGACCAGAAGGAGCTCAACGGCTTATTTTGTTCTGGTTTCTCGCTCCTTTCAGGGTTTCTTGGGCTCAGAGAGGCTTCACACCTGGAGTCCCAAGAGAAGAGTTATTTTCCTGAGACGCTTTGGTTTTCAAGAGAGCTCTTGTGCTTCTCGGGGCTGTGCCTGGCTCAGGGCAGCATCTGGAGGCAGGAAGGCCTGGAGTGGTTTGTTTTGCAATAAGTGACTGCAGCCTTTAATCCCAAACACCTTCCAGGAAACAGTCACATCCTTGGAGGAAAGTGCCCTAATGCCTTTGGATTTGGTGGTTCCCAGGGCAGATGAGATGTGTGTGTGTGTGTGTGAACTGCCTGGAGACAGGGCTCTCTTTCTGTTTTGCTTCTCTACTGACCCAGCCCAGAGGGATCCAGAGCCACGGACAGGCACCTGGGTCTTCCTAAAGTGCAGGTGGTGTTTTGCCTAATGTGGCGTTTGGGAGGATAAATATGGGAAGTTAAGGTGAATACTCACCCCTGCACAACCTCATGGTGCCGCTGCAGAAAGGCTGAGCACTGGAATGGGATGTGGGAGCTCTGGCCTGGGGTGTGAAGCAGTTCCCCCCTCTGCATCTCCCTCCCTGTCTGTCAAAGAGACCCTCGTGGCAGGGCCATGCACAGGGTGCTTTGGGGGTGCTGGAGAGCAGAGCCCTGTGGGTGCTGAAGCACCAGGAGTCTGGAGCAAAAAGCAGGAATTCCCTCTGCCTCCTGGATATAGAGAAGGAAGGAGATAGTCCCATGGCCCCAGAGCATCTCTGCACGTGCCTGCCCTGCTCTCACTCCCTTATCTCCAAAGTAAGTTCCTCGGAACTTCAGCCGCCACTCCAGCAGCTCACTCTCCTGTCTTTTTGTCCTCAGACCTGGCTCAAGGGCACCTGCAGCTGGGACAGCTGGGCAGGGAATTCCGGGCCGACGGCAGCCCCCTCTCCCCGTCGGAGGTTGAAGGGCAGTCCCCGGTGGCCGTGAGGTACCGCAGCAACAACCAGCGTCGCTTCTCCATGGAGGCAAGTGCTGCTGCAGGCTGTGGGGGGGGGCAGGGGGGACATGGGAACCTCTGTTTGTCACCTCCCTGCTGGCTGGAAGAGCCGGTGTTGGGTTCATGGGGACCTGGCAGTGTCAGACACGAGCCCCTGGGTGCACTCAGCATCACTCCCGTGGTACCTGACCAAGGCCAGGGCACACCCCCATGAACAGCCGCCCCCTTCCCTTTTCCTCTCACTGAGGGTCCCTCAGATGCTGCCTCATCACTTCACCATCCACACTAGCTCTGGTTGGAGAGCTCTCCCCCATGAGTGTCTCTGTCCAGTGCTCCCTTCATCGCCCACTCCTCTGTCCCTCTCTGTAGGACGTCAGCAAACGTCTCTCCCTGCCCATGGACATCCGCCTGCCCCCCGAGTTCCTGCAGAAGCTGCAGATGGAGAGCCCGGAGTTCCCCAAACCCCTCAGCAGGATGTCCCGACGGGCTTCCCTGGTAAGGCTCCTGGTGCACCCAGGCTGTGCCAGGGGAGGGGCAGCTTGGACAAAAGGAGGAATTCCTTCCTGGAAAGGGCTGTCGGGCATTGGCAGGGGCTGCTCTGGGAGGTGGTGGAGTCCCCACCCCTGGAAGTGTCCAAGGATGTGGCCCTCAGTGCTCTGGGCTGGGGGACAAGGTGGGGATCAGTCGCTCGGTCTTGGAGGTCTTTCCCAACCCAAAGGACTCTGTGGTCCTGAGATCTGCATCCCCTCGCCGTCCACTCCTCAGTGCTGCTGTGCAATTCCCCAGGCCTGCACATTCCTTCACTCACCTGTGCACACACCTGACTGTCCCCTTGGCCTGGCTCCTTCCCCGTGGGAGGAGGTGGGAACCCTCCTGCAGTTTGGCGAGTGCTGGAGCCTCTGCTGGTTGAAATGCAAATGTGGATAAATAATGAATTAGCCTTTGCACTAGTTGCTGGCATTTCAGTTTCTTTTGCTGCAGAGCAGCAGCATAAAGTAGGAGCAGAAACTCTGTGCCCTGTGTCCAGCTGTGCAGGGACCTGTCCTGCTGCCCAGGAATGCCCAGTGCTGGGCAGGAACCACAGCCAGGTCTCAGAAGGCATCTTTGGACCCAACATGCCTGCTCAGGGGGAGGAGGAGGACAGGAGAGCTTGCATTTACCTGCCTGTGCTGTCTAATCAATAAAATAGACACAGCCAGAGGGTTGTGTCATTAATATTCATGGTCCCCTCCATGAATAAGGAATGTGGCTCCAGGGGTTGTGCAGCACCTCCGGATTGCAGCAGCCACTTCGTTTCCCTGCTCAGGACAGGGCCGTTCCCAGGGCACACAGAGGGTTTGGGGAATCGATGGAGTAAAAACCCCACTGTTCCCCCGGGATTTGCTGGTTCAAATCCAGCCTGAGCGAGCAAGAAAGCAGCTTCCCAGCTTGGGAGAGCTTGGTGGGCTGTCAGTGCCTTCCCGTGGGGCAGAGCTGGGGAGCTGGGGGGGGCTGCAGGAGCACCCCAGACCTGGGGCTGCTAGTTCTGCCTGGGTACAGGGTGGGGGGGACCCCCTTCAGAGCTTCCCCTGGGTCCCTGTCCCGACCTGCTGAGTGACAGCTGTCCATCCAGCTCCATCTGCTGGTGAGGGTGTGGATGCAGGTCCATCCATCCCACTTCAGCAGCCGGTCGGTTGGGAAGCTTTTCTGATGGATTGCCTGCACAGCTTCTCCAGGAAATTCATGGACTCGATGTGCTTGGATCAGCTGGCAAACACCTGCCTTGACTGATCTGCCCCAAAGCTGTCACTGCCCCGTGTCCCTGACCTTCCCCCCTGGAGGTGGAGCCATCCCTGGAGGAGATACCCGCCCTCCCCGGTGATATTTTCCTTTCTCTCTTACAGTCAGATATTGGGTTTGGGAAGCTGGAAACCTACGTTAAACTGGACAAACTGGGGGAGGTGAGTATCCTGTGAGGTATCCTATTAATTCCCCGTAAGGAATTAAATGAAGTCCAAAGGGCAGCTTGAAATGCAAAGGGCAGATTTCTTTAATAAATTCCGAAATTTAATAAAGCCCAATTTCTTCAATATCCAGGAACATTTAGTCCAAGTCTTTCTGTGGAGCTCAGTCCTGGCCCTGGCCCTTCAAATGGTCCTTCCCCTAAAGGTTTTGGAGACATCAGTGCTGTGCCAGCCTGGGAAATGGGCTGCAGGGCTTGTTCTCTCTCCCCCTCCCAGGGCACCTACGCCACCGTCTTCAAGGGACGCAGCAAACTGACCGAAAACCTCGTGGCCCTGAAGGAAATCCGGCTGGAGCACGAGGAGGGGGCTCCTTGCACGGCCATACGGGAAGGTGAGGCCGGGGGGGCTTTTCCCCAGCACAGGCAGATTTGGGGTGGGTGGTGCAGGGGGATGTCTGTGGTCAGCCCTGGATGCATTTGAGGTGGGTGGTGCAGGGGGTACCTGTGGTCAGCCCCAGGTCCTGCTGCCCCAACCTGTCCCCTGCCCCCCCCAAACCTCGCAGTGTCGCTGCTGAAGAACCTGAAACACGCCAACATCGTGACCCTGCACGACATCATCCACACCGAGCGCTCCCTCACCCTCGTCTTCGAGTACCTGGTGGGTCTGGGGGGCTCTCTGGGCCTGGGGGACACTGTCTTTCTGTGGGTGGGTGATGGGGGCCAGGGGAAGGCTGACCTGAGCTCCCCACTGCAGGACAACGACCTCAAGCAGTACCTGGACAACTGCGGGAACCTGATGAGTGTGCACAATGTGAAGGTAACGGGGCTGTGCCCCCTGCCCCTGCCTGTCCCTGCATGTGGGGAGCTCACCCTGAGGCAGGAGAAGGCTGGAGACCCCTCCTCCCTTCAGTTCAGCCCTGTTACTCCTCTCTGGGCTTTTTCAGCCAGTTCTGATGCTCCCCCAGCATTTCTTTGGTCACTGCCACCCTAAATAAAATCACTGTGCGTGCAGACTTGACTCTCACCCCCTTTTCTGTATCTCTGTGATGGGCCTGAACCCTTTCCTAGAGGGTGTCCCACCCCAGGCCAGCTTGGAGAGGTCTTTCCTGGCCACGAGTTTGGGATACCTTGAGTCAGGTTCATTTTTAGGGCCCATGTCCCCGTGCTAAGTGCAAACCCCTTCTCCTCCCCACAGATCTTCATGTTCCAGCTGCTGCGGGGTCTGGCTTATTGCCACGGGAGGAAGATCCTGCACCGAGACCTCAAACCCCAGAACCTGCTCATCAACGAGAGGGGGGAGCTCAAACTGGCTGATTTTGGTAGGTGAGCCTCTCCAGGGACAATGCAGCGTTGGAAGGAGCTGCAGCTCCTTGATGTCCGTCCCTTCCATCCTCAGGACTCGCCAGGGCCAAGTCGGTCCCTACAAAAACATATTCCAACGAGGTGGTCACGCTGTGGTACCGACCCCCCGACGTCCTGCTGGGATCCACGGAATATTCCACCCCCATCGACATGTGGTGAGTCACAGCTCCAAACCTGGAGCTTCCCGGGCTCTCTGGAATGGGGGGTCAGGCATTTCCACCCACATCCCCACAGTGCTGGTTATGCCGGAGGGTGGGGGGTTCTCCCAGAGCTGTTTCCATGTCCCCTGGGGGTCGAGGGCTTCAGAGTGTGCTGTCCCCATCGGGGTGAGCGGTGGATAGAAAGGCCAGAGCTCCTGGAGGTCATTCCCCTGCTGCAGGAGCCTCATCCCTGGAAAAGGGGTAGTGGGGGGGGGCCCGCAGAGCTTGTCCCTCCCTAATCCCGGGGTGTCTCCTGCCCTCCAGGGGCGTCGGGTGCATCCACTACGAGATGGTCACGGGGCGGCCCATGTTCCCCGGCTCCACGGTGAAGGAGGAGCTGCACCTGATCTTCAGGCTGCTGGGTGAGGGCTGTGCTGTGCCCGCATCCCCACGCGAGGGCAGTGGCTGCCTGCGGGAGCGGCGGGAGCGGCGGCGGAGCGGCGGCGGGGCGTGGGCACGGCC
>VZRE01004179.1:78152-111222 GCA_013396775.1 Cephalopterus ornatus
TGAGCTGCTCCTTGCGGGCTGCCCCGGGCAGTGCCAGCCACGTCCTGTCTCAGGGACAGGAGACCCCCACTCAGGAGGCTTTTCTTTCTGTACCAAATGACCGTGACAGGTTTCCCTCTGCCCCCCTCCCAGGTACCCCCACAGAAGACACCTGGCCTGGGATAACATCCAACGAGGAGTTCAGGGCTTACAATTTCACCCAGTACCGAGCCCAGCCCTTAATAAATCACGCCCCCAGGTACCTCCTGGAACAGGGACACCAAACCCACGAAGGGGCTTGTCCTGGGTGGAAAGAGGAGCCTGGGGAGACCAGTTTCATTTTCTCCTTGTGGTGCTGGAGGTTGCAGTGCCTCTCGTTCCCGTGTGCAATTCTTTGACTATCTCCTGTTTTTATTCCCTCTCTCTCTCAGGCTGGACTCAGAAGGCATTGACCTGCTGACAAACCTCCTTCTGGTGAGTGGCAGAGCAGCCCAGCTGGGTAGCAAAGGGATTTGCTCCAGGGAAGGTGCTCTGGGTGCCCTCACACTGGCACTGGAGCCGGGTAGGAGAGGAGCTGGGGCTGCAGGGTCAGCCATGGCCCTACACTGTCCTAAAGCAACTCTCACCAAGGATTGTGAATCCTTTACCCTGTGTCCTCTCCCACACAAGTGAGAGGGCACAAAGCTGATGAACCATGAGGTACAACATGGGCAGTGCGTTCCTGTGCTCCCACAGCGTGTGCTGTGCCCTGTGCTGCTACAAATGGCACTGGGAACTGCCTGCACACCCCCGAGCTGGCTTTGCCCCCCAGCACATGGTGTTGCTGGGGCTCTCAGACGGCCAGAGGTGCCCAGATGTGCGCATATGTGGCCTCTGTGCCCCCTGAACACCATCCCACACGTGCAGACTGTGTGTAACGTCCTTTCTCTGGGGCTTTGTGCAGTACAGAGCCAAGGACCGGATCTCAGCAGAGGCAGCCCTGCAGCACCCCTACTTCAAGAGCCTGGGAGACAGGGTGCACCTCCTGCCTGACAGTAAGTGCTGCCTGTCCCCTCGGGTGGAGCAGAAAGGGTTCCTGGGCAGCCCCAGGGGGTGGGTGGCAGCCCCTCGTCGTTGCTCACTCAGAGGTGCTCCTGCAGCAGGGCTGGGGGGGAGCTGGATGGCTGTGAGAGCAAGAAATAACTTAGGTAGGATGAGTAGGAGTAGGAGAGAGAGAGAAGAGCTCTGATGAGGTGCCACACGTCAGGGCTGTCCCCCTGGGCTCCGGGTTTGTGGATCAGCTGCACTGACCCCTCTCTCTGCCCCCTCTGCCTAGATGCCTCCATCTTCTCACTGAAGGAGATCCAGCTTCAAAAGGACCCTGGATACCGAGGCTCAGCTTTCCAGCAGTCAGGTAGGACTGGGGAAAAGCCCTCTGGCCTCTCCCAAGTGGTGCCATGGATCATGCTGGCTCTGGGGTTACTCCCACTGGGTCCCATGTAGGAAAAAGCCAAACCTGCTCCCTGTTACCTCCTTTAGTCCACAAATTACCCCGGGGCTTCTTTGCTTGTCACCTACCACGGTACTAAAGTCACTTCTAGGTGTCCTGAGGCACAGCTCCCTCCTCCCTGCATGCCATGGGCTCGGGATCTCCCAACCCGGAGCACCTCGGCGCTCAGCTGCTCTGCAGAGTCACTGTCTGACCTCCCTGACCCATCTCTCTCTCTCTCTCTCTCTTTCTCTTCCTCAGCCCGAGGGAAGAACAGGAGGCAGAGTATATTTTAAACCTGGATCTCATGTTCCCCTTGTCACCATGGAGATTGAAGCACTGAGAAAGGAGACGGCAACGAGCTCCCACCCAACTCCTCGCAGGACTCCCGACCGGGGCAGGACAATGCTGAAGTGCCCTTGGCCTCAGGGTGTCCCTGTCTGTCCCCAAACCCCTGGAGCTGCCGTTGATGGACCTGTGGCCTTGTTCCCCCCTCTTGTCCTCATGTTGTCCCCGTCAGACGTGAGCTGCCACCCCGCTGCAGGTGCTCCCGTGGGGAGCTGCAGGACTTCGTGCTTGTGCAAATGCACCCTGGGGGTGAGCTGGGCACGGGGATGTTCTGTGGAGCACGGGGTGGTGTCTCCAAAGCTGTGGTGTTTGGCCCAGACAGGAATCTCTGAACAGGCAACCTTTGCTCAGACAACCTGCTCTGCACCCCCAGGGGTTTTTTTTGGGGGGGACACTTGGCAGCTGCGTCACGAGTCGTGGGCATGACCCAGCCTGGCACTGGGAGGCCGCCCCTGGAGCACAGAAAGCAGGGCAGCCCTCTCTTGTTTCCCTTGCTTCTGTCCTGCAGAGCCCCTTTTTTTCTCTCCCCGTCTTTGGTCCCTGAATCCTGACAAGGATGGGGCAGCTGGAAGGGGAGGGCTCCCCATTGCTTCCCCCCACATCTCCCCCTCCTTACCATCACTGTGTTCCCAAATTCAGCCAGCTGGGATGTCCTGAGCTGAGAGCAAGCGCTGGCCCAGCCCACCTGGGTGCAGGTACCTGTGCAGAGGAGGGGCCAGGTGAGCACTGGCTCTGTGCCCTCCAGGCAGCCTTTCCCAGGCACCCATGAAACAGCCCCTTCCTCATCCCCCACAGCCACGACCCTCTCTGACCCCACAAGGGGCAGGATGGGGGTCCCAGACAGTGTCTCAGGAGCACATCTCCCCCCATCCCACCCCATCCCTAAGCCCCCACACCACAAGGCAGAGCCCGAGTCCCTCGGCAGCCAAGCGCTGCACCCACCCACGTCACTGCATTTCTCCCCGGAGGGAGGGGGAGAGGTGCCAAACCTCCCACAGCTCAGCTGTGGGCACCAGAAATAGGCCTGGAGAGAAGCAAACCATCCCTCAAGCCTCCCTGCCTGCCCTCTGGGTGGGAATTGTCCCAGCCCCGGCCCAGACGGATCTGGGGACAGAGGTGTGTGTGAGGTGTGAGGTGTGAGTGTGCTGTGCTGGCTGGAGGCTGCCCTGGCTGTGTTTTCCCCTCCATACACTTCAGGAACATGCCAAATCCATCCCGAGCGAAGGGGCCCTGCTGCACCTCTCCCCCACAGCCTGCAAGCAGCCTGGAACGTCTGCGAGTGTGTGAGCGTGGCAAGAAGTCTCTCTGCTGTACATTATTCCCATCGTTTCCTTGGACGACTGGTCCCCTCACCCACTGGTCCTGCAGCCCGTGGGTGTGACCAGGAGACTCTGGACGTGGCCAGTGCTGTGAGTGTCACCTGGGACTGGGCTGGCAGGGCGTGCTGAGGGCATCGGGGTGCACAGCTCAGGGGATGGCAGCTCTCCGTGCTGCTCTTCCCCCACGGAGCAGCGAGTGAGGGCTGGCTTCTGCTTTGCTGTGCGTCATTTCCTCTGTGATCCTTGGAGAACACACAGCAGGAGGAGAAAAGCGGGGACTCCAGAGGTCCCTGGAGCCCCCGGGACGACTCCTCCCCGTGCCAGGGCTGGATGCTCGCTGTGAGCCTCACCGCCCGAGCAAAGCTGCTAATTGGGGTCTGTGCTAGACAAGCATCCAGACGTCCGCATTGTTTGAGGTTTGCCCATCCCTGCTCTGTTCCCTCTTGCTGTGTCCAGCTTCCAGCAGGCTGAATAGCTCATTAATTGTTTCCATTTGATAGGGAAGAGCGTGAGCAGCCCCAGTGACGCATTTCAGCCTCGTGGCAGGGCCGTGCTCTCCTGTCCCCACTCCCGGCTCCTGCTGCTGGGGCTGTTCACAGGGAGCTCCACCGAGGGAGGGGTTGGCTGGAGCCAGTCTGAACTCTCACTCTGCCCTCTTTCCTTTCACGAAGGAATTTCCTTGGCATGGCAGGGGTCTGTGGGGCAGACTTGCACTTCCCAGGGCTCCTGTCAGGACTTGGCAGCTCAGCAGGCAGGACAGCAGCACCTTCAGGCCCCTGGGGCGAGGAGTGCTGGTGTGCCCGGGGGAACAGAGCCTGGATCAGACCAGGGAAAGCAGGAACGCCCTTCAGCCAGCCTTGGGAAGCCCATTCAGGACACGTGTGACCAGTCCTTGTGCAGTTTTCTTGCTTGGTGTTGCCATCCCCATGCGCTTGGGGCGTAACCTTCCTGGGGCCCCGGATGCCCAGCTGAGCCATCCCACATTCCCACTGGGAGACAGAACACACCAGATCCGTGTGGTCTCAGCTCTCCCTCCATAAGACAGATATTCCTGCTGAAGGTCAAAGTCACCTACAGAAAGCTGTGGGGGAAAGACTCAGCAATGACCACGTCGCCAGGAGGCATTCCCAGGATCAGACGGGCAAAGACAAAGGGCCTGGGGGCTCCTGTTTATTTTTTTGTAGCCTCTGCCTTTCCTACAAATCCCCCCTAGAGGACACACTATTATTTATTAGCCCTGAGCGCTACTAACAGCCCCAATTTCAGACAACCCCTTTTGTTCCACTCCTTTAGTGGCTATTTGATTCCCACCGAGGAGGTGAGAGGGTGTGTAAATATTTGGTGCCCCGCCGAGCAAGGTGAGCCCCGAGCCTCTGGTCTCCTCAGCTGGGAAGAAAAGGAGCTGCAGGTTGGCAGAGATCAGAGCCTGGAGCCAAATGCCCCTTCTCCATCCCTGGGATGGCATTCCAGTCTCCATGAGCTGGGTTTATGAGGACAGAGATCTCTTGGATGCTCCCTCCTCTCTCCCCTGTGCCTGCTCCGGCAGCTCATCCCTGGCAGGATGAGCTTTCCCAGGTTTTGGAGCACCAGCCAAGCTCCCAAGCTGGATTTTTAACGAAAATTCTGGGAATTTCTGTGGCTCTCCAGCATTTTTTTCTCCGTTTATGGATTCTCCCATGCACTGCTTTGCGGAGCAGCTGCCACTCCTGGCAGATGGGGAGTCCTGACAAAAGGAAATTGTTGCTTTGTCTTCCACACATTTTTCTTGGAATTGTTTCTTTTTTTTTGTTTTGGTTTGGGTGGGTTTTTTTACCAGTTCTGGTGGAAAATGAGAGTTTTGGCTGTGCCCTCAGGAAAGGCTGCGTTCTCTTCAACCCTTCAGCTCACGGCTGGGTCAAGGAATAGAGGTAAAGTGACGTGTAAAGCCAGGTCTGTGTTTGGGACAACAGTAACACTCGGAGGCAGAGCTGTTTCATCTCATTTCATCTCTCCATTCCCACGTGCACCCGCCTTTCCTGGCCCAGCCCTTTGCCAGATCTATGTTAAGATTTTAAACAACAAAACTACATTGTATCCTGGAGACTGAGGACAAAATAAATAAATAAATGCCTTTTTCTTTTTTTTTTTCCCCTCTCCCTTACACACGAGGTAAAAAAAAAAAACACCTAATTAAAAAGCATTTTTCCAAGGTTCTCCAATGCTTTCTTTGGGGTTTTTTCACCTGATCTCGCCTGCCAAAAGCTCTGGCTCTGCCTGATGGTGCTGCTCCAGCTGTGCTGCACATCTGCCCTGTCTCTGTGCGCTCAGGTCTTGTTAAAAGCTGATTTTGGATGTCCCCGAGCCCCCCCTGCGAGCGATGTCTGGGCACAAACACTCTGAAACCCACTTTCTGGCTCCTTCATTGCCCTCCTCCATCCTCAGCATCGAGCTTGTCCTGCAGCAGGAAAAACGGATGCAAGTGGCCAGGATACACAAACTGTGAATGTCCTCTGGTGTGATTCATTTGCAGAAGACCAGTAATATATTTAACTAGTGTTGTACAAATGAAAGATGCATTTTAAAAGAAACGGTTTTAAAGATTTATTCCTAAAGGAGCAACGATTTCTTTTTTTTTTTTTTTTTTTTTTTTTTTATAAAAGTTTTTTGTGAAAAAATAGATNNNNTTTCAGGAATAAAGAAAAAAGACACAAAAAAAAAAAAAAAGAATAAAGGATTGTATCCATCTACCAATGTGGTGTCTCCATGTTTTATAAGAACATTCCAATTTTTGTATTTCAGGTGTGACATGGACTGTTTTGTGGCCCAGCTCATTTTATTGCTAAGGCTGATATTAATTACGGTTGTGTTGCGAACGCCCCAAAGCCAAGATTGGGCAATAAACTTTATGGAATACGGGGTGGGTTTGCACGGGAGATAATTTTTGTCTTTTTTTCTTTTTTCTTTTTTTTTCGGTAGGAGAAGGACCTGCTTTGGTTTTGAGTTTCAGGTAAGGTGGGACTGAAGGAAGGGGGGGGTCATCCCAGGGGTGCAGGTCCCCTGGCAGGGCGAGCTGCTCCGTGGTGGGTGTTCAGGGAAGGCAGCCGTGCCATTCCACACCATCCCATCCCATGCCACCTTTGCTCCTTCCCACGGAATCATTCCCACAGCCTTCCCTGCAGCTCCAGGATGCCTTTCCTGCTGCCAGGGCGCTTTTTGGCTGGGTGCAGTAAACTCCCAAAGAGCACAAAAGGAGTTTGCCCGGCACCTGACCTTCGCAGGGGGCTGAAACCCAAGACCTAGGAGACTTGTGCGTAATAGGAAAATGTTTCTGTGGTGCCTTGTGTGGCTCCTGAGGCCCTAAATAAATATTGCCATAAGCCTATCGGGCAAATAAAGCCCAAGGCTGACGAGCCCAGCCCAGGACTGCAAAGCAGCCAGAGGGCAGAGCTGGGGAAGGGACTAGGGGAGCCCTTTTTCCCCCCCAGATCCAGCAGCTAAAATCCCCCTGGCATCAGAGTTATTCAGCTCCACGGACCCCTTTGCATATTCCTGCTCTCTGGCCTGTCAGTGCCGGAGAGAATCTCCAACCACCAGTGTCCTGGGAACGTGGGAAGAGCCAGAGCTGGGGCACGAGGGGCCCTGTGGGATCTTTGGGACCTGGCTGTGGTGTGAGCCCGTGGATGGTGGGCTGGTTTAGGGAAGGGGACAGTGCCCTTCGCCCCCTCCTTGGGCTGCAGCTGCAGCACTCCCAGCCTGAGTCACGTTCCGGGGCTGGTGTGGGCAGGTCCCTGGTAACAACCTATTTGCCAAACCAGTTCCTCCATCTGCTGCTCTCATTCCTCCGGTGTCGCAGCTGCCGGTGCTGCATCCGGGGGAATGCTGCCCAGCATCCCCAGCCCACATCCCCCTCCTTGGCTTCCAGACATTCCCAGCTGCCCAAACAGCCCAAGTATTCCCCTAGGGAGTCCTCCTGCCTCGCCAGGATGCTCCAGCCGGGTCACTGGTTGCTCCCCGTGTCTCTCAGTGTATCTATCCACGAAGCTGGGGTGGTACCTGCTGCCCTCCACGAGATTATCTGTGTGTGTCATCACATTTCTGGTGCATTTTGGGGAGGCTCAGCCTGGCTGTTCCTTTGCAGCCACCCTTCTGGGCCGCGGTTTTGGTGCCCTAAAGCAGGAAGCACACGGGTTGCAGCTCAGCCTCGGTGGGTGTGTGACTCGTTCCAGTTGGGTGGCAGGAAAACGCGCAGGCGAGCCCTTCCCCCTTTCAGACAAGTGTTACAAGATCTGTAATAACTGGGCCAAGATTTCAGGCTAACGTTTGGCCCAGAAGTGGAGCCAAGCTTGCCAAACCACACCGTGTGTTTTGAAACTCTTGACCCCGAAGTACACGAGGTGAACACCTCTCTCGTGCACCCATTCGGGTTGCTGAGCATCTCTTCAGGCAGCCAAGAAGGATTTGACTCATCCTATGGGGAAGTTTACCTGGTGTTGTAAGAAGCATCCTGTCCTCTCTCAGTGAGGTTCAGCGATTCAGAGTTATTTTCTTATCTGCTCAAGCTTGGCTTGGTGCTGGGTTTTTTGGATGCATCAAAAGTTCCCATCTCCAAACGTACACGTAGCTCTTGGGCCCATCACACTGGGATAACTCTTGTGGTTTCTGAGCGTGTCAGCCCAGATTTGCCCTTTGTGGACTTTGGCAAAAGAAGGACAGAGAAAACTCGAGCAATCTCGCAGCCCCAGGCCCTTGGCCGAGCTGCCAACAGCAGCAAAAGCCTTGGGGGAGCCTGTCCCCAGGCACCCGCTGACCCAAGCCCAGCTGTGGGGTCTCAGCTGGTTCCACTCCAAGGAAAACCTTAGAAAACCTAGAAAACCTTAGAAAAACTAGAGCTGGATATCCCCACTGTGTTGAGACTGGGCGAAGAGAAGCGACGCCAACAGCACAGCAGCAAACCTGGGCAGATCTGGGTCGGAGCTCTATAGTCACTGCAAGCAGGACTGATCACGACAAAGGAGCTGAAAAAATTAACTGGTAGAGTGTGAAAAATCCCTGCTGTGCCTCTTGCTGTCCCAGGAACGTTGGAGGGCACGGGAAGCTAAAGGAAGGTGTTTCCCAAAAGCTTGTTGGATGTTTTGGAGCGCACTGCTGGCTGCAGTCGTGCTGCTCTGCTCTTCCTTCATTCATGGTTTCACTTTGCAGTTTGCAGCAAGAGCAAAACTGTGGGTGTTTAATTCAGTGCAAGTACAACATTGATCTCAGTTTGGAAAACAGCCGAAAGTGCCTCCTGGTGAAGCTAATTTGGGTGTTGCATATACTCATGGTCCTGTGGCTTGCATTTTTATGAGCTACCTCCCAGGATCTGGATTTCAGTATGTGGACCCAGAAAGGATCTCTGTGTTCCTGTGCTGACTAACCCACCTACGCCTTGGTTCTTATTTGCAAGCATATCTTGCATGGTTTGTGTTATCCCTGATAAAAGGGCCTGATATTCTTTGAAGCAACTGTTCCGGCATTCAGGTCAGTTGTTGGAGCTGGGGAAGGGGTTGTGCCAATATTTGTCGGCTCTGGTGTCTGGATGCTGCCTTTTCATCTGGGAGTGGAGGATGCAGTGAACCTGCAAAGGTGGGGAAAGGCTTGCTCAGCCATTTTATAGTTGGGAATTCAAGCCCCAGGGAGCTGACGCTCTCCAGTGATAGGGATGCGGCAGTGGAAGCCAGGAGCAGAGTGCAGGTCTCCCAACTCCCTGTCCAGTAAAGATCAATATCAAGATCGAGAATGTGGCCCAGGGGAACCACAGGTCAGCCCTTTTCTTGGGGCAGAGCACCTAGTGTTTGGAAGACAAGGATCCGCTGTTTCCCCAAGTAAGCTGGCCTCATGAACAAGGAGATGTACGGACAGAGGATCAGGAGACGACTTTCCCAGCAGTGTTTTGATGGAAAGGCCTTTATTGTCATCATCCTTTCTCCCTCATCCTCTGCTTATGGATGGGGAATTGAGCTGAGGCACTTTGCAGCAGTGTGGCCTCTCAAATCTAGTTCTGGCCTGGCTGGGAGAGCCTGAGGCTGTGGCTTCCAGGCTGTGCCTCCCCCGCTCCTCCACCCTGCCATCCAGGCTGTTTAGGAAGGTGGTTTATCATGGAATGATAAAACCCAATTTCCGCCCTCGCTGTTGACTCACTGCCTGTCCCTGAGCAAAGCGCTTCATTCCTTCCCGGCCCTGGCTTTTCCCATCAGTCAAACAGGACAAGGACGTTGCTCCAGCCCTCCAGGCAGCTCAGCTGCTTCTTTGATGGTTTAATGGCCTCAAGTGCAGGTGCTGAGCAGCCCCAGGAGTTCTGAGTTTGGGGCAGTTGGGAGGGCGGGGGTGCAATTACCCCACTGCCACCCACGGTCACTTGGCTCACTTTGGTGGTGGAAGGGGATGTGACCTTGCTGTCCCTACTCTTGGGGAGACTCCAGTGGATGCCACAGGCATGGAAGAACAAGGACTTGGATGCAATTTGGATTAGCTAAACATTAAGCTATGGCCAGGTGGAAATGAGCACCTGCAGCCCCGGAGCAGCATTCCTGAGGGCCGGGTCACAGGATGGGTGAGTACCCGTGCCCAGGAAGGGACCTGGAGCCAGCCCTCCATCATGGCTGAGCTCCATCGATTCTGCTTTTGCCTGGAAAGAGTGTTCTAAAAATTGCCAGTCTTTCCTAGCTAAAGTAGGTGAAATATTTATAAACCCATCCTCTAGAGAAGACCTTTTGCGTAAGCACCGACTGCTCCGGCTTTAAAACCCGCGCCCTCCCCCCAGCCCCAAGCCATCCTGTGCCTCTTATCAGGGAAGGGGCAACTTTAATTGCGTTTGTCTGGGAGGGTGGCACCTATTTACGGGCGCGGGAGACCGCAGGGACGGTTGGCAGCAGCGGGGGGAAAAAAAAAAGGGAAAAAAAAAGGGGGATTTCTGGATTTCCTTGCTTGGCCGTGCTCTGTTCCTGCAGTTTAATACCGCGGGGTGTGCGTGGACCACGCAGAGGGGTCGCCCCACTTTTAGAACGATGATGCGGGAACTGGGGGAAAGGAGAGGGAGGAGGAAGAGGAGGAGGAGGAGGAGGGGGGGACACGCGATGCTCGGGATCCTTCCAGCCCCCGAGGGATGNGCGGGGCGGCGGCGGGGCCGGAGCCCAGCGCCGGAGCCCATCACCGCGGCCGCCCCGCGCCGCCGCCCACCATGTGGTGGGACGAGCGGGTGTCGGCGCGGTTCCGGAGGAACCTGCAGCCCACCCTCACCTACTGGAGCGTCTTCTTCAGCTTCGGCCTCTGCATCGCCTTCCTGGGGCCCACGCTGCTGGACCTGCGCTGCCAGACCCAGAGCTCCCTCTCCCAGATCACCTGGGTCTTCTTCTCCCAGCAGTTCTGCCTCCTGCTCGGCAGCTGCCTCGGAGGGGTCTTCAAGAGGACGTAAGCGCCTGGCAAACTCAGCGCACCTCCCGCGGGGGGGGAATCGGCTCCGCACAGACCCCTCTCCCTTACCCCGGGTCGGGGGCGGGCAGCTCCAGCCCCCACCTCGCCCCCCTTTCCCGGGATTCGCCTCCCTCCCGCCGGGTTTGCCGGGATGCTGCGTGGGAAAACCATTCCCGAGTGGAGCGACCGCGGGCGTCGCGGAGGGTCCGCAGCCCCCTCGGCCGAGCGCTCGGAGGGAGGGGGATTCCCGGCGGGAGCCGCTCCCGAGGGTGCCGCTCTCCTCCCTGTGTGCGGTTCCATCCCCTTGGATGGAGGAGCTGCCGGTTCCTGGAGCTCAGCGCGGCGGTAGCCTTAGCGTGAAGTTCCAGCCAGAACTTCTCGGGAGGGTGTTCTCCTCAGCCTTGCTTGTTTGCCGCAAAAAAAATATTTTTGGAAGCGCTTTTTAAATAACCTCGGTGTCGGAAACCGAGGCGTTGTCCTGCTTCCCGGGNGAGGGGCTTGGGGAGAGACCCGGGCACAGCCAACCACGGATTTGCACCGAGCCTTCCGTCCAGGATGTGTTTAAAATAAATAACCCGCGGTGGCTCAGCCCTAAAGATTGCCGGAGAGGCGTTTGATTTGAGGCTTGGTGACAGTTGTGAGAATCAGCTGATTATTTACATTGCCGCTGATTCTCGGGGTGGTGATGTAACGTGTCAGCTCCGTGTGTGTCTGATACGCACATCGAGTGGATGTGTGAGGTGTAGACGGGAGAATTTTTGCACGAATCCTTTAAAATGCTCGTTAAAAAACCGCTTTGTTAAGCATTTCTACATTTTCACTCTTGGCTCGGCGGTCGAGGAGGAGGAGGAGGTGTCTGAGCACCTGTAAATTGCCACCGTGGTACATTGAACTGTCCTGGCTGGCGGAGCCCAAGGGCATTTTTGGAGAGGCCGGAGCTGCTCCGTGGGGCTGTGCCGGGGCAGGAGGTGCCAGGTGGGGTGCACAGGAATGGGAACAGCACGTGGGAACCTCGCTCTGGGTCTGACACGGATCTGAGGCTGCTGGGTCAGCAGGCAGAGCCTTTGCCAGCCCCCGGGCTGCCTCGCATATGTTTGAAGGAGCGGGGAAGGAAAATGCAGAATTGTTTCCTGCTGTCAGCTCCTACCAAAGCTCCGGGTACGCGGATCCATTTGGGATTTTGCGCTTGGAGACTCCCAAACTTTTAACTCCGCAGCTGCGGAGGGGGAAGGAGCGTGTTTGCCGCTGAACCAGGATGTGTTTGGGGTTGCAGCCTCTCGGAGCACTGAGGTTTTGTGAAGTGCCAGTGAATCCCGGCTGAGGACTGACAGCCCTGCCAGGCAGGAGGGAGTGTTTCAGATACTTGTGCTTGTGAGCGTTGGGGGGGGTTACTCACAGCCTGCCAGGGTACAAATGTGTGGGTTTGAATGGGAATATTAACTGTTCAGGCTCCAGGAGCTCCAGTACTGTCCCCTCTTCAGGGATGGATGGATTGAGCTGTCCCTGCTGCTGAGGGTTTCCACTTCTGGGCCCTGCTGTGGGTTTATAAATCAAATTATGCCGGCCCTGGTGCCAGGCAGGGAGGAGCACTGGACAGGTCATCTTTTCCAGTTAGGAGATGGAAAGCTGCTCTAGAGCATCCCAAGCGTTGCCTGCCTGGGAGCAGCGAGCCAAGTCTGGCTGCAAGCTGTGTGTGATTCCTAGTGCCTGAGGAACACAGGCTTTGGTTTCTGCTAAAAATACATACTGGCCTGAGTGATGGACTTGTGAGGGACAGCAGTGTTGTCACTGAATTCTGTGGCAGGAGTGGGTGGTAGGACCTAAATAAAGTTGGGTTCCTCTGACCAGAGAAGGTGCTGAGTGCTGGGCTGCAGTCACTGCTCCTGGCACCGGGGGGATGGAGCCATAATGATAGCATGAATCCCTTCAATAAGAGCCTGGGCTGCCAGAACCAGCTCCAGAATTCCCTCTCATGCAAGATTTTTAAGGAAGAAAAAAGTTTGCCATTGTGAGGTTCCCTGAGGGGTGTAAAAAGGATATTTCTGCTCTGTGCTGGAGTCCTGGGTTTGGGGGGTGCAGAGTCAGGGCTGGGGGGGAGCAGGATGTGACTTCAAGGTGTGTTGTTTAAACTCACCCTGAGGTTCACAACAGGCTGCTGCTCTCTGCTAACACCTCCTTGGGGTTTGCTGGGCTGTTGTGACCAAGCTCTGCTTCAGAAAATACGGATTTTCACAAGGTGTTTGCACGAGCGGTGTTGGGGTTGAGGTGGAGTGTGAGCCCTGGCTCAAATCCTCCTGCTGCTGTGGGGTTTTAGAGGCTCCAGGAGCACAGAGGGCCCTGGCAGGAGCTGAAGCCCTCTCCAAGGAACCCTGTGCACCTCTGTGGGAAGCAACCTGAAGACTCTTGTTTCCTTGTATTACCTGGATTCCCAGGAGCCTCTGATGTGGTGTGAGGCAGTGTTGGGGTGGGAGTGCTGGGGGGGACCTGAAGCCCTCCCTGGGCTCAGAAACTCAAGTGGGAGGTGAGATTTTTGGGTAATCCACCCCTGAGTTCCCTGGCACTGCAAGCTCCAGGGAGGACCTCTGTTCACCTGCATCCCCTGCCACTCTCCCTCTTGCTTCCCACTCTCCTTTCCCATTTTGTTGGATTTCAAGCCTCCTTGGTGAAGTTAAAATCATGCTCCCTCTGTGCTGCTGTGCCACACACACTGATGGCAGAAGCACCTGAGTAACTGAGCTCCTGAGCCCCAGTTTGCTGGTTTTTATTCAGAAAATGCAATTTTGTGTCCTGCTGAATATTTGCTTTTGCTCCCAGTGTTTGGGTCAGCCCTGAGCTAATCCCACTGGTGTTCAGCAGGGAAGAGGAGGGGACTGATGGGTCTGGTGCTGTGTTGGAGCCCTGAGGAGGCTGGCTATGCTTCCCCTGGAGACAAGGGGATCTGGAGGCTGATGTGGGATAATCCCTGCCTCCTCCATGTCCTCACCTTGTCCCCTTAGGGCTTTGGGGTTTTAATGATCAGTTTTGCAAGTCTGAGTTAGCCTGATTTATCATTTCTTTTCTTGATGTCAGTGGCTTAGAAAACGCTCCCTGGGGGCAGGGAAAATGTGCTTGAAGTGAGCCTGCTGCAACGGGAACACCCAGGGAAGGAGAGGGGAATCTTTGCTGGCTGTGGCTGCAGGATTGACTGTAGAAATGACCATCCTAATCTTATGGAGATCAGCCTAAACCTCTCAGGGGCAGCTGCAGACCTTCCCTCAGGCCCTGTGATGGAGCCAGGACATGCTCTGGGTGGTCCTGAAAGAATCTGTGGCATTCCAAGGCTCTGCTGAAGTGGAGTCTGCCCTGGGCACAGCCAAAGCTGGTCCAGAGCTGTGCTGGGCACGAGGACTGGGCAGTGATGGGGACACAGAGGCTCAGAGACCAGACAGTGGTGTGACATCAGGGCTGCTTTTCAAGCCCTTTGGAGGGGTGAATTGGTTTTGCATCATCAAGACACCAGGTACTCTGGAAGTCATGGGGTACCTCATTTAAGGATCCTTTCAGAGGGGGTTGTTTCTAAAGAAATCCCTCAGATGGTTGTTCGGTGCCTCCCTGGGTGCTGAGCTGTGTCCTGCAGCTACATCTTTGGCATCTGGCAGCAATTTCTTGCTCCCCCTCTAATTCCAGGGCCAGGGAAGGGGCCGCAGGGCTGTGTTCCCCCCTGAGCCATGGTGTTTGCAGGGGGGCACAACTGTGTTCTTAACTTACGGCTGGAGGCAGGAATTTTTACCCACTGGGGCAAACAGAGGTGATATTTTAGTGCTTATTAAGGCCATAACATCATCCACAGTTAATGCCTCTCTCCAGTAACAAAGGTGCTCCCCAGCCCAGCCCAGGCAGTGCCGTGGTGGCTCCACCGGGGCTGCAGAAGGGAAGAGGTGTTTTGGGGATGTCTCATGTGCTTTTCCCCATCACTCCCGGCCTCGGATGCACCAGCTGCTGGTGCCTCTGCCTCTCTCCCTCCTGCTGTACCCTGGAGAGAGCTGCCTCATCTCTCCAGGCCCGAGGCAGCTTCTCTCTCATTTGTTAGCTGCTCTTCCTGCCGTGACTGTGCACATCTCGCATCTCGCCTGGCTCCCGCCCTCCCCCAGAAATCCCACACTGGCTCCCCGCTTTGCTGTCAGAGAACCATCAGTAGTTACAGCCTGGTTGAAATGCTGTCTCCTGCAGCCTGGGCTGGCTGACAGATGAGCCAGGCTGGGCCGGGCCATGTGAGCAGGGCCAGGTTTGTGCCACGGGGCAGCAGAACACAGGAGCGGTGCCCTTGGCCCTTTTTCCCCGCGGTGCTGGGGAAGGGCAGTGTAAGCAGGACGGGGAGGGTGGAGGGCCGAGTCCCTCTGGGGCTGCAGATGGATGAAGGCCGTGCACAAACACAGTGACATGCCCGAGGCCAGGCCGTTCCGGATGGGCAGGCAGGGCAGGAGGGGTGGTACTGAGGTGCCCAGCTGTGCTTCCAGCCTCTGCCTCCTCGTTGCCTTCTCCTGTTGGCTGGCAGGGTGGGGAGCAGAGATGTGGGTGTGCTCCTTGCCGGGGATGTACCTGTGAGCCCTTTGCCGTGCACAGACCCACATCCCCCATCAGACCCCAATTATTGCTAATTACCAACTCATTAAGCGGCTGCTGGTCATTGCTCTGGGCTTCTCCCAGGGTTTGGGAAGCCAGGGTGGGACGAGGCAGGTGCCTGTGCCGTTCCCTCTCTGCTGTGGCTTTACGGTCCCATCTCTCTGCTGGTTCCAGGGCTTTGCTGTCTGGTCCCTGTTTCCTTCCTTCCTTCCTTCCTTCCTTCCTGCCTTCCCACTTGGCAGCTCCGGGGCCGCGCGGTGCCAGCGCGGGCGCTGCTCTCTGGCTCCCCCGGCTCTCTTCTCTCTTCTCTCCCTTCGCCGCTGCTGCTGCCAGAGCCGGGAGGGGACACCCCAGCTTCGCCCCCGCCACGCACAGCCCTGGGGCCTCTCCGACGGACGGTGTGGGCTGCGGAGTGGCTGCAGCGCTCAATCCCACCTTGTCCTGCTGGGAGGAGAGGTGATGCTGCCAGAGCGGAGGTGGCACAGGGCACGGAGCGGGAGCTGCAGTGGCTTCCCCGTGTTCCCTGTGAGCAGGACAGCACGTTCAGGCAGGTCTGGGATGATACAGTGGTGTGGGTGCCAGCAGCTCTCATGTGATACACGAGAGAGAAATGCCCCAGAGCTGCTCCAGAGTCACGATGTGGCCCCACCTGCCCGTACCCACATCCCTTTGCATCCCCAGATCTGCCCAGTTAGAAAGGGAAGGCAATTGTTTTGCCCTGAAACACACAGCTCGTGGGTTTGGAGGGATGGTTACTCAAAAAGATGGGTGGAAGATCGGCCTCTTTGGGGAATCACCCTCCACGTAGGAGGTGGTAGTGCCCAGGGCTGATTGTGGTGGTGATGTGGGGGCACTGGGGTGGGTGGTATTTCCCTTCTCTTGTCAGAAGAGCATGTGCTGGAGCTGCACTGAATTGGAGCTGCAGCCTGTGGCTGCTTCTCCTGCCAGTACCTGTCCTGGAGCAGGGGGCAGCTGTGGTGTGGGTGCTGCTCTTGTGGTGACAATTCTGTCCTGTCTTTCCTCCCTCCCACTCTCAGGTTGGCTCAGTCCTTGTTTGCACTCTTCGCCTCATCCCTGGCCATCTCCCTGGTCTTTGCCATCATCCCCCTGTGCCACAATGTGGTGGTCCTGGCTGTGGTCATGGCTGTGGCAGGACTGGCCATGGGGTGCATCGACACCATCTCCAACATGCAGCTGGTGAAGATCTACCAGAAGGACTCTGCCATCTTCCTGCAGGTGGGTGTGAGTCTGGGGCTGCTCTGGGGCTGTGCTTCCTCCTCCTCCTCCTTGGAGGAGTGAGGGGCTCTGCCACCTCCCTGCAGAGCATTGATCCCGCTGTTCCACTCGTGTGTCTCCTCTCTTGCAGGCCCTTCACTTCTTCGTGGGCTTTGGGGCACTGCTGAGCCCCCTCATAGCCGACCCCTTCCTGTCAGACACCAACTGCATCCTGTCCAACTCCACGGCCAACGCCTCCAGCAACCTCCCGCACATCCGAAAGTCCCTGGTGCCACACCACCCAGGCAACCTGTCCCACTACGACCTGCCCATGAAGGGCATGGTGGTGACTCGTGTCTCCTACGCCTTCTGGATCATGGCCCTCATCAATGTAAGTGGCTGGAGTGGCCCGGGATGTCGCTTGGGAATATCCCTGCTCCTCAGATTTGCAGGAGGCTGGAGCGTTTGGGGGGTGCTGGTGCCTGTTGGGTGGTCCTGGTGATGGGGAGAGGCATGAGGATGGTTGTGCTGGTCCACAGAAAAGGTTCATTTCTCGCCAAGTTCCCCGGGCTCCATCGGGGCAGGACTCTGTGAGGCTGAGCCAGTGGTCAGACAGGATGGGGTGGAGGTACCATCCTGCAGGGATGTACCAGTTTGTACCTCCAGCAATTCCCAAGCAGGAGTTAGACCAGCAAACTGCACTCAGACCCACAGGGTCTTCCTCCCTGGACAGCTGGGGAGGAGCTCAGTGGTGTGGGGACGGTGTGTCAGGGGGGATTTGCCAAGGTACTCACAGCAAAGGGCCCATCAGTGAACTGAAAGCTGGATCAGGGCATCTCTGCCTATTTATTGTGTTTCCTGGTGTACCACAGCAGATGGAGAAGCCCTTTGAGAGGGAGAGGGGGTTTAGTGCCCGTCCTCTTCCCCCAGAGGGGATCCCCAGGAAGCTGCTCCTGCCTGCAGCCCATGGGCTCTCTTTTAGAATGCTAGAATAGAATCACAGAATAATTTGTGTTGGAAGGACCTAAAGATCATCTCATTCCACCCCCTGCCGTGTTCAGGGATGCCATCACTACACCAGGTGTGCCCAGGGCCCCACCCAGCCTGGCCTTTCTTTATTCCTTACCTCTGGTTAATACCAAATCCCAGCAGGGTGAAATCCAGCTGGTCCCTTGCACGGCTTGGCAGGGCTGTGCCCATGTCGTGCCCATCTCCAGCCTCTCTGCAGCAGAGCTGCTGCCATCCCTCCCCTGGCAGCAGGAGCCCTTCCAGCCTGTGTCTAATGGTCCATGTAGATGTGGAGTGATAAGAGCACAGCGTGCTGTTGCAGGGAACATCAGCCCAGCCGAGCGGTGCTGCTCGTGCTGGGGCTGATGCCAAGCCTGGTTATGGTCCCTGGATGGGAACCCCTGTAGCTGGGGGTCCTGGGGTGCCCCGTGGGGAGAGCACAGCCCAGCCCCTGGAGCCCTGGCCATAAAGTGCTCTGTTCTCTGTTTATAAAGATCTGCCAGGGCAGGGACTGCTGAGCTGCTGCTCCTTCTGCTCACCCGGGGAGCTCCTGCAGTAGAAGCGAAGGGGGATTCTGCCAGAAGGGCCTCCTGGTTCCTGCCTGCCCTGCAGCCCCACAGCCTCCTTCCCCTCCCCTCTGAAGCTCAGCTGCTGCCCTGCTGCCGAGGCATGAGGATGTGTGGATGCTCCTTCTCCCTGTCCCTGGATCTTTCACCGCTCTGTCTGCACTGGGCAAAGGGAACAGCTTTCCTTGTGTTCCTGCCGTTTTCTGAGAGTTATAACTAAAACTCACCCCAGTGCACCTCATCCAGAGGCTGTCACAGCTCCCTGAAGGGAGGAGAACAGGCAGCTGAAGGAGCTGGGCAGGGGCTGTAATGAGCTTCTGTGCAGAAGTAGCAAAAGAATGGTCTGCCTGGGAGGAGAAGCAGCTTTAATTACCTCCAGCTCTGCCTATGCCATGGGAAATGTGCTTTTAATTACACCGGAGCCTTATCTCCTTCGCCAGTCAGTTCTGAGCAGACTCATTTCGATTTGAAGCAGTGTTTAATACCTGCTTTGAACCCCACAGAGATTGGGAGCCCTGATGGAGGCTGCCAGAGCCCTTCTCTGTTCCCAGCAGTGTCCTGGGGACATTTTGGGGCAGGATGGGACCACAGGCTGTGCCCAGCAGGTTGGGAGCTGGGCTCGTGCATCACGACATGCTCCAGAGCCATTTGCTTGTGTGGGTGGCTTGAATGTGTGTGCCCACACTGAATGCAGAATTCCTACACACTGCAGGAACGCCAGGAATATGGCAGGGAGTCCGGGGTGCTGGAGACCAGTGGGTTTTGAGATGAGGGTTAAGGCAAACACAAATAGAGTGGGGGAGCTGGATGTGCACAGCTCTGGAGCGTGTCCCTGTGCCAGAGCCAAGCTGTTACTGCCTTTCCCAAATCCTCGCTGAGGGACTTTATTCCTTGTTTAAACTAACCCAGCCTGCTGCAGATGCCGAGCTCCAAAACTGCTGGCCCTTCTTTGAGGTGTAAATGTCAGGGGGGAGATGATGGTAACGGGCATTTAAACCCCCAGGGGCGTGGATGAAATGAGTAAAACCATAGAAGTGGAAACCAGGAGCAGCAACTCTGTTATAAAAATGCTCAAAACCCCACATTTCCATCCCAGTTTTCGCAGGGCTGTGTGTATTCTGACAAGACACAAGCTGAAATGATTCATTTCGGGTTCTTGCCTTTTTTTTTATTTTATTTTGTTTAAAGTGGAAACGTCTCAATTTGACTCTGGCACAAGTGCGATGTGTAAAGCTGACAGTGGAGCTGTGTCGATGTTATTGAAGCAAAATGGCTTTGCTTTAGTAAAATTAAGCAGCTCAACATAATCAAAACAAAGTGCTTGGATGACTCCCGGCCAAAATCGTTCATTCCGAGAGAAAAAACTTTGCCTTTTCATCCAGATTTGGAACAGAAACATATTTTAAAATTCGGTTTTCCCACAGAACGGAAATTTCATCATGATCCAGCCCGTTCCAAGGGGCTGGAAATCAGGAAAATGTTCCTCTGGGAGGGATGTGTTTGTCCGGAAGGTGGTTTCCCAGGGGAAGTGTGGGACACTCCATTGTGCTTAGGTTGCTCAAAAGTAGCCTGGATACAATAGCAGGGAATGATCCCGTGTTCCTGGGGGGAGAGACCGAAATAGCAGCTGGAGGGAAGGAGCTGGATTATCCCCACATTGTCTGTGGGATGCAGCAGCTTGTTGAGCTCCTAGTGGTGGTTGAAAGCTGCCAGGGGAAGGAAAAAGCCTGGGAATTTGGCAAGTGGAGCCTGGAGCGTTGGGTCCAGGGATTCGGCCTCCTCCTGCCTGGTTGGTCCTCTGGCTCCCTCAGACTCCTGGTGGGATGCTCAGGTGCCCCTTTCCCCCTTGGAAAAACCAAAAACCTTCTGCTGAAAAAGGCAGGAAAGCAGCAAAATTAACCTGGGAATAGAGTCTGTGAGCAAATGGCTGCTCGGGAGCGGGGGGCTGGTGGGAGNTTGGGGATGGGATGAGACGCTGTGGACTGTGCAGGGGGGTGCTTTGGGGACCAGTGTCCTTGTTTTGGGGGTTGTGCTGTGGCTCATCTCCTTTTTCTCGCTGTTTGGGCTCCCCGCAGGGTTTGGGGGCTTTGGGGGCTCTTTGCCTCGTGTCAAACAGCCCAGACAGCCAAGGCTCAGCCCCAAGAGAAGCTTTAGGAGCTGCTTTAGGAGCTGAGTAACGGGATGGTGCCTGGATAAACAGGACCAGCACAGTGGCCCTGCTTGTGTCCTGACTCCAGGGGCCAGTGAGGGTCATCATCACCACCCGACCACCCCAGCTGGGGATGTGGGACCTGTGGATGGGGAGAGGGGCTCAGCAGCAGCCCGTGGCAGTGGAAGGGGCAGTCCCTGAGCTGTCCTTGTCCTGCAGTCAGGGCAGGCTGCTCCTCCAGGATGGATTTAGCCCTTTGCTTGGTGAAACCTGCCCTGGCAGGGCTCTGGTGTTCAGCTGTGTTTGCTCCTCTGTGTTTGTGGTGCTCCCTCCCCTGTACCCACCTCAGGTCCGGGGCTGGACCCTCCTGGGGGCCCAGGTGGCCACAGGTGACCGTCCCCCCGGTGAAGTGCCAGCCGCGTGTGGGACCTGCCAGAAATGGAACAAAAAAAAAGGGACCTAAAGCTCTAAAGCAAAAGGGACCTGCTTGTCCTAGAGATGAGGGTGTGGAGAGCAGGGATACACCTCTGCTTTGGGAACTGGGCATTCCCAAACTGGGAACTCCTTTTCTGTGGAGACACCAAGTGCTCCTTAAGGCTGGAGGTGCCCAGGGCCGTTATCTGTATGGCCAGTCCCTCTCTGTGGGTATATTTTTTTTTTGCAAAATCTGCAATTTAGAAGAATAAAATCTGGTCCTGACCTCCGGAAGGATCAGAACTATCAAGCAAATGCGTTTTTCTTCCATGGGACCGAACTAACTGTTCCTATTCCCATTGTTCCCAGAACAATGAAGACTCGTAAATGAATTGAGGGCGAGAGGGGCGGGGTGGGGTGTGTGTGTGGGGGGAATTCTCCATACATTTAAATCATGCCACGAGCCAACAAAAGGCAGGAAATTTGGAGCTTGGGCTCGCACTTGCTCGCAGACATGTAGAAAACAAGGGAATGAGCTGTCACTTAGGATTTCCTGGCTTTCTCCCCCAGCTTGAGGCAGAGTAAACACCGCTGGGTTGTGACGGGAGGGCTGGCGAGGGGCAGGACGGCTCCCTGTGCTTCCCTCGGCTTTCTCACCAAAAAAAAAAAAAAAANGGACTTGGAGGCACCACCGAGTCGTGGGAGTGTGCAAGGAGCAGGCTCATCCCCCGGGAGCACAGTGCCGGGGAATCTGGTGCTGTGGCTGCTGCCTGGGGGATGCAGAGGGCAGGTACGAGCCCTCGGTCCCTGTGGGTGTTGGCACCGGGCAGGAAGGGAATGGTGGGGTGGGATTGCAGGGAACGGGGCTGTCGTGTGCTGGGAGCACCCCTGGATGCAGAGACAGCGACAGCAGCGGGTGGAGGTTCCCTGCTCCTCATTCCCAGGTCCCTCCTGGTCCAGAAGCTGAGCCAAGGGACTGTTTGGAGTCACTGAGCTGTAGCTGTGCTGTCACTGTTGGCCTGGGAACCACGAGCTCATCTCTTAGGAGATGCTGAGCAACCTCTGCTAATGGCTGGGGATGTGTCTTGGAGCAGCTTGCTCTTCCCTCACAGAGAATTCCAGCCACAGAAGGTCTCCCATTAAAGCTTTCCGTGGGCAAAAGCTGCTCCATTGTTTTATTCCTTGGGCAGAAGTGGCCAAATGTCGGACCTTGGAACGTTTTGGTGCTTCATGAGGTTTGTATTTAGGTGCCTTCTGTTCCAGCGTCCCTGTCCCCAATCCCAGGTGAACGGTTCCCATCCCATGGAGATGCCCTGGTGGATCAGGAGACTTTTCTCTCAACTTACTTTATTTTTTCCCCTGTCTACTATCTCCCAACAACCTCCCTCCCTCCCACAGTGGCTCCTCACCCTCACCTCCCATTCCTGCACCAGCTGGGTCACCACTGTGAGTCGTGAAACCCTGCACAGAAATTACCTGTTATTACATCATTGCATAGAATAAATAACCAGAAGTGTTTTATGCCAGGTGACATTTGTTTCAAACTTAGTTCAGACTTTTCAAAAATACAAATGGTGTGGGTAGAGTACAAAGCATTTAAGGCTGTTGTCAGGCTCTGTTTTTGCTCTTGGGAGGGCAATTCGGGCACCTCCTCTGTAGCTGCTGGGCCTGGGGACCTGGGCAGTGTTTCTGCCGGGCTTGCTGTGCTCACCTGCCCCTCTCTGCCCCTCCAGCTGCCCGTGCCCATCGCTGTGTTTTTCCTGCTCTACAAGGAGAGGATGGTTCCGTGTTTCAACGGCAGCAGCCACCCCCTGCTGTCAGCGGATGAGCTGGCCATGGAGACACGGCCCGTGGACAAGGACGAGCTCTCCACCCCCGGGCAGAGACCCCAGGCAGCTGGAGGTGAGCTGGAGAGCCACTTCTCCCACAGCTTTTTGGGGGAGAAAAAGCCGTGTTGGAGCGTGTCTGGGTTTAACAAGAGAGATCCAGCACTATTGTCTGAGGAGGAAACTTTCCAAAGTGTACACACGAATCTGATCCAGAAGCACTCAGACAATCCAAACAACCCATTTGGTGCCCAATTACCCTCAAATTAGATGGAACCCCTGAACAGAGATTAGAATCCTAATCGTAATTAGGACTCCAGCCTGTATTTCTCCTAAAACTAACCCTGGGCTCCCTTTAAACACAGGTGAAGGTTGTGCCCCTTGGTTCCCTCTGGTTTTGGGTCAGGTTTCTCTCTGGCTGTTCAGTTTAAAAATGGCCATTGTGCTGCAGGCACTGAATTTTATGGGAAAGGAATAAGGCCAGTGCCCTTGTTTGAGGGGGAAAGTTAAATCCAGCAATAGTTTGCTCTTGAGCTTGTGACTACACCCTGTTTTGGGGACAATAGTGACATTGTTCTTTGCTACCCAGGAGGAACATATCAAAGTAAATTCCTTGGTTAAATTGTGAATCTCGGAAGTAAACATGGCTTAGGACTGTCAAGGGAGGGTTCAGTGTTACTTCTGGAGAGATGGCTTCACCTGAGCAGTAAAAGGGAATTTCAGGGAATGCTTGAAGGTGTGGGGGCAGTGGAGATGTGCTGCAGGGAAGGATCGGGCTGTCCCTGATGGAGTGGATTCCCTGGTGTCTGATAAGGTGGTGTTCATCTCATAGTGTTCCACAACCCGCATGGAGCTTCATGTTCTTCAGATCCTCTTTAAATGCAGCTGGGATTAACCCTTAGGGAAGGAGGAAGGCTGCAAACTCACTGCTGGGGGCTGTGACAGGCACGTCTGTGCCGGTGAAACCCCTCCTGCCCCGCAGCAGGGACAGCTTCACCCTTGCCATGCAGGAGCAAGTGTCCCCTCCACAGGACCCCTACCACGTGCCAGCCCCTTGCACGTCCCAGAGGAGCTGTGCTACGAGCACGAGGATGGGAAGGTTGGGAATTCCTGGGGTCCTGACCCCCAGCTTTGCCAGGCTCCCAGGGGTCTCTCCAGATGAGGTGACAGTGAGCTGTGGGTGTTTAGCGCTCTCTTTGCCAAAGTTGGCTCGTTTGGTTAAATATCATTTATCCCAGGAACGTGAGGTCTCCTGGGCAGGACCCTCCTGTGTGGGGGTTCCAAGGATGAGGGGCTCTGAGTGCTGTGGTTGGATGGGCTTGGTTTTACTGCCTGTAAGAGCAGGGCCAGCAACGTGGGGCCCCTAAATGGGAAGAGGAGCGCAAGAAGCTGCAGTAAGAGGGGTGGCAGGTTCCCTGGAGAGCCAGGATCCCAGGCTGTGTGCTCAGCAGCCCAAAAACACATCCCTCTTCCTGCTGAAAGCTTAGAGGTGGGTAAAGGTGAGGTGGTGCCAGCCAAGGTTCCAGTGCCCCACATCCACAGTCCTCCATGAATCTGGGCACAAAACAAATCCCCACTGAGGGCTGGCAACCACCCAAACCCCCCAGCTGAGTTTGCTTTGCATTGTTTTTCACCAGGTCACGACGACTTATTTAGCTGCTGCCAAAGCAGAAACTTCAGAGGGGCTTCTTACACCTACTTTGCAGTCCACGTCACTGGGGCTCTTGTTCTCTTCATGACTGACGGGATTGTGGTGAGTTCAGCTGACGGAGGGGTCCTGTCTGAGCAAAGCTCTGGGGCTTCTTCCTCCCAAACCACCTGGAACAGCCCAAACCCAGCACGTGCAGTGGGCTGGACACGACGGTCTGCCAGGCAGTGGTCTGGGGCCCAAGCTCCTTCAAAGCTGATCACAGCCAGGCTGATGTGTGTCCTGCTTCTGGGGGCGCTTTTTAGCCCTCTCCTGGGCTCTGTGGTGTTGCAACTGGATTGCTAAACCACTGACCACAGCTGGTGTAGAGCTGGAGCTCTGTTTTCTGCTCAGCAGAGGTCTCTTCTCACTTCAGCCAAGAGGCAAGGACAGCTTCATTTGAATTCATCAGAAATGGTGGCTCTTTGCTTGGCGGGTCTCCCGAGCCCCCAAAATCCACACTGAGAACACGTGGGCCTGGTGTAGCCCTGCAGTGGCGTGGCAGCCTGGCCCTGGCTGGGGTTGGCCGTGTGTGGCATGTCTGTCCAGGCAAGGAAGGCTCTCTCTTGGCTGGCAAGAGGCCGTTCTTTTCCTTTCAACAGCTTTGTCTCATGGTTAAACACTGCTGGGTCCTTAGTAGGGTGTTAATTAGGGTCCTGGGATGAGTGGGGTTACACAGCAGCTGACAGGCGTGGGAATGCCCCAGGGCCTCCATCTTCAAGGATAATCAACTGCTGGTTCTAAAAGTGATGTTTTGAGAGTGTGGAATTCCAATAGGACAAGGGAAATCCCCCAGAGAATCTCTGCAGGTAGAGCTCAGCTGGTTAAGTCTGGACCAAGGCTAAGTCCCGTGTTCTGCTCCTGGTGGCAGCTGCAAAGCCTTGGGAACAGGTCCCTTCGTGGCTCTCCACCCACGAATAAGCGAGGGGCAGGTTAAATTCCCGCCCTGGCTGTGACAGGATGCTTTGTTTCCCTGCAGGGAGAGTACTCGGGCTTCGTGTACAGCTACGCCGTGGAGGAGCCCCTGTCCGTGGTGCACAAGGTGGCTGGGTACCTGCCCAGCCTCTTCTGGGGCTTCATCACCCTGGGCAGGCTCATCTCCATCCCCGTGTCCTACCGCATGAAGCCAGCGACCATGGTCTTCATCAACGTGGTAAGGCTGGGTTTTAGGCTGCTTTAGTCCTGGTTTGCCCCACCGGGTTGTCTCGGTTTGGGTCGGACGTGCAGAGAGCTCCAGCTCCTCTCCAGGGCAGGTTTGCACCAGCTGGGGCTGGACAAGGGGCCCTCTGGAGTTCAGATTTGACTGCAGGACTTGGCAGAGCCCACCCCTCAGTTAACCTGGTGTGAGAGTGGTGAAAAGCACCCGTGAAAGGGTCTGCCAACATTATTTGGTTAATTCTGTGGGAAAGGGAAGGCAGATCATTCCCTAAGTTCTCTGCTTAGACTGCAGCAGTTGTCAGAGAAACCAGCGTGGTGTGAGGTGGCTTAAATCAGTGAAACACGTTCACTTGGAGAAAGGGGAAGGAATCCCTTCGGGATGTGGGAGGACAAGGCAACGGATCATCAAAGAGATGATCCCATTCCCTCTTCTTACAAAGAAGAAGAAGAAAGGAGTGAAAAGGCATTTAATTTATAATTTATTTATACCAGGAGTTATTTTGGTGGCGAGACCCACAGCTAATACTGTGAGGCCGAGCACAGGGTGGTGAGAAGAGACATTTTGGGATATTTTGAGTAAAAATTCCCTTGACTGGCACTGACCCCTGTGCAGTTGGCACTGCTCCCACAGGGTACACCAGCTCTTGGAGTCACTGCAGGGTCACACAAACGGCAGCTTGAATTCAGCTTCTTCGGAGTCCAAATCTCCCTTGAGCTCATGCAAATGGGCCCCAATCAGGGCTGAGACAATTAATTCAATACCAGTTGGAATCTCAGAGCTCCCTCTGCTGACTCTGCCTGGGCTCACTTGGGCATTTCGGGGAGTTTTTGGCTGTTTCCTGTACAAGCCAGAGGTGAGGGCACGTTGATTTAAATGTAGTTGGCTCTTTGGCTTTAATGCTGTGGCTGCTTTCTGAGCAGCTACTGAGAGTTAATTCTTTGAGAGTCATTCAGCAGTTAAATCTTATTCAGGTTAAAGAATTATTAGTGATTGAAATAGGTAAATATCATGGAAGGAGCACTATTTACTGTATTAATTATTTTATTTAATGTTGTGCCTCAATATTTACATAGCTTTTAATTACGTTATTATTACAGCAATTATTTAAAATATTAAACATCAATAAGTATTTTTTTCCAGGTACAACTTAAGTTCCTACGTAATGAAGTTGAGACATAAACCCAAGACATATTATAAAATCCTCTTATTAAAAATTACTGAATTCTTTAAAGCCAGGTGGATTTTACCTGTGCAGTTGCTTCGTTTTCCCGAAGACCGATCTTTTTCTCAGCGTATTTCCTTTTCCAGCCTGTTTTTTTACTAGAAATAAAACGTAGAGCCGGTTGCCACTCAGCGTTTCTCTTACTCTGTGCGCTGTTCACAGGTCGGAGTCCTCATAACCTTCCTCCTGCTCCTGATTTTCTCCTCCAGCGTTGTCTTCCTGTTCGTGGGCACGGCATCCCTGGGGCTGTTCCTCAGCAGCACCTTCCCCAGCATGTTGGCCTACACCGAGGACATCCTGCAGTACAAAGGTGAGCCGGGATTTGGGAACACCTGGCAGGCTCTGGGAGCCGCTGGGTGTTGAGATACCGTCACCCCAAGCAGCTCCTTCCCTCCCCGGGGAGGTGCCCAGGAGGCCTGGAAGCAGGAGCTGCTTTTGAGGTGTTTATTCAAGCTGGGAGTCACAAAACCAGACCATAACAGTCCCTGCTTCGCTGGCTGACAACTTCCCCAGGCAGGGATCCAGCCTGGTTCCCGCTTCCCTGCAGCTTTAGGGATCTCAGGCCCACAGAAGTTGCTGCTTTAGAGGTTTTACAGGGAGATAGTTTTGAAAACATCATCAGATTATCAGTGAACTGAAAACCCCGGAGTCTGGCCAGCTCTCCCAGGAGGTCTCTGCCAACCTCTGTCTCAGGGGCAGTGAGACAGAAAAATGAGAATCTTTCCAGCAAGAAGCAACACCACCTCTGCCAATAGAGACAAGGGAGGGGGAGATCTGGTTTTTTTTGGCTAAAACTTTTCCCCTTCTGCACAGCTGCAGGTGAGCAGAGGCATTTCCAACATTAAGTGGGGACATACATGGAGTATTTTTTGTAACTCTTGTGTGGGGAATCCCTGGGAGAGTGGTTTAGAGCTGATCCTGCTGGTTGTTCCACCTGTTCCTGCCACCGTCCCTTGCACTGTTTCGTTGCAGGTTGTGCCACAACCGTGTTGGTGACTGGAGCTGGGATTGGGGAGATGGTACTACAGCTACTGGTGGGGTCGGTGAGTAGGCAAGACAGGCCCAAAACTGACCGGAATTTTAAAGTCAAAGCTCTAGTCCTGGTTTTGTGCAGCTGCTGGGAAGAAGCGCTGCCTGACCCTCGAGTTATCACCCACCAAAGCCCTCGCTGAGGTCTCTGAGCACTCTGGTGATGGCTGCTCCCTTTCCTATTTCCCTTCCCGTTGCAGATTATCCATGATCGGGGCAGCTACAGTTTCCTGGTCTGTGGGATGATCTTTGGATGCTTGGCCTTCACCTTCTACGCCTTCCTGGTGTTTTTCCACAGGATGTACCCCAAGCCCTCTCCAGGTAAGAAAGCACCAGCCCTCAGCCCGGCTTTTGGAATGAAAGGAGGAGCAGCACCTGCAGCACCACAGAGCCAGGGCCCAGCACTCCAGCAAAATGCAAGGAAATGTTTATTTTACTGCTGCTTCCTCTCCCCTTTTCCTGCTTTGACTTGCCCACAAAGCCTTGGCAGCCACAACCCGGGGTTTGCTTTCTTTTCTGTTGGAGAAGCGAGGGGAAAAGTAGGAACGGTCTGTGGATCTCAGAGAGGGAGAGACTGAACCAACTTCCCTGTGCCGTTCCCTGGCTGAAATCCAGGGAATGAGTGGGTCTGCTATCCAAGGGCAGCTGTCAGGCTCTTGAAAACAGCCTCACTGATAAGGGATTTCTTGCTTATCACCTCAGTCTGCATGGGCTGTTTGTTTTTATAAGCACCTCGTACAAAAGGAGCAGAGTGGGACAGGGAAAAACATGTCCAGGGGGCAGGAAAGGGGGGACTGGGGCTGTGTGGGGTCACACCTGGAGAGCTGTGCCCAGTTCTGGGCCCCTCAAGACAAGAAGGACACTGAGGGGCTGGAGCGTGTCCAGGGAAGGGAATGGAGCTGGGAAGGGGCTGGAGCAGCAGGAGAACTGAGGGAGCTGGGGGGGCTCAGCCTGGAGAAAAGGAGGCTCAGGGGGGACCTTGTGGCTCTGCANGGCTCAGGTGGGACAGCAGGAGGAATTGCTCCCTGGAAAGGGTGGTCAGGCACTGGAAGGAGCTGCCCAGGGAGGTTTGGAGTGCCCAGCCCTGGAGGTGTCCAAGGAAGGACTGGACGTGGCCCTCAGTGCTCTGGGCTGGGGGACAAGGTGGGGATGGGGCACAGGGGGGACTCGGTCTTGGAGGGATTTTCCAACCCCAGTGACTTTCTTCCATGGTCAGTGAATTAAGCTCCTGTGGTGGGTGATGGAAAAGCACCATTCCTGGTTGGGAGAGCTCACACACACCCCCTTTAGGCTCAGTAGAACTGTCCACTCAGGTATTTAACGTCCATTCTGCAGAGCTGGACGATGCCTCTCCTGACAAAGCAGCAGTGCCAGATGACACGGGGCAGTACCAGCGCTGAGGAGGTGGCCAAGCTCTAGACAAGCAATAAACCATCCCCCCAATTAAGCATTACTCTTGAGGATGATTTCACATCTAATGACTGAATCACGCAAGTTCTCTGCAATCAAAAGCACATTGGATTGGGTGAGAATCAAGGAAACATCCCAAAGCACTGCGGCGAGCTGAGCACGAGCTGCCAGTGTCACTTGGACCAAAAGGACTTTAAGTGCCAGCCTGACCCTGTGGCTGAAAGGTGTGAGCAGAGAGGATGTCCCAACAGTTCCTCCTGTAGATGAACTTCCTTACCTGTGCAGGACGGAGGGTGGGAATGAAGAGGTTCTCTCTCCGCTCCACACGTGACCGAATGTCTCCTGGCTTAGTCATTGAATTGAACAGATTATTTTTCTGGCCTGTAACGTACAGAAGCCCCTTGAATTTACAGCACAATACTGGATTTTAATTCATTTTTGTGCAACGTGGACTCGAGTCAATGCCACCTCCATTTATCCTCGCAGAGGGGAAGGGTTCCACACTGGCAGAGCCCACCAGGTGCACGTGGTAGCAGGCCCTGTCTGTATTTGCACACTTGATTCCTGTATATTCCACACCACAAACATGTTCACTAAGACAGTGTCTTACTCAGCATGCTCAGGCCTCTTGATTATTACAATCATTTGCTTTTTTTTTTGGTTTTTTTGGGGGGTTTGTTTGTTTTTTTTTTTTAAAGAATGAGTTGTGATGGGTTTGTTTCGCTTTAAGTCAAGTCACTACTTCAGCTGCTGCAGCGGCACTGTCCTTTAGGGTGGTTTTATTTCCAGCTTCCAACTGAAGCTTCACCAGAGGTATTTTGGGAGCCAGTCTCCAGCTGCTTTACCTGTGCAATATTCTCATCCAGGTGCCTTGTGTAAGGTACTCTCATAGCCCACGCATGGCCTGCTCCAGCTCCAGGGGAAGGACTGGCTTTAGAGGAATGTAAAGCTCCAAACAGCTCCTTCTTCAGTGAGTGATTGGACATGTTCTTCTTGCTTTAACTGCTGTATGTGGATGTACATATGTATGTGTGTATATAAAGCAGTGTTTAATTAAAGGTGATTGATTGCTAAATTCTCCTGTGCCTGGACTCTGGTAACTCCAGCTCTTTCTGGCCAAGACCATCAGCTCCTCCAGTTACCAGCTTTTAAACTCAGCCTGAATTTAGCAGCTGTTTTAAAACTTAAACTCTTTTTAGAGTTCAATTTCTAGAATCCCACAATGGTCTGGTTGGAAGGGAACTTAAAAGAGCCTCTTGTTTCACCCTCCTGCCATGGGGCAGGGACACCTCCCACCAGCCCAGGTTGCTCCAAACCTGGCCTTGAATTTAGGTTTAGAGAATCCTAGGATAGGTACTAATTCTGGGCTGTGAGGCAGAGGGGCTCCTGAAGGCCAGGGATGAGCTAAACCCCGAGTTTAACTGCATTTACCTGTTCCTGCATATGCTTAATACGCTCACCTTCAGGTACAAAGTCACTTGAACTCGTCAGCTCTTGAGGCTGTTTCCACAGGACTATCCGTGGGAGCTTGTGAAGCTATTTTACGGAAAAAAAATGAAAATAATGAAAATAACTTGGAAAAATGAAAATAACCCAAAGAAGTTGTGGCTGCCTCATCCCTGGGAGTGTCCAAAGGCAGGTTGGGTGGGGGCTTGGAGCAAACACTCCTAGTGGAAGGTGTCCCCGCCCGTGGCAGGGAGTGGGATGGGATGAGCTTTTTAGGTCCCTTCCGCCCCAAACCATTCCATGGTTCTATTCCAATCCTAGAACAGGTTCCACCCCGGGCAGCACGTGCTGCAGTTCTCCTCCAGCTCCACAGGATGCCACTGTTACCCTCCTGGAAATACCCCGAAGGAAAAAAAGAGTGTGCAAAACCCGTTTGCAGCAAAAAAAAAAAACCCAAAACCCACCCCAATCTGCCCCTCCCACCAGGAATGACTCCATCTCTCCGGAGGAAAGGAGCAGAAACAATGCCAGGAGGGGGTTTATTTGGGAAGAGCTATCCAATAATCTCCGTGTGTCCCCGCAGGTTTGATAATCCAGGGCTGAATCCGCTCTGCCAGAGGAACAGTTCTTCTGTTCCCACAGCACCTGGCAACTCAAATGTCCTCTATCAGGTCTAGATAAAGTGTTTACTCAAAGAAAAAAAATGCTAATTAAAGGAAATTTTCACCTGGTTTGGGAAAAAACCCCAAACTTCTCAACTCCATCTCTGTCTCCACTCAAGATGTGATGCTGTAAAAGGACTTTTTACCTCAAGATCTGCTGAACTCCCTCCTTCTCACAGCCCAAGCTGCCCTGCAGGTGTAACTTTCTATTTCCTCTACTGAAAGGAAAAAAAAAAAAACAACAAACCAACCAACAAACCGGTCAAAAGAGCAGAAACTTTGTTAAAAATATTTATTTAAAAAAATACAATTGTTTTGCATGTCTGGTTGCACATAACTATTAACATATGATTGACTTGAATAATTTGCTACAATGCTTTTTTAAAGCCAGCTTGCATTATACAAAGCAAATCCCTCTGTCAGTTCTTACATAAAATAGTTTTCTTTAACTATTCCCACCCCGTTTTTAAAAAAAGATTGCAATACATTGATTTTTTTTATTTTTAATTTTTTTGCACAAAAATTGAAGCAATAGAAAAGTCACCTGATTTCTCAGGAAAGACCTTCATGATGTTTGAATAACAATTACCAACGAGCCACTGTAAAAAGCAGCATTTGAAGTGTCGTTACAGTGCAAAGGAAGTTTTGCATCTTAAAACTTTTGCCTCCAAATCGTATTCAAACCTGAAATGCGTTCAAATAACTCCACATCTGCTCTAATCAAGTTGATCAGACTTTTGTGACATCAACATGCTGAAGGTCTTCCTAAATGTTACCTCGGAAGGTTAAATAAAAGCAAAATTTAGTAACACTGAACAATTACTGAAAACTTTGGCTATTTATGTACTTGCATTACATACCAGCATTTTTTTTTCTTTTTTTTTTAAACACAATGGCATTAAGATACTCTTATTATAAGGTATTATTTAAAAAAAAAGAAAGACTGAGAAGCTTTTCTGTCCCAGGCAGGTTCACCCAACTGTAACAAGGACCACAGAGGGGTGAGGTTACAGTTGTCTCTAAAAAGAGCATGTCTTAGAAAAGTCTCCAGTGTAGGAAGTTGAGACACTCACTACAACATAACTTGATTTGTCTCTAGACTCGGTACTATATATATATATTTATAGGAAAAAAAAAAAACCACGGAATTCTGTTCGGGAAGGAGCGACTGAAAACGTTCTCTCTGCTGCTTCCGACCTCATTTTTACCACCGTTTAAAAAAAAAAAATCACGGGAAGGTAAAGCTGGATCCATCGCAGAGTTAGAAGTCACCCGGCAGGGAAACCTGCTCAGGCAGCAGAGCTCTCAGAGCTGCCGGAGCCCAGAACTCCGCAGCAAAAAAAAAAAACCCCCCCCAGATTCAGCCTAAAAAATTCAGCCCCGGAATAAACACCGAAGGCATGGGGAAGTCACTTCCCGGAACAGAACTGCAGAAATAAACCAGGACAAAACTGGCACACCGCTGAGCGGGCTGCTCAAGTTGCTAAAAATTCACTTCGGCTTCCCTGCCCTGACTGTCCCAGGCCAAAAGCTGCCCAGGAGCAGGTTCTCAGCCCGTGGAAGCTGGAGCAGCTGCGGCGGAGCCGATGGAGCTGCTCCGATTTCCAAGCTCCTGGCACACGATCCACATCTGCCAAGAGCCTCAGAATTCCCCAGCCTCACGCTGGTTAAGGATTTAGTCCCAGATTAATTCCAGCTGCCCCAGTACCCACCAGGGGAGACAACCACCACCCTTACCTAGAATTTTCCCGTTTATTCGGCTCTGTTATTACAAATACACTTCTCAGCTACAAAAACAGAGGGGAAATAAGCATTAAATGTGCTACTGTACTTATCACAAAACACTGTGACGTACATAAGGCCATCTGGTAACACTGCAACAGGATACAAACAAGATCTGAAAAGGGAGTTTTAGGAATACAACTTTGTTTCTTTTTTTTTTTTTTTTAAACTACAAGGAATAATCTCAACCCTGTTCACAGAGAATTAACGTCAAAACTAGTACATCATATATAGAAAACTCTGTGCAACTGAACAACAGCAGAACAAAAAGTCAACACAATTCTAGAAAGCAGTTTCCAAAAGCCTGAAGATTTAAGACATGCCAGCCAAGGGAAAAAAAAAAAAAAAAAA
>VZRE01004179.1:111252-128911 GCA_013396775.1 Cephalopterus ornatus
AAAAAAAAAAAAAAAATAAAAGATAAAAGAACAAACCACAACACATCTCAAGGAGCTTCGAGCAAACCCAGGTATTGTAACCCCCCACCCCAGCACACAGCACACACCAGGAACCATGCAGAGGCCACCCTCAAAGCCTTCCTGTGTTCAAAAAAAAACCCACGAAAAAAATTACCCCAACCGAAAAAAGAAAAAGTTAAAATAAAAAAAAAAAAACAACAAAAAAACAACAACAGCTTCCAGTTATCGGTACAGCACTGCTGCACGTACTGCTCCAGGGCTGAAATGGGCTCCAAAATCACCTCCAGCCTCCCCTCACTCATCAGTGTCTCCATGAAGGTCCCTGTCCTCCAAAGGTTCAGCATTACCCTGTTCCACCCCCTGCCAAAACCAACTTGAGATGAAAACCCTCTGCGATGCACGGGTCCAAACAGAGAAGTGTTTCGAGTCAGGAAGTCCAAACTTTTGTTCCGAGAACGCAAAACTATTCAAAGACACATTTAAGACACTTTTGTTTGTCTGTTGTTTTTAGGAGATGTGGCATCCAACAATGTCAAAGCTGCTTTTAAAAATAACCTTTGGCAACTCACGAGTCCACGCTGGGGCACGATTGACTTGAGGGCTAAAAGAAAAGAAAAAGCCCTCCCTCTCCCCCCAAAAAAACCCTCACCAGGGTGTGCAAAACATTTCAAAGTGGCTGCTTTGAGCGAACGTGGCAAGGGGTATTTATACAAATTTGGAAGCCAGACTCCATCCTGGACACATCCTGCCAGGCCTGACACACGTGTGCTCCATGAAGGGCTATTCCAGGCACAAGGAATCTAAAACAACCTCAAGTTTTCAGCTCTCAAGAGTGTGCTTCTCATCACACAGCTGGAATAGCTCCACAGGCAAAATCTTCTCCTACGTTTTTTTGGGAGGGGTAAAGAAAAAGCAATTCTAGTCAGTTTTAGGTCTGGGGGTTTTTTTCCCCTCCCCAAAAATAATGTTTATGAAGCAGGTATCTTGCTATCCCAAAAGGGAAATACTTTAACACACCCATCCAAGAAGAAAGACGGGCCCTGCCCAGCTTTCCTACCTGGCAGGGCCTGGTTCTGGCTCAGCCCAAAAACAATCTGCAGTGAACAGATCCTCCTCATTTCTGTTTGGTATAAAGGCAGGAATAACATGCCTCAGGTCAAGACCCAGCACACCCTAAACCCAAAGCAGCACCTTTCTGCTCCACACGGCACCAAGTGCATCAGGGAATTTCCAAAGGAGCTGCTCCTGCAAACAGGTTTGCAGGAATGGACCATCCCCGTGGCTTCGCAGCTCCTCTGTTGTACCCTCATGACTAAAATTGGGCTGTGGAGAAAGATCTGGTTCCATTTCCAGGAGTTCTCCTCCGGCCAGGACCAGCTCTTACCTCCACAGTCAGCACTACTCGCTCCAAGTGGAATTCCACGTGCACAGGTGCTGATCCAAAGGCAGAGCCTCCCGCAGGAACCCCCTGGAGAACTGCACGGAACTGCCACTGCACTTTAGCCTTCAACCTTCCCCTGACCTCAGCAGAGCAGCTCCAGCACGTTTCCGTATCCCACCATCCAGATTTGCTGCCCAGGCCCACCAGCCACCACCCAATTACTGTTTCATTAAATTCCAATCAAACCACAAAACCCCCTGCTCAGGCAAGGCATCCCACACCTCATGGAACATCCTGAACGGCTTCTAAGCCACGTCATTGCAATCCTCACAGATTTTTTTGACTGATCTGCCAAGTGTGACATCCTGGGGGGCTCTTTGCAATACCACGCTCCGGGATTTTTTTAAGACAAAATAAACCATCCATCCCCATGACCTCAGCGGCCAGAAGGTCTCTTTGCTTTTTTTTTTGTTTTCCCCCCTTATTTCTACTCTCACAGATAGACATTCTATTTCTCACGCAGGAGAACTAAGAAGTGAAACAGAACAAAACTGTTGTGGACACCCAAAACTCAAAACATCAAGTTTTAAAAAGCCCGTGGACTTTGACAACGTTCTGTAACTACGGCTGTAGTTGATTTTCAGAGCTGACAATACCAAGAGAGCCTCTTGATACAACACTGAGATGTATTGTAAACAAATATGCCTTAAAAAATGGAAGAGGTTAAAATCATAAAACAGGAGTACATAAAAAAACTGCTATAAAACAGTAGCAAAAGGTAACTAAAAGATAAATGAGTAGATCATGAGAGACAAGAGAGCATCAGAACTGCAGGTTCTGAGCTCAGCATGGGGAAAACGCTACAGAAGTGGATCAGAACTCTCACCTGAGAAAGCCATCACTGCTCTAGGACAGCTCTGTCCTCCCACCTCAGCCTGCAGAGCTCTCACGTGAAAGCTGAAGTCACGAGGGAACCTGACCTTGCTGCAGCTCCGTGTTGTGGAAAGCTGGGAAAAGGGAGATTTGCACCCAAGCAGCCTTCACTGTCCCTTAGAATGAACGCTATAAACACAAGAAGGATCTATTGGTGAGAAATCGGAGGTCTGCAAATGTATCAGAGGGAGAAATGATCCCAAACGAGCCACTGAACAGCCAAAGCCTCTCTGTTCTCACACACGCTCCCCTCCACCAAAGACTGCTGTGGACTCTGAAGTCTGAGGATGCTCCAAGTTAAAACAATGATTTCTCAAACTCAAGGAATTTTATCACTTGCTGACCTACTGCAAAACACAGCTTGAATGTGCCAAAGACAGTGCACAGGAACTGCATTCAGCCACCACTGCTGAAAAGCTCAGGTTCTGAAACAAGGCTCTAGACTAGAGCTGCTGCTTAAAAAAACCCAGTGTTCCTCCATCCCCCTCCTCTCCCCAGGATTCCCTTCACAGAACACGGACGGTTCTGTAACTGGAGGGTACCATGAACACATTCCTGCTTCCAAGGGGCTCTTTGTGTTGCCAGTGGCATCCTGAGAATCCAGGATCTCCGGCGTGGCACACCCAGCACCAGCAGTGCAAGACTCCCAGCTCTGCAGAACTCTTGCACAGCAGGGGTGACACGGAAAAGAGATCTCCAGAAGCAAGACAGATGCTCACCCAGTCCAGTTCTACCACCAGCTACGAATTAACCAATGCAAATATTCCCAAGCATTCCACAATCCCATGGCTGCTCCAGCAACATCAACTGTCATCTAAGAAAACGTTTCTGTAATGCTGCATCATCAATTTTTTTTTTTTTTTTAAGCCACCACAGTGCAAACTGCCACCACCACGGCCATGAAAAGAGAACCTCTATTAACCCCCACCTGCCCTACACTAAATTAAAAACGAGCTGCAAGGAGCTGCAAAGTGCTCCTGAGGTGACCTAGCAGAGAACCAGCAATCCCATAACTGAGCCCCGGGAGGTCACAGGACGCTGCGCTCCGTCAGGAATGTGATCCACACACACAAAAAAAAAAAAGCTGGCAGTTCCATACCTGTCAGTAAATGTGTGTTTAATCAGGCAGCATATATACAAGATAATATTCCCTTTAAGTGACCTGAAAGTCGTAATGGAGAAAAGGCAGCAGGCTGCTCCTCTCCTACCTCCCTGCCCTTCCCACGTGCTTCCCCAGCTGCCTCCCAAGATTGTAACCTTTGGAAGGATTTTGATTTTCCTTGAAGAAGGAAAAGCAACCACCACCTCGGCGGGTATTACCAGAGAGAAACCATCCCACCCAGGCTGCGTTTTCCTTCCTCGGCACAAGGTATTCCCAAAGGGAAACGTGGCTCTCACCCAGCTATGGCAGTGCCACCTTAGGAAGCTTCTTGGAGAAGGGCAGGAACCCAGGCTGGGTTCTCTTGCATACCTATGCTCAAAGTGATAAAGTTCACAGAGAATTAAGTGCATTGTGTGCACATACACAACTTTTAAACAAATAAACTTGGCTTTTCTCCATAGGGGACAAGGAAAGGGAAGCAATTAAATTGCAAGGGTTTTTAGTGCTCATTAATTACTTTTAAATTCTAATCCTAGTCTGCAACGTTGCTCTCCAAGTCCACACACTTGGTGGGCGTAAAAATTGGCCAACCTAAAGCAACCATTAAAAAAGTGCTGCTATTTATACATAGCTATATATATTTTCTAGAGCAGACTCAAAAGCCACCATGCAAACCAGAAAATTCCAGATGCCTGCTCTCAATTATCACCTGCAGCTTTGCTTCTGCATTAAAAAACAGTAACAATTTAAAAAAAAAAAAAAAAAAAGGTCAATATTGCACATTTTAAGAGCTGCTGGCACAGGAACTTCATCCTGCATCTGCTGATGTCTAAATGTGAAGCATTTATGCCTCTGACAGAACCCAACAGGAAGACAGGTCACTCCATGAGCTCACTCCCTGCTTCTCCACCTGAAGAAGGAATACTCTTTTCCCCCATTCCCACTGGGCAGGTGTTCTGGAGGAACAATGCCCAGGGGAAAAAATCAACTGTTCCACCCACCTGTCCCAGGTGTCACGTCAGGAACACACAAAAGTGGTCGACACGTTTGAAACGTCAGAATACAGGAAGGTAACACCACCGAGGAAGAGAAGTCTTGGGTGTTGTCACAACACCCCTGTGTGAATTCCAAGCCCGCAAAAGCGGCAAAAGGAAAACTCTGGAAAAGCTCGAGTTCACCACTTCTCCATGAAACAGGGTGCAGTATGTACAGCAAACACTGTCAGCTCCTCTTGCTGCGAAGGGATGATCTTCTGCTCCTGAAAACGCTGCAGGCAGCCACTGAGGATGCTGAAGGAGAGGGATGTTCCCCCATCTGTTTCCTACTGGGTATTTCATGGAAAAGATTCCCTTCCATCCCCATCAGCAGAAGTTGCTGCCTGACATCAGATGCCCCAAAGTGGGAGGAGGACACAGGGCCCAGCACCCACAGACCAAGACATCCAGACTCTGAGGGGCTGAGAGAGGACAATCTCCCCCCCGCTTTTGCTCCTCAGTTCTCTTAAAAGGCCTCCTGAGGTGTAAAAAAAAAAAAAAAATGTAACTACAAATTTCATTTCGTCTCAAATGGCTCTGGAAATGAATCCTGCATTATTAAACCATCCACACCACCAAGAAAAGCAATGCTAAGAGCAGATTTACAACGAGGTCGACGCACTGTGGAACCCCCTCAGGCAGCTGGACACACCGAGCCTGATTTTGGGTCAGTGCTTCCTCAAAAAAAAAAACCAACAGCTCTAATGCAAAACTCAAGCTAAGAGCTGGTAGAAGAGGAGCTCCTCCACTTGTGGAAAAGGAGGAAACTTTTCCAAACCCGTGGGAAAGAGCAGTAACGTTAATGCTGGGACATCTGTGCTCTCACCACTGTTTGGGTGCGGAACTCCAGCACCAGGCAGCAACCTCAGCACAGGCACCCCCCACCCCAAAACTTCCAAGGAAAATCCACCATCCTGCTCATCCAAGCAGTGAGATCACAGGCTCTGGAACAGGTCTCTGGCACAAGAAATGTTTGGACTTCAGCATTCAAACTTTCTGAGGATCGAAAGGAGCTCATCCCACCGCTCACTTCTCTCTCCAGACCTCACCTCCCCAGCGAAGGGAGGGTAGGGAAGCACCCAGGACCCAGCCAGACCACTCCTCCGAGGGGGCTGGGCTGCTGGGACACACCACCATTCCCAAACTGTCTGATATCTCAGGATATGAAGCACTGAACAGTCCTTGAAAATTCCTCCCTGCAGAAAGAGCAGATGTTTTTACAGCAGAACAGACCAGGCTGCTTTTGTTGCTGCAGAAGTCACCGCTGCCCCGAGGCAGAGCTGGAGTGCACACACACCCCTTTCCCGAGCATTTCCTGGAATGCCAGCTTCCATCCTGATTAGGTATCTTCTTGCCAAGCACAGGAAGCAGAAGAACAGAGGGCTGTTTTTTTTTTTCCCCCAAAAAGTCACAGAGAAAAGACTTCCCTGCCACTGTTTTACTGCAATCAGTGCAGACTCAGTTGCTGCAACACCAACCGAAAGTCCCTTTTGAACCATGTGAAATCTTCCAAACCAAGGAGGGAAGAGAAGAGAACTGGAGCTGCAGCTCCTATTAAGGCGTTTGCATATACATTCCCAACCTGGGTTCTTCAGAAAAAAAAAAGGGAATTTTGCCCCCCCCGCAAAAAAAAAAAAAAAAAAAAAAAAGGCATTTTAACTTGGGAATGGCGAAAACTACCATTGTTGAGAATCTCTGCGTGGAATTATAAATTGCTCATTTTAAAAAAAAACGTGGTTAAATAGGGAAGTGTCCCATCTTTCCCTTGCTTGCCAATGTGTCCTTTCCATGAGTTCATGTGCTATGTCTTCTGGAGGTCAGGGGAAAACGGGCCAGGGGTAGAGGGTCCATCCAGTCCAGACAGAGTAAATGGGCCATGACTGTTCAGCACTGATGGAAACTGAGAGACAAAACAAAAGTGATTAGGCAAGAGGCCGCTTTAACTCACTGTTCCATCTCTGCACGTAGAAGCTCCCCCGGGGAAAAAACAAACAACAAAACACAACAAAGAAAAACCACCCCAAACTTCAAAGAATCCTCTTGGATTTCCACTTTTAATTTACTTTTTTTTAATGCCACTGCAACCACTGTCACAGCAATCCCTGCACTGAGCACTGCCCATGTCCCCATTTAATAAGTGACTTTAATACAGGTTGTTGGGAAAGCACAGGTCTAAAGAGTCCCTTGGTTAATTATCAGCTATTTCTAGAGAAAAATGTCCAGTGCATTGTTTATTCCCCATCCTCATGGTCCATATGAGCTACCTCCTTCATCTTGTCACAGTGATCAAACACACTTTATTCCTCCTCACTAGTTTGAGATTAATTCATGTCTTTCAATAGAAGCGATGAAAACAAACAATACACTGGCAAAATTTAATTTTCAGGAAAATCTCAACCACTAAAGTTACAGGCAGGTAAGTTTTACTGGAAGAACAGACCTAAAAAAGAAAAAATAATCTATCTCACAGCAGTCTGTGCTGCAGTTAATTGAAAACACTTCTGAAACACCAACATTTTCAATATCTTTAAATAAAACCGGGTAACCACTAAAATTAGCGCTGGTAGAAAACAAAGATCACTGTTTCGTTTCTAAAGCAGGTTATTTGGGGTAACTGATTCCTGCAGGTCTGCTGAGGAAGGGACTGAAAAAGAGGGAGAGATTGGCTGAATTTGCTGGAACTCACCTGAAAGAGGGTATTAGCACCTTGCAACCTGGCAGGACTGAGAGGAGCCACCGGGCTCAGGGTACTCCAGAAGTGGATGCTGGAGAGCAACGGGCTGGGAGTCAGCAGGATGGGAGTCTGGAAGAGACAGGAGAGCTGAGTGAGACCTGCCCCTGGGGCGAGAGCACACGGAAACCCGGCCACAACCACCTCGGCTCCTGCGGCTGCCAGCGTCAGGAACTCCCGTTCCCTGCTCCTCCTCCCTCCCAGCCCCATCCGGCTCTCTCCCTCCCCTGGCTGAGCAATCAGCCCTCTTTTCCCAACAGCTGCCAAATCCTGCTGGAGCCTCCAGCAGAGCAACTCCGCCTGCAATCCAGCACACAGCACCTGCCAGGACTTGGGGGAAACCGGGATTAGGAACTCAAAAGGGAGCGGACCTTGGGCACAAGCCTGGTCTGGGTGACACTGACAATGTAAGTAACAATAAAACAAGTTTCCATCCAGCTTCTGAATACCCTGGATGCTCCAGGTTCACCAGCCAAACACCTCCCAGGGCGCCAAAAGAGCAACTCCACTTGCTTTTTTTCCCCTATCTTCAGCCATTTCGCTTTTCAGTCAGCAGCTTCCCTGCAGCTTCCCTCTAATTCCAGTTTATTACAGGGAAGAGATTAAATAGATACAGAATGATTTAACAGCCTAGCTGGATTCAGTTCTCTTCCAAGTTTTCCATGAGACATGAAAGCTTTCCTTTCCCACACAAAGATAACAACCAAATTAAGCAGCTGCTCTTATTGCCATTCATGTTCACTCACAAGACTCTGGCCTTAACTAAATGCCTATATTTTGAGTAAAAAAAGCTGCCAAACAGACACCTCTGTGCTTCTCTATTTTTAAAGTATTTTCAGAACCAGCTGAAGGATAAGGGCAGGGTTTAGGGTTTCTGAAATAATTCTGTCCTCCCCCGGCCCCGGCAAGGTTTACAAAGGATCCTGCTGGTGCTGGTTTGGGTTTTGCCTCCACATGCCAACCCTGCACAGACACGCAGGGCTGACACACCACTTGGGCACCTTTTGGGGTGAAGTTAATACCAACTGTGAATAAAACTTAGGTTTTAATTAAAAGAAAAAAAAAAATAGAAGGGGGAGGAACATCCTGAGTTTCGGCACACCACACACAATGAACCGACTATTCATTTTCCACTCGCCTTCCCTCACTCGTTTAAAATGTAACATAATCACCATTGTTTTACTTTAAAAAAAGAAACCAGGAAGGGAGTTTGGTTACCTGGGAGAAAAGTGCTGGAGTAAGAGAAGCAGTTGGGAGAGAAGGGCTCAGAATCCCCAGAGGACTTGGATCGCTGCCTGTGATGACGAGAGTAGGAGCCAACTCCAGCCCTTTGGGTTTTTTAGATCTGGAGAGGTGATTGGCAAATTCCTTCTCCAGCACGGATGAATCCTGCTCTTTGGGCTCTGGGGATTGGTGCTGAAGGCTCTGGGCCTGCTCCAGCTGCTGGGAGGCCACGGACTCTATATCCGTGTCAATGTCCAGGTCGGGATTGGAGCTCAGGGGCGGCGACGGGGGCGTGGAGGGCACCTGGAGAGTGGGAGACACTGAGGATATGGGAGGGGTTGGGGTGAAGCTGGTGGTTAAGTTTGGCAAAGGTGCTGGAGCTTCGGGGACAGTTAACTTGGGCAGCACGAGCGTCTCCAAGGTCTGCAGGGTCTCCTCGGATCCCATGGGAAGGGAGGAGGAGGCGGCGGGAGCGGCCGAAGCCGTGGAGGCGGCCGAGACCGCCGAGGTGGTGGAGACCAGGGGGGCCGAGGGGGGCTTTTTGGAGGGCATGGTGACAAACTTGATGACGGAGGGGGTCGGCTCCTGAGGCTTCTTCTCCGCCAGCTTCTCAGCCGGGTTCTCGATCTTGATGGACCTGAAGAGCTTGACGCTGGAGCTGTTGAGGGAGTTGAGGGTGAAGGAGGAGTACAGGCCTGAGTGGATGTAGTCGTTGCGGCTCGAGGACTTCGCACACGACTGGGACTTCTCCTTCCCACAGTTTTCCACGTCCTTTGGAGCGCTGTTGACCTCTCCAAAGCCAGTCAGTTCAGGGTCCCCTTCTATCCGGCCCACGACAAGCGGGTCCATGTTTAAAATCTCCGGATACGAGACAAACTTGTACACAAACTTCTTACCGTTCACTTTCTTAATGATATTCTGTGGGTAAGAAGATACACACACACACATATATATATATATATATTTTTAGACTTTCTTCAGATCAGTTTTCTTCCTACAAACACTGCCCAAAATAGGCAGAGGAATTAAAGCCTGTAATCTTTCATCAAAAAATGTTTCTTTTCTCTGCCTTAAGAACACACTGCATTCCTGCAATTCAGTCCTGCTCCCAAAGCAGCATTCCCAGAGCTCACAGACAAAACACTAAGACAGGTGAGCTTAACCTGACATTAAATACACTAAAAACAGCCAATTTATTCTTATTTTTAAATAAAATAAAAAATTACCCATTAACCCCATTAGGGATCACTGACCCAGGGTACAGTCAGGGTAATCTAAGAGGAGAACCTGCAGTATTAAAGTGTTTCTACAGCTGGTACTTCAAATCAAACCACTTTTATCCTTAATAAGATGATAATAAAGGAAAATAAGTAGCTGAACTAGTCAGCGGAATGCAGGATAGTCAGCTATTTCAATACCACAAAACAGCATCTGTCAAACTTGTTTTGCTCCCAAGTGAAATGCCACACGCAATTTGGGCACCAGATCATCTTCATTTATCATGCAATTTATTATTACTGAGATCCCTCAGCACAAAGCCAGATTTGTGCCACCCAACAATAAACACCAGTAACTTACCACCTGCTACACACTGAGGTTCCTCAGAAACTGGTTTATTTTTATCTCCCCACACTCACACAATAGCAGTTGTGGGATAAACGGCTTACTGAAACGAAGGTAAGTCTTGAAGACGTTTTGCTAAACAAGAGAAGGTTCTGGCTCTGCTGGACTGGAATCACTGACCACGTTAGAGGTGAAGTTCTGAACACAACGGAGAAAAATAAAAATACTTCGGGCTGATTCATTGAAAATCCTTGTTTTGAAGCTCTTTTGTAGAGACAACTGCAGGAAAGATCTTAAGGTGGTGCAACACTCACCACCTCAGTCATCATCTCCCAGTGTTGCTTTTCCTGGAGTGCTGAGGATTTTAACCCTTGCAAGGGTATGTATTTTTGGAACGGGGATTAGGATTCAACAACAGATTCGCCTTAGCGAAGACATAAAGATAAAACTTTGCACTAAAAGCCTTATCAAATAACCAATGGGGAGGAACTGCAGCACAGTGACACACAAAATTAAAAAAAAAATTAAAAACCCCACACTTTTAAACAAACTAATACAACTTCCTTAAGGCTGGGAGGAAGAGGAGTGACACCCACCACTCCCCTTGCAGGGAATGAAAAAGGAAACAAAGCCCATTAGGCTGGTAAAGATGGATAAGGATTGGAGGGGGATTTGTTACCTTCACATAGTAGTATCTGAGCGCTCGGCTGAGTTTATCATAGTTCATGCTGGGCTTGTTCTTGCGGATCCCCCACAGCCTGGCCACCTCCTCTGCCTGCAGCAGCTTGAACTCCCCGTCGCTGGAGGTCCAACAGATGATATTCTTGTTCTGAGGCTCTTGGAGGAGCTGGAGGAGGAACTGCCACAGGGTGATAGCACTGTCCATAGCAATGAGCTGAAAGGCAGAGAGGCAGACAAGGGGCAGGTTAACAGCGCATTTCCCTCCTCTCCCTACAAGGGGGTGATGGAGCTGAGATGTTATTTCCAAAGCCAGCAAGAGTAAAAATTATTAGTCACCAGTCGTGAAAGATGTTCCCTGCAGAACAGAGAGGCTGAGTGCCAACTCTGTCGTCTCCTCCCACATGTCAGTACTTTTCACATGGGTTATATTTAGCCTCATTTAACTAAATCAGGTCACTTTGGGTAAGTTGCAGTGAGTCACTACCCCAAAAAAATGTTTCTAAGTTGTTCCATGTTCACCCACTCTGGCCTGTACTGCTTTATGAGAAACAGGCTCAGGTACGCCCAGGTAAAAAAAAAATAAAAAAAAAAAAAAAATAAAAAAAAAAAATCAAACCTCCCACTCGCCGCCTCCTTTCCGTACCTGCTCCCACCTCCAACCTCAAAAACAGCAGATCAAGTAACTGCAAAGCTCCAGGAAGATGCCAGGGCAAAACAACTCCATTTTCCTTCAGTTCACGCTTCTGCCTCTTTGCCGTCAACCCTACTCCCCTCTCTTTCAAATCCTTCCTTTCCAAGCATCATCCCCGTTTTTTTAAGAGTGTAAACATGAAAGTAAATAAAATTATTTCAAGTGCTGCCTTTGCTTGTCTCAGTTCCTGCCTTACCTACACCAACGATTTAGGCTGAGACTTTCTAGGACTAATATCTGCCAGCTGATTCCCGAACTCCCAGGGTGGTTTTCCTGTTCAATGTATAAATTCATCAAGGACAGACAAGGCAGAGGGATGTCATTTTTCCTTGACCAGATCTGACTACACAAAACAGTATTTTCCACAAACATTTTTAAGCAGAACTCTGCCTGCACGTAAGACACACCAAACTATTAACTCAGCATCTCACACGGATTCTCTTAGTCCAGAACTGTGACAACTAATGCAGTTTAAACTTCTTACTATGAAATCAAAACAAACCCAGGCGCCCTGGAATAAGAACCACCATGATGAAAGACACTAAAAATGGTTTTATATGTAAAATTGCTAGATTTTTTTTTTCCCCCCCTCAGAAAAGAAACGTAAGAGTCCAGAGGTTTCTGTCTGGGTGAATCCACAGCCTGAGAGCCCAGCTGCTGTTCACAAGCAGAGGCATCAAGTCCAAGGACTTGTTTGAAGTCCATGTGTACACAGGGCTCAGTTTAAGATCCAGCCAGGACTGCCAGCTCATCTTTGCTCCCAAAGCCTTTTATTCCAATCTCATTACTGCCCAGCACTTATCCAGCCCTATATAAGGAAGGGAACAGTCTCCAATGTGAGAGCCTCAGCGTTCAGTGAGCCCTGAGAAAGGATTACTGGCAGTTTACACAGGCCTTATTGAAATCAGGTGCCCCGGGGCAGGTGCCTTTTTGGGCACAGCCCATCACATTTAACCTGTTTTGCAGAATCCCTGCCCCATGGCACCAGGGTGACTCCACGGGGCTGTGCCATTGATCAAGCCACTTAAATTGCTGCAATTAGACGGAACAATCTCAACCTGAAGGACACCCACACCACGTTGTTATGCTGGCCTAGGGTGCTTTCCCTCTAATTACTGTGCACGTACAACTCCCTGCTTGCCCAAATTAATTGCTCGGCACTCTAAGAAACTCAAGGCTGCGCTTCCAGACTCTTCCCATGGCGAGCCAGCTGATCCATCCGGGATCAGCTCCTCCTCAGAACTGCCTGGAATGCACATTTGCCTGTAACATTCCCTATCTCCCAGGCTGAGGCCGTGCCCGCTGCGGATCCTCATCCACGGGGACGATGCACACGCGCATGTGTCGCGCAGACAGAAGGATTTGATTCCACCACTCTGCAGAGCTGTCAGTGCCGGTGATACGTGCTAGGAGAGAGCAGGAAGATGAAGCTGAGTGATTATTCCCACGCTGCATTTATCTCCAGCACTTTGGGAACCCAGATCAGCACTGCACCAAACGGGGCTGACTGATGCAACGGGAGGCAGCCACGTGGAAAACAGAATTTCAGAGTGGCAAAGGCTTTCTTCTTTTCCTTTTTTTTTTTTTTTTCTTTTTTTAACCCTCCTCCTAAAAATCCATGCAGATTGCCTCCCAGAATTTAATTGCTATTATTTCATTAGGCTGCCTCCCTTTAGGAAGTACCACCTTGCTGTAGCTCCAAGCTCATCAGCCTCTGTCACAGCCAAGCATCCAAACCTAGGATTGGGATCACAGCTGGTTTGGAATCCAGCTGGAGATGCACAAAGCTGACAGAGCAGTACTCTGACAACACAAAGTTCAGTAAAAGAGCACTCATGGAGAGGCCAAAATTCTGGGAAGTACAACATGTTACAAACAAAATACACCTTTCCCTGCATTGAGCTGTGTCATTCTGAGGAGCATTTACCAAATTATGAGTTCATACTGCCCAAATCCAAGAGTTTTCCAGCTGGAAGGGTCCTCCTCCCAGGGCAGAGTTACACTCATCAAGCCCCTACTGATGTTTCTGGTATTTACAGCTTTAGGGGTGTCACGATTTTGTCCATCCTTTGGAGGACACCTTGAGCCCCCTCAGTTTTAAAAAGTCTTGTGTTCGACACATTAACAGGGTGGAAAAGTCCTACTGAGACCTTGGTGTTATAGACCAGGAGCAGAGAGCACTTTGGACTTGTTCATGGATGGGTTATATTGTACATATTCCTCTTTATTCAATATTTACTGTGTATATGTAGAGGAAATGATGGAGATCCCTCAGTGGAACCTCGTGGATACCTCAGTGGAACTGGGAACACTGAGTTTTTCCCGAAGATTTTACACAAAAGGGAAGGCCAGAAAACAACCCTCCACAGTGGTCAAAGCAATGGGATCTCAGGTGGATCTTCAGGCTCCAGGAGCAGCTGTGAACTGGGAAAGCACAATGTGTGTACGAGAGACACCGCTGTACTGTGAACCAAGACATCTCATTTAACTGAAGTTGTTTTGTACTGAAGTACAAAAGCTGCTTTGATACAGCATAAGAACACATCAAAGAACTCCTGTTTGTTCAGGAAAAAAGCAGAATATAAAAACAAAAATACATAAATCACATGAGATGTAAAACGAAGACCAGTACAGGTGAGCTGAGCACTTCTCTTTGTCTGAGAACCAACGAACGTGTTGAAAAGGTTCCTCCTTCTCCAGCACCTGGGGCAGGAGGAGGCAGCTGCTGCTTTTTCTGAGCCTTTAACTTGCAACCACAGGGATGAGAAGTGGCCCAAGCTCCTTGTGCTGCCCATGTTTTGCAGAACATCTTCAGGTGCCCTGGAGAGGGGGATCCACACCTCGGCCGTGTACTCAAACCCCTCCTGCACTGACACGACTCAGAAGATCCTCTTGTCCTTTTTACTCACACATACACCAGAAAACCGCCTACACTCTGCAGAGATGTTAAAAGACCCTCCAGTTAGAAAGTAAAGAAATCAGGATGAGGACAGGAACGCACTGTCCCACTCCTACCCTCCATTAACCATGCAAACAGCATTTCAGCTTCTTTCAAACGCCATGAAAAGGCCCCAACCTCCTCACACAGCTCCCTGTCAGCACAAATCTGATTGCTTCTTCTTCCGGATGAATGCACCAATAATTACAAACACGCCACTGCGAGCCATCTTTCTGCTGAAGGTTATTTTCCTGGAGAAAGGAAAAGGTCTAAACTGAAAAGCCAACGAGGGAACGAGGCAGAGAGGCAGCACTGCTGCTTGTGACAACGGCCCTTTCCACTCCTGCACCATCTGAGTAGAGGAAAAAATAGTTGCTAGAGGCAGAGGGCAGTTATACTTTGTAATGAGTATGCTAAAATAGAGCACTATTATTGTCTTGAGATCTTCTCTGACGCCTACGGATGACCCTTGAAGTTCACTGAGGAGCTGACAGAGTTTGGCTGCAAACCTGAGCCTTCTCCTGCCGCTGCAGCTCCCTCCGAGGCTGCCGCAGCTTCGAGGCCTTGACTTTACAAAGCCTCAGAGTTTACAGCAGAGCCAGGACACGAGATAGGGATCTTTTCCGGCGACTTCTCCTCGCGCATCTGTGCCACAGCCACAACCAGCCCCGTGTGTGATCTCGGCAGCTCCCGGGACGGAGGGTGTGCAATCGGGGGTGGCACAGCAGGCAGGAGGAGTTTAGGAAGTGGCACGTGGGAATCTCACCCAGCAGCTACACTGACAGCAGCCAAACTCCCTCTGTGCTCAGGAAGGACAGGCACCCCCTCGCCAGGCCCCGAGGAGGGAGCAGAGACAGGATTTGGGGGGGGTTTAGGCCTGGCCTAACCCTCGCCACGTTCAAGGTCTTCTGGCAGATTTCCTGTGCTTTGACTCGACGCCGAGTAATCTTTCACCTCCTCTCACCAAGCATCTGCAGCCTGATGAGTTCTGCAGATGGGCTGAGTAAAACCCACACAGGAACAGAGATGGAGCAGAGGGAAGGCAGGATGTCACACAGTCACACGGCGAGGACAGAACCACCAGCACGATTCAAGCGGCTGGGTCACAGCTGTCACACACAGGGGACACCTCAACAGGTGACACAGGGGGACGCAGAAACCTCTTCTCAGCTCAAAAAGAGTGAAACTCAGGCAGCAACAGGTCCGGGGGGGACCTCACAGCGGCACAGGTGGGACATCCAGGCGAGCAAATCAAGGCTTCAGCTCCAGGAAACTCCAGGAAATCCGGGCTTGCTGCGAGCACAACACTCTGAACTGGTCGGACTCGACCCCGCAGAGCCATTCCCAGGGTTTCTCGGCAGTCTGAGATGGCCATGGTGTGTGAGCAGGAGGAATTCGGAGACAATAACTCCTGCCCCGTTGTGCAATATTCCTGTGGACGCAAGGCCTCGAGAGCTGCTCCAGGAAAACAAACAACGGGGTTGGCTGAAGGAGACTTTGGGAGGTCACGGGCCCAAGTCCGGGTTCCAAACCTCAAAAGTCTGATCAGGTTTTTTCAATGCCTTTGCCCAGGCAATTAAATAAATTCGTAAATAAGTGGCTGCCCTACCCCTTTTATTTTAGTAGAGGGGCAGGGAGGTGGGAACATGGCTGATGAAGTATCTGATTAAGTGCTTATCAAAATACAACCAAGCAACCATTTCATTGGCACAGCAGTGGAAATATCCCACTCCTAATAAACCTTTCACAAAAGCTTTTCAAGCTCCTGACACTGTGGCTCACCTGAACCGGTACTTTTAGGATTTTATCAATTTTAATTAATTTTAGAAAGGGAAAAAAAAAACCCCAAACCTATTGTCCAAAAACCAGCTATTACATACCCTGATGTGGTGGGAAGCATGGAAGGGTATTGAGCCCTTTTCCAGAACACAAAGACAGGTGAAATACCAGGTAAAATGCTGTTATAAGTGTAAAAGAAAGTTATGATTCACAAGGAATTAAAGCAGAGGCGCAGAATTCCACACCTGCAATACCACCCTTAAAAAAAAAATTCCAAACCCTGGCAGCTTTCCAAGTAGTAACCAAATTATACCTTCTCTAATAACCAAGTAAAATCAGGTAAGAATAAGGGGGAAAAAAAACCACCCGAGACCAAATAAATTCTCGTTTTCCCCTGTTGTTTCCAAAGGAGTCAGGAAAATCTGCCTGTTCTGAAGGAGAAGTCGTGGTTATCGAGGCAGGAAGTTCCTTGGAAGGAAATGCTGGAGGATGTCCTTATGATAAGAGCTGCTCCAGAGTTTTCACTGCCTAAATCCTACTCCAAGCCTCTCTTTTTTTTTTTTTTTTTAACTCAAAACAAATGTTGCAATAAATTTTGGGTCCCTGGCTGAAAAATTTAAGTGGCTTCAGATGAAATTTAGGTGTTAACAACTATTTTGGGACTCGGGAACAGACTGTTTCAGCTTTTTAACTCCTGAGAAATAAGTATTTGTTTTCCTTAGAATTTTCTAGTTTCTCCTCAGTATTTTTCTACTTGCTTCCTGAATTAGCAAGCCAGGATCAGAAAACAAGCCATGAAGGACAGGCAGTGGCATCAGGATTCCCACTGGATTTGTGGCTGCAGGCTCAGGTTGGCAGTGGATGAGCCAAACACCTTTCTGGGGATTTTTTTAAATATCCATACAGAGACAATGGTGCCCCTTTGTTACCAAATAGGATTTTGATCATCACAACTGACACCTGAAAGTGTTTAACCTGGGAAACAGTTTAACATGGGAAACAGCAAAAAAGGGGATTTCAGAGTACTTTCTCCAGCTGCTCCAATCCCTGACCCTCCAGCCCTGGCTGAGGAACAACTGACATCCCAGCATCGATAGTTTTATGGATAAACCTCATTTCCCTGCTCTTCCACGCTCTGATGAGCAGTCTGCCTTTCCCAGCTCTCCTTTTTTTTTAGGATATGAGAGCACGGAAAGGTTTAGGACAAGTAGAGAGGACGGGAAACTTCAAACCCCAAAGCACCTTCGATCAGTCCCTGCCTGGTTTGTGGCACCGACGGGATTGTTCCCGGCTAAGCCACGAAAGCACCGATTTCCCTGGAAGCTCCTAAGCAGATTACACTCGCTTCCTTCCTGAAGATGGGCCGAGGGGGATGTTCACCACCAGCAGATTAAACTGGCTTCAGTGAGCGAGGTCTGCACTGGGGAACAACCCCAAACAACAGGTTAAAGGGGTCACGTCCACCCCCAGCTTGATTATGAAAGGGAAGCCTCATTTAAGCTGGAAAAGCTCTCCTTTAACAATGTTTATGATACACTGGGCCCCGTTGCCATGGGGATGGAACAACTATTCCCTCCAAAC
>VZRE01004180.1:0-138277 GCA_013396775.1 Cephalopterus ornatus
GGTCTAAAATCAAAACCACTACAGTTGTAATTCATGGACTTGAAAATTTTGGTATCTCTAAAGGAAGTAGTTCAATATTAAGCTATCTTTTACAAACTACTGTTGTTTCCTTATCATGATGGTCTCTGAGACATTGTCAGCCCTGGGGTCCTACAACCAGTACATGTGAAAGAGAGAGAAACCAAACACAGAACAATTTGTTCTAGGAGTACACTTGTCTTGCTTCTATTTATCCTTCAGGGCAATTTAAAATTTCTCTTTAAGCCTTAAAAACTATATTTATCTTCCTTTCACCGTTCATTTTCTTTTTTTTAAGTCGATTCTGTAATCTTTTAATGCTCCAACTCTCCTAATTTTTTTTCCCTATCTTCCCTAAGTGTTTATCAACTTCTAAATGAGAAAAATACAGAGATGGCTCCCAAAATAACGTCTGCAGTGGAGAACCTATAGAAGCTGCAGCTTGCACAGGCATACCCAAAGTAGCTTTAAAATTTGCACGTTCGGATGGTAATAACAGCTGCTTCAGTGGCTGAGACTTATTGAGCAGCTTTTATAACACCTGCAGAGCCCTTTGCTGCTGCTGCAGACTCACCCTTGTCCAGTGCTAAAACCACAATGAATATTCAATTGGACACTGTGACTGCGTTTCTAGGAGGGGCAATAGTACCTCTGTCTGCAGCGTAGACATAACCAAGAGAGATGAAAAATCACTGCAAGCAGCAAAATTGTCTGTAAGTTAAGAATACAGAATGAAGCTGTTCTCACCTGCAAATTTCCATTACAAGGATGAGAGCTTTTCTAAAACATAATATTCTTGAAGGATAAAAAGACAGTGGTTCCCATGGTGATGAGAAAAAGGATACTGGAATGAAAATGTGGAGGTCTTTTGAAATAACTAGCAAACAAATGATCAGTAAAGTTGATGAAATAGTGAGTAAACAGAGAACTATGGAAATAAGAAGAAAACTATTGAATCAAAAGAAAGGCACAATATATGGGCTGCTCTGAGGGTCAGGAAACCTCATTTTGTGGTTTTGTGGTCGTTAGGTATATGACTTTTGTGTGTGGGAAAGCTATGTTAAATTCTAAATAAAAGATATAAACATTATTTTTATTGCTAGATATGGATGTATATTTACCCTGAATTGTTTTGTTTTTAAAGAAAAAAAGTCTAGTTTTACATTATGTTATGTTTTTAAAGGCCTCTTTTAACAACTTTTCAAAATTGCCAGAATTATATTGCTTTTTTGAAGGTTGTCAAATATATTGAGTCTGAATTTACATATCCAGGATTTCTAGAGATTCTAGAGATAGTGGTGGCATAAAGTTTAAGATCAATCTTTTGTTCTTGAATGTACTAAAATTTTCAATATAGCACATCTAGAATAAATGTCTGTAAGCAGACATGTTGTTAACAGAATATTTCTATAACATGTTTTCCACTTTCCCCCAAGAAGTTAGTGCACATTAGAGAGTTTATGTACGTGGACTTTCAGTACAGGGCTGCAGCATGGTAAATCACCAGTTAATTTTCAAATTTTCAGACATGTGCAATCACCAGATTTGATGATCAAAAAACAAATTTGAGGCATAATGAATTTGAGGTATAATGAAAAATCATTCTGTGATTTTGCCAAAGAAATAAGGCAAATGAAATACAGATACAAAAATATTTGGTAGAAGAAAAACATGTCTTCTAAATGAAATGCAAAAATGCTTCCAGTGCAGGTGAGAATGGGACCTGAGAAAGAAAATAACAGGAAGCTGGAAGAGAAGAGCAACCTGAGATCATACACCCATATCCCAAACTGGTAAAAAAATTCATGGAATTATCTGGGGTTTGACAACATGAAAGAGATTTGATAACAAAGCACATCCCTTCTTTGAGTCTCCAACAACCTGGGGAGAGCACTGCAGGGGTTTGGGTTAGCATGGCTGCTGTATTCTGCCTTTTAACTGAAGATGGATCAAACTTCACCGTGTCTAAAATATTATCAGCTTCCTTGCTTGCCTTATTATTCCTCCTCTATGAAAAATCCTCTCAGCTTTGTCTCAGGTTCTGTCAGCTCCTGGTGAATTTAACCAGGCAGTCTTATTCACATCTTCCCACTTGTGTGTTCTCCAGCTTTTAGGATCTCATGCAATTCCAGAGAGAGAGCATTTAGAACTAAATCTATCAAATGACCTCACACAGGAAATCTATTTTATTCAATTACCTATGCCATGGATTTAGTTGGCAGACTTGATATACAGAATCCTCATTTTGGTGCACTAAACAAGATCAAAGGTGACTCTGATTATTCCAAATTCCTTTGAAAAGTTAATCTGAATCATTATGTTTTAGACAACTTCTCTCCTAGGAAGCTTTTCTTTAATGAACCATTATTCACCACAGCACAAGATCTGCTCAACTAAAATAAACCCAAGCCTCTTAGAATTTTACAGCTGCTGCAAATAAATAAACATTGTCAGACCAAACTTTTCTAAAGCCATGGAGCAGAATATTTTTTTTGCTATACATACATATATATATATATATGTACTAAATTTAGTTGATTAGTTCAGAGCATTCTAAGAAATATTTTAAATCCAGATATAAGTAACTGTTGCCAATATGCAAAAACTGAATAAGGAACCTAATTAAGTGTTCATTATGACTAAAAGCACTTTTGACTCATTGCTTTGTTCAAGCAGAAAGGAAGAAATCGTCTTATGAAATGATAGGGCTTGATCCAGTGGAACTGAATTAAATAGAATTGAAAATTAAAGTGAATTGAAATCTTTAAGCTCTTTGTCTTTCAGCAGGTAATGCTGCAGTTAGAGGTAGCTTTAAGAGCATCAGATTTCTTCTAAAAATATCTCTGGGCAAGAATATATCTTCAGTACTCCAAACAGGCTGGCTGTAGGTACTAAAACATTCAAAGTATTGTCAGGAAAATATTCATAAGACTAGTACTTGAAAAGACAAGAATCCATCTTCCGTAAGTCTGATTCCATTATCTGATTTCCTTTAAGAAAATATGTGGGTAAGTTTTCATGCTTATTTATAGCTGCTGCTTTCATTATATCTTGCTTTCTTATGTGCCATTTCATGCATTATGCAGGAGCGAAAATGAAACAAGACCTAGTGAAAATTAGGCTACAGAGCATCCCTGAATTTCACCAACTTAAACCTCCTGTAGTATTTGAAAAAGGCTATGTTTTCAGCTGCCTGTGAGAGAGGCAGGGGCTGAGATGGAGGTACCCAGGAGTAGGCTGGGCTTCCCACCTGCTGAGGAGGAGGACGAGGGCATCAGAGCCCATCCTCTGGGGAGTGGCACTGAAGAGGAAACATTCAGGGGTTTCACACACAGCCAGTGTCTGTGTGGCAATAAATGGAGAGTCACGTCTGAAATATGACCATTTTTGCACAACAAGGGAACAAAGCACAGTGGTTTTCATTATTCAGACAGACTTAAAATATTACTACATCTAGTCTGCTGGACAGAATTTCCATTTCCAGGTTGCTGATGTTCCTCTGATGTGTCATTGATGTGGTGCCATTGATAGGATGCCTCCATAGATTAACAACATTGGGTATGATCAACCAATTCTTACATCCTCTTTAGAAGTCTAGGGACACTTTGTTTTTAACATCATTTTAAAATATACTTTTTTTTTTCCTTTGCCTAACTTCTAGGAATTAAAAAAAAAAACAAAAAAAACAAAAAACCCACCTAATACGCATGACTCTTTCTAGTCCTTTTTAATCCAGTCAGAACTCCAAGATAATTTTATTCTTTTAACATTTGGCTTCACCACTCTTCTGTACCTTTTCTGTAGGCTGAGAAAGCTCCATAAGGCATTTTATTACAAGTATTAATATGACATCTGATTAATACAGCCACCATTATAATTAAAAAACTCTTGTTCCAAAAAGATAATTGCATTTCCTTTTCTTCTGATTCAATTATATTAGAGTATTACCCTTGCATTTTAATTTTCCATTTTTAAGGCACTACATTCTGATAGGAAAGTTTTATTTCTTTGCAATTTTCAGTGTTTTTTAAGATTATTATTGGTTACAATAACTAGATAGTCAACAGAAAACATACTTCTTCTAATAGAAGAACCTGCTGCTACTGATACTACTATTTTTTTTCCTCTAATTGCAGACTTTGGACAAAATCCATGAGAGGAAATGAAGTGCTGAATAAAATGTTAAAAATGAGTCACTTTCTGCTACATGGCAATTGATGCTGATCTGTCCAAGAGGGACAGTCTGAGGAATGGCAACCTTCAATGTAGATTCTATGAACAGAAGGAGTCTAAATAATCATTTGGGCCACTTTCTGTTAAATGCAGGAATATAACCATTAACATTTTAACATAAGCAAAGTGACAAAGTTACTGAGAATGAAGTCTCATCTTCAGTTGATGTCTTCCAACCATAGCAGGCAAGAACAATGCTTCAAAAGGCATATGCATGCACGAGACATTTGGGGAGAATCCTTAACACAAATAATCTCTCATGGAATCACAGAATAATTTAGGTTGGAAAATAGCTAAGACCATTGAGCCCAACCTTAGCACTGCTAAATTTACCAATAAAACAGCTCCCCAAGTGCCTCAGCTACACTTCTTTTAAGTTGTGAGTACAGGGGGACAGTCATGGCCCTGGTCCTGCTGGCCACACTATTTTTGAAACAGGCCAGGATGCCATTGGTCTTTCTTGTGCACCTGAGCACACTGACAGCTTGTGTTTAGCCACTGTCAACCAGCAATCCTGGGTCCTTTTCCACTAGGCAGTTTTCCAGCCACTGTTCCCCAAACTTGGAGCTTTGACTGGGGTTGTTGAGACTCAAGGACAAAACCTAGCACTCGGCCTTGTTGAACCTTATACAATTGGCCTTGGTCATTGTTCCAGCCTTTTTAGATCCTTCTTCAAAGCCTTTCTACCCTCCAAAGATCAACACTCCTTCCCAACTTCCTGTCATTTACCAACTATCTGTGGGTACTCTTGATCCCCTTGACCAGGTTGTCAAAACAGATATTAAACAGAACCGGCCCCAACACTGAGCCCTGGAGAACACCACTGGTGACCGGACACAGCTGGATGTAAGTCCATTCCTCTCTAGGAATGGACCTCTAGGAATGGACACCACTCAGGGCCAACCATCCAGACAGTTTTTTACCCAGGGAACAGAACACCCATCCATGCCATGAGCAGCCAATTTTTCCAGGAGAATGCTGTGGGAAACTATGTCAAAGGCTTTACTGGAGTCCAGGTAGACAACATCCACAGCCTTTCCCTCCTCCAGGGAATGGGTCACCTGGTCACAGAAGGAGATCTGGTTGGTCAAAGCAGGACCTGTCTTTCCTGAACCCATGTTGGCTTGGCCTGATCCTCTGATTCTCCTGCATATGCCACATGATGACACCCAAGATAATCTGCTCCATGACCTTCCATGGCACTGAGGTCAGGCTGACAGGCCTGTAGTTCCCCTCCTTAAAGACCTTCTTGTAGATGGACATCACATTTGCTGAGCTCCAGTCAACTGGAACCTTCCTGGTTATCCAGGATTGCTGGTAAATGAGAAAAAATGTTTTCGTGAGCACTTCCTCCAGCTCCCTCAGTACACTTAGCAACCAAAGGAGGGTTAATGAGAATCTTAGCCCTCTTAAGGAGAGTATTAGAAACATTTTTTTTGTCTTTTACAGCAATAGCCAGAATAATTTCTGATTGGGTTTTGGTCCTCTTGATTTTCTCCCGGCATAACAACAGAACATCCTTTTAGTCCTCCTGAGTTGCCTTGCCCTTATTCCCATGTGATCATGCTCAGGCATATCCACAATTTCTAATACATGAATAACCATTGTGTCTTTTCAGTTTCATGGGTCTTTGTTCTCGACCTCCACTGAGACAGCAGACTGAAGGACCTCACTAGCACACCATCCCTCAAACACTGGTGTGCTGTTCCCAGGCTTATCTCTAGTGATTTTGGTTTTATCCCTTTCCCCCTTCAAATCCAGTTTAAACCTCTTTCCCTGAGCCCTGGTAACTCCTGTGCAAAGATCCTTTCCTCTCTTTGAGACAGGTGTAACCCATCAAACACGCAACCTGCACTCAAAACTCACTCTCAAGAAACTTCTAACTGTGTCAAATCTTTAAAAGCCAGAGACCTCATGAGATTTAGTCTGGGCAGAATCAACAATGTCAAGATTTGTTTAAATTAGCACGATAAGTAGGTGATTGATAAAATTGAGGCTGTAAGCATCATACGCAAGTTAGATATTTTTTCTTTTTGCAACTTGAAGATTTTTCCTTTCCCTTCCTGCCCACACAATCATTTTTGTTAAAATCCTTCCACAGGACTTTCTGGAAAAACATCAAATTGACATTTTGGAGACATTATGGTCTCTGCATGTGCACAGAACAAGGATCGGCACAAAAACAAAAGTGCAAATATCAATGTACTGCCCCAGAAATTAAGTGTCAGTCTGACTCTGAACATTTATAAATCAAAGAAGTATAAGATTACTATCCACTTGGTGCTTTCCCCTCCAGGGTACCCGAAAGCATGCCAATTAGTGTCAGTTGTGCTGACAGCTATTCATTAAGTCTATCAGGAAACTGCTCTGAGATTTAGGGGTTTCATTAATTCCTCTAAAAGCATCAGAGCAGGTGCTTTACTCATACCGGGAAATCCAAATGCTTCCTTTCAAGACAGCTCCTATGTGCTTCATTGTGGTCAATAATAATGAGGGTTATAAATGGCAGAATGCACTGCTTTCTGTATTCTTGCCTGCTGAAGTAAAGCAACCTGCATTTACTGGCAGTTCTGGCCTTGGCAGTGAGCCTTCTCTGTCCACACATCACAAGAGAATCTCACCATGCACTTCTCGCTCCTGAGCACGTGATGCGATCTGCAGTTGTCAGGGATAAGTTCAGAACATACAGGCGAGCAAGAAAAATGACAGCAAGAAAATTTCCACTCTCAAGGATTTTCCTACACTTCAGGAGAAAACAGATGGGATTCTCCTCCCTTCCTTCTCCCCAGATAGGTGCCCTCAGCACCAGCCAGCTGACTCTGTAGAGCGTCTTCTCTCATGAAACAGCATTTATCAGAGCAGATCTCAACTATTTTGTGTTCTGGGTTCACTTGGATACATTCTCCCTAGCAACAGAAATTACTATAGATTATTTTCCTCTTTAGTTTATGACATGAAGGATGAAAGTTTAATGCTTGATATTCTTTCCTGACTGACACAGTATTGATGTCACTATTATCCCCATAAAGCTCAAAGTTTCTTTTATGTCAAATATTTTAGCTTTGAGTCCTAATGACTGCATTTTCCTCCAGAAAGAAGGAAACTCTGAACATTGTATCCAATTTTTGCTTAATATCTCTTCACTTACTCAGTTTTATAGAATGTGTATATTTTCAATAGCATCTGATATTTTATGTATCTCTATCATTATATATGCCTTGTATGTATTTCTATCATATAGCATTTGTCTCATAAGCACATTAAAAAGGCTTGGCCATTGAAGTCTGTCACAAATAATGAAGTTTTATAAGTAGCTTTTGTCTCTTTTCTCTTACTAACTTCTTTTTCTGTGCTATAGCTTAAGACAGAATGGCAGAACAGGAAATACTATGGGTGCTAGGAAAGCAACAATAACCAATACAATCTAAGCATTTCCATCTAAGCTCATCTCTAGTTTTCTTCTTTTTTTCTTTTTTTTCATGTTTGCAGAACATTGGTGTTAAGACTTGAGATACAGAAAATAGTTTGCCTCTGCAAATAGTGTATACAAGAGTGACATTTTTCTTCTTTTTTTTTTTCTCCTCTTCAACAAAGTCATTTCAGTTTGCTTTTATTCATTCAAATCCCAAGAAATGTATACATTAAAGAAAATGAATCCCATATTGTGTTTTTCAGTTATCATTTTTTCAAATCTTTCCAAATGGGACAGGCATATTTATTATTAATAACTCTAATTTCACAGTCTCCCCATTTGCATATCACCATGATCTTACATAGCTTTGTTGAAACTTGTGTGTGTATACACATATACACATATGGATTACATGAAATCAAGAACTACCTAATAAAGGTGATGTTTTTTTTTCCCTGAAAGCATTAAGTATAAATATCGACCATGATATGTTAGTTTCAAAAGTAATTGTGTATCTCTTCAGGATTCACTGTAAAATTCCCATTGACAACAATGGGAGCAGAGAAAGTTTCATAAACCAAACACTTCTGAAAACTTTGTGAAGACTCCATGTTGTACAAATGTTTGCAGGAACTCTAGAAGGAACCCAGGGCTTTTATTTTCTCAGTCTATAATTTGTTAATGCATTAGCCTGTATTAACTCTGGTATTTGATCTCTTTTTTGATCTTTATGACAGATTTTTCTGTCACTTTTCCTCACCACTGGAAAAATAGACAAACTGGGAAAACATTTTACCATTCAGGTAAGTGTAATTGACACATCTTTTTCTCTAGAATTTAATAGAGCTTTGAGTTGAGGCTCAGGGGAGAAGTCATTGCTCTCTACAACTACCTGACAGGAGGCTGGAGCCAGGTGGGGGTTGGTCACTTCTCCCAGGGAACCAGCAGTAAAACAAGGGGGCATGGTCTCAAGCTCTGCCAGGGGAGGTTTAGGTTGGATGTTAGGAGGAAATTCTTTACAGAGAGGGTAATCAGGCATTGGAATGGGCTGCCCAGGGAAGTGGTGGATTCTCTGTCCCTGGAGATTTTTAAGAAGAGACTGGATGTGGCACTTAGTGCCATGGTCTAGTAACTGTGGTGGTAATGGATCAAGGGTTGGACTTGATGATCTCAGAGGTCCTTTCCAACCCATCTGATTCTATGATTCTGTGATTCTACGATTCTACTTCACTCCTTTCTTTTCTTTGCTATTTTGTAATTGTTTATGCCCTAATTTCTTTTAAGAGATTCAGAAGGGGACCTTGGAAACTAAGAAAATAAGACTTTTGAAAGAAAAAGAAGCACTATATAAGCACTAAAACCTTGTGTTATTATTATTATTAAGCTATGTGACAACTTTGCTGTCACAGGCCTAACTAAACCAGCCTCGGGGAGACTGGGTGCCAGGGAGGGCTCAGACAATCCTGGGTGTGTTCCTCCTCCAGGGACCTCTGCTTTAACTCTTTATTACCTCTGAATTAGAGTGTCCCCACAGGCTTCAAATAACCTTGCTCAAAATGTAGTCCTAGGGTGATGTTTTTATGTCTAAGGCCAATTAGGGTCTGTTACTTTCTTTTTAAGTCTTCTGGTCTCCCTCCCCAAGAGTATTACAGAAGTGTGAAGTTAGGGACAATTACTTGCAAAATTCATCCATTCCTTCCTTGCTTTTGAGCTCATATTTGGTTTATCTGGCCAGTAGGACCTGAGCAGATGTACTTCAGGGCCCACTTCCCTGAGTGGTGCTCTTAGGTGGGCTTTTCCACATGGCAAATGCCTGTGAGGATTTGGAACGGGACTGTGTCCAGCTAAGGGCAACTTCTGTCCATTTCTTGACAGCATTTATTCAATTGTGTCTGTGAAATCAAGTGACATCATGTATACACAAAAGAATTTTTAATTCTTAGAGGAAAACTCTGTTCCTACTGAGAAATGTAGAAGCAGAAACTAGCCCTGAGACTTAAATACTTTCTTATAATCCTAATCTTTTCCACTGTCAAACAGTGAATTTCAGTTGATCAATTTACCTGTGAAATGTTTCCTTATGCCATAAAGTACTACAGGGGAGAATGGACGCTTTTCAAAAGACACATGGGTACTGCTGCCAAAATGTCTCTTACTTAAATAGGATTAGAGTCCACATTTAATGATGAAAGTGCCTATATGTGATGAAAGGGCTTCTATAGTAGCACTGCCTTTCTGATTAACACTTCCCAACAAATGAACCAAAAGTAATGAATTTTATTTAACAGCTCCAAAATTATGACATAAAATAAGATTTATAGTGCTTTAAATCTTTCTTCTTCTCCCAAAAGAATGAAATGCTTTGCCTAAAATACTAAAAGCAGTAATTTCTTAAGTTCAGTTGATAATGGTCATGAGAGATGAGGTTTCCAATCTCTTAGGAACCAAAACCCTGGGTCAAGTGTCTTGTCCTAAGGCCCCCCTGCCACAAAGGGCAAAGGGATGAGCAGAGCTGTCCAAGGCAGCTAATAAAAGAAAATTAGGCACCTCATTCTGCCTGTGGTTCTTCCTCTGGAGTCTGATTGGAGGTTATGAGTTTATGTTGGTCCTGTCTTATAATATATGGAGACATGGGTAACTTTTGAAGTAGAGAAAGAAGAAGTGGAGATGGGCAGAGGAATGAGGATTTTAGAAGCCCACACCAGTCAAGTCCAACTTACTCAGGCAGGGATCCTCTGCCTTCTTGCGTGCATGTGCCTGACTTAGTCATATAAAAATAGCTAAAGTCTTGGTCCCTTCACAGCCTATGGGAGTTTATGCACTGATTTTAGTGGAAATGGGTTTTCAGTCAGAACTAGGGTACTTTTTTCCCAAATATTTTTATTAGATTGGAATATAGTTTACCACAGAAAGTGTTGAATGCGGTAATACAAATTCACTTCAAAAGCTTTTTTTTCCATTCAGTTTCCATCATCCTATGAATACTTTGGTTTCATTAGGAGACTAAGAAATTACATGTGTTATGTGCCCTATTTGGAGAGACTCTTACTAAATATCACAAATTAAATGATGCAACATCTTGTTTAACAGTCATGAAAATAATGAGAAAATAGGTAGTGTATATGTTTAAATATATAGCCACAGTGCTAGACCCAGTTTATATGAGAAGGTAGTAAAATGGCATTTATATTCTCAATTTTATAGGGAAGCATTGTCACATTTCTAAATAAATGTAACTAAATGAAGTATTTCAATTTCTATTAAAAAAAAATTAAAATTTTCTGTAGAGGAAGTAATAGGTCCAATTTCCCAACTAGCACTTCTTCAGAAAACATCATTTATGAAGACCATTAGTCTGACCTAATTTACCAGCACAGAATTCACTTCAAACTGATTATAGTAACAACTTATCTGTCATGGTCTTTTGAAATACAAAGAACAAGAAAAATTGAATCAATGTAGTAATTATATTACAATGTCTTCATTTTTAATAATTGGTTTTATGTGTTAACAAGAGAGAACCATGTAACCAATGAAGTAATTATCTTCTATCTTTTTCTATCTGATCACTATTTTTGTAAGAAACAAAGTAAAACTTATGAACTAATTATTTTAAAATTCTCCTTTTAACCAGCCTTAGTTTTTATATGCTGGAGACCAGATTTGATGTTTTCAGTGAAATAATTAACTTAAATGCTCCTCTTTTCTACATGTATTCATGTAACGTGTGTTGAAGAAAGGAAATAACAAACAAGTCAATGAATGGATTACTGCAGAAATTGAAATCTTTCTATTCTTTCTTGCTTGATGACCTTGGATGCTGTTCAAGAGAAGCGCCCCCCTGAGCTGGAGTGGCTACAATTTTATAGGTTATCACTGGTTTTAAGCTGAGGTTAAAGCCATGCAGGTTATGGGAAGAAAAATGTTTCGGGAGGACTGTATAGGGTAGGACTGAAGTTGGTGCTTACATTCAGTGTTTCATTGAGCTGTGCGGTTCTTTTCTGCAGTGCACACGAGTCTTCAGCTGTGGTTAAAGGTGATGCTGAATTTTATTGCATTTACAGCTGCACATACATTTTTGTAGCTGAATGATGTACATGTTAATATCAAAACCAGGTGAGCCCTCTCTGGTTTCTGAAGACTGTGTAAACTGTGTCTCAGAGACATGGAAAGACTTTCAGAATTCAGCAACAAATCTGTGTTCTGGAATGCTGCTGGCTTGAGTTCTACTTCCATGCTTAATAATACAGACTTCCCCCAAACCACTTCTTTCTTCAAGAACATAAGGAATAATAGATACAATAGTAAGTTATTCAGCTCCTTTAGTTATGAACTGTTCCTGTAAACTAACTTAGATTCAATCCTAAGTCAAGATTTAACTCTCTGAATACAGACACATATGTGTGTATATATACATATATTTTACATGCATATATATCTTTACATATACACACTTTGAAACACACCTACTCACACATCACAGTGAGTGCATTACCCTGGAATGACAACAAAGTATTCAACTTACTGACAGTTGCCCTCGCCCAGGCAGGACCAGCAATGAATCTAACTCACTCTTTAGTCCCTGCTCTCCTAAAATGAATGCCTAATGCTGAATTTACTGCCATAGCCTTGTGGCTCCTGTTTCCCCCTTAAACATTGTCACTAATCCTCATTTTAGTATTAGAATTTAGAATATTACCCATGTAGGCACTTCTGATTCCAAGCCTGACTGCAATTTACACTAAAGCCAAATTACCATCACAGCAGAGTAGCTCATTATTCCCTTAGCTGATGGCAGTACATCTTTACAAACTCTTACTTTTGTCCTGTAGTACTTGAGCAAGAAACTTAGTATTTCGGGTTCTGCTGAGTCCTAACTCCAAATCTAATACCAACATCAACATGAAACTTGATTGATTCCAGAGATGCAGGAAATCCTACCTCCTATCAGAATTGTGCCACGACTTTTTGCACTTTCCAACAACGGGCTTCAGATGAGCCCTCATTCCTTGCACTTCCTAACGGGAGATTGAGGTCTCTTGACTTTGACCTCAGTTAAAACCATAATGCAACTTTAAACATAATTAGTCTACAATTTACCATGGGTTATTATCATATCCTTGAAAATTAGAAATGATTTTAAATTATTTGCTTCTGCTGATGCCCCTGATCCTAGTATTAGCTGTTTGAGAGAATCTAGAAATTAATGTCCCTGACCAAATGCTGCTTTCAGCTTGAGAACTGATCCATGTTAGGCCAATATCATAGCCTTGTTGCACCAAGACAAGCTAGAACCATAAATCATAATCTCAGTCCTTGCTGACACACAGGCTCTTAACTCTATAAATTTAGAAGGCTACAGGTACAAACCTAACTCTCTAACTGTAATCTATTTGTGAATGCTAGGTACCATCCTTTTCTCTTCCGAACTCTAGCTGCCTTGCCTTGTTCAGGACCACCCTTGGAGTTGTAACTACATCATTGCAGCTCAGTTCAACCCTACAAGCCTTGTACCTTGTTTCTATCAAAAAGCAAAAACTTTTCCCTCCACCCTTAGACCAGAGATTATCATATTCATTGTTTTTAAATGTAAACCTTTGTCTGAGCATAGCAATAATCTTAGCAATTCAGTCTTTCCTGCCCTGAATCATGAACTGAAGCTTAGCCACATCTTTTTCATCCAGAAATTATTAGAGATGTATTAAGATTTTCTGTAAGTTTTCATCACCTTAGCCACAAGGATATAAGATGATTTAAGCAGTAAAACTCTTTATTTAGACATTACTGACTCAAACTCTAACTCTAATATGCTTTCCTGACAAGTGAACCCATCCTGATCCAGACAACAATATGATAATTATTTCTTTCCACCAGAACATTCTCACCAGCTTTGCATGACCCAGTTTATTCATTATTCTTCTTTTGCCTAGATTGTATTCAAGACACAAACCTAACTGCAATATTTAAAGCAGCCCCATGACCTAAACCCTCCTAAAATATAACCCAGCCTAGTCCTCACTCAGAAAGAATTGCACATCTTAAACCAGGAGTTGTTTTTCACATATATGAATGCTCTTCCTCCCTGCTTTGGCAAGCAGATGAGCATGGAGCGAGAACAAACAAGGTCTTTTATTTGGGACTGGCAAGATTTGAGGTAGACATTGATTTTGCTTTACAATTTATGACAGCAGGGATTGGGAGGGAATTAAGTTTAATATATGAAGGCCCTAAACTTCAAGCTCGCCAGCATCAGATACTATCTTAACCAGTGATGGCTCAGAAGATGAACGGGTATAAACATACAATTATGTGTAAATTGGAAAGCTGTGTAGATGTTTGGTTTTGATTGTGTAAAAAAGAAAACCTATATTTTCGTTTGTTTGGGGTTTTTTTGTTTGTTTTTTGGTTTGGTTTGGTTTGATTTGGTTTTTTTGGTTGGTTGGTCGGTTTGTTGTTGTTTTTTTGTGGAGGCATTATGGTTAGATTGTTGTTCTTATACTCTTAGAGCTACTCATATAAATTACCAGACAAAGCAATTTAAGTGGAAAACTAATGAGGAAAATTTTATCTAAGCAGTAGTACCTGTAGCTTGCTAAAGAGGAAGAATCATACTTCTATATATAAAACATCAACAGAGTCAGACATTTGTTTGACTTTTGCAGGAAGCTGGAGCTAGCTATTTCACTGGGGGAATGGTTCATTAAGGTCTGGGATTATTTGTGAGGCTGTAACTTGAAAATCCAAACACTACTGTTGATTCATTAAATAAATCTGACTACTACTTCTATTAAATATGCTTGGCTCCTGCTTTATGAATGCTACCTGGGTCTCTTTTGAAACCGAAAGACATATTTCTGATCTGGAAACCTGCTTGATGTCAGTATGATTGCCTCCAGGCTATCTATGGCCTGTGGCCAACATGAAGTCTGAGGACTGATAGAGAACTGGATATACTGATGATAGGATATTAATACTAGGATTTCATCAGGCAGAATTTATGTTAGAATTTGTGCTTAAGACTAGTGGTCATGACTGCTGGCCCTCATGAGGGCAGAAGCTGGTTTTGCCCCTGGAGACTGTAAGAGCAATGGGAAGGCACTGGTGTTGTAAGCATATAAATGTTACTCTGTGGATCTGTCATGATATAAAAACACTTGGCTTTTTAAATTACTTCTAGTCTTAGCCTTAATGAAATTACAGTGCCATCACTCATCAATTCCTAACATGCCTTAAAACATTCACTTGTGAAAAACTCCTACCCCAGGCTCACAGGAGTGAGCAATAAATCTACCAGTGCCTTCTTGCTCTCCTGTCCTCTAACTCTAGTCTTAATCTATCCTTGACAGTATACACCAGAATCTGTCACTAACTCAAGAATTAACATTAAGCTGCACATGTTAGTACTGTGACTGACGTCCCTGAAAATGCCCGACTACTTTTGTCAGACCAGGAGCTGGCAGGAGATCCCTGCTACTGCTGTTAGAGCAGCAGTAAAATTTAGAACAGTGGAGCCAGCTGTATATTTTGGTCCTCCTAAGATCAATAAAGGTTGTTGCTGACATGGGAAAACACCTTATGTGGAATTTAGGAGGAGAATGAATTAGAGTGGTTTTCATTATGGTTGGGGTTAGGTGTGGAACAATCCCATGCTTCTGCATGCAAGAGCTGCATGTCTAACTGTGATGAGCAATCCTGGAGCAGGGAAGGTTAATCATTGGGTGTTTGAGGACTTCCAGATCATCCCTGGAAGGGGAAGGAAGCCTGGCTTGGATCCTGCAAGATATAGGAGAGGGATTATTTTAACCCAGAGTTAGAACTGAGGGCAGCAGAGGCTGAATAACTAACCCCTGGATTAATTCTGATAGGTTCAGGGTATAGCTGATTCTGAGACTGTAAGGGGTGAGTGCTTTATTGTGTTAAGGCTATGTTTAGGTTTGTAGTGGGGTTTGTGGCAGCTGAAGTAGGAGAATTAATGTTAAGTATGAATTCTGCACGGCACACAGAGTTGAGGTTTCGGATATATTTTGTCCTGGTTAGATGAAGCTAATAAACTACTACATCAAATGTAGATTTGGCATGAGACCTTAGGAAGAAAAATTATTGTGTTTTATTGGGCTGAGTAGGAGTGTATGCTGACAGGGGGTTGCTGGCTGACTTTGTTAAAGGCAGTATTATATCTGAGTCAGGCTTTGTGTCAGTCTTTAGGAAAACTGAATTTAAGTAGGGGTTAACTTTATTGCTTGACTATATGAGAATAAGCTAGCATCAGATAAAAATATGATTTCATCTTTTGATCCAGATAACTGAAACTATAAGAAGGGTGTGACTGGAAAGTAACAAGGAAAATCAGATCTATGTTTGTGATTATTGATTGGGTTAGTCAAGGTCATTACAGTACAATGTTTTTATACTAATGTCAGAATTTGGTTTAGGATTAGCATCAAGTCTGACCATTGTGGTTCACTGACAGATCCTACAAAGCCTGCAGAGCTAAGATGAAGGTCAGTACCAGGAGTGGCATTTGGCTTTTGATTGATATCAGGACTCAGGAAGGTCACTGCACTTGTGTGTTGATGGTTCTGTTAGGGCAGGCACTGAAAGAGCAGAGCTGGGTTTATTGATTGAATTTGCAAGATTACCAGGGCTAGGGTCATATCTTAAATAGGTCATACTTAGTGCAGGGACTAACAAGAATTACTGCTCTTCTGTGTTAAGTTTGTGATAAGAATTTGCTGTGTCAAGGACTAAAGAGCTGAGGCCAGCAGACTGGAGAGGAATCAGTCTGAGAAGGAAGGCTTGTTGTTTGTTCTGAATGTAATTATCCCTGGACTGTGACATACCTGATAGGAAAACTATGTGGATGAATCTTTACCACAAAAAAAAAAAGGGGATGGGGGGGGGGGATAGTCCAGGTGATGAAAAATTCTCATAATACCCATACCTTGACACTCATTACTTAACCTTACTTTTAGTTTATTGCAATTCATAAAGCTCCATGAATTTATAAAACTACTATGAATCCCCTTCACTTAGAAGCTGGAAATATTGCATAGCTCAAATAAATGTAGCAAGAACAGATTCATCCTGCTCAGGTACATCACTGGATTCTAACTAAAAAGCCTTCTGAAATGTAGAGCATTGGACAGCTCTGGCTGACACAGACTCATTCTGCACCTGAGGCACATCAGGTCTTGTTATTTCAGATATAGCTGAGGTTGCCCTGAAATACTTTGCTGTTGTAAACCTAAAACTTACAGAGCACATCTCGGGAAAAAACAAAACAACACAAACCAACAACCACCCCCTAAAAAATTAAAGAGACCCAACCAAACCACAAAAATGCCATGATACAAAAGGCAAGAACGTATTTGCAAGTTAAGAATATGCTACTTTGCAACAATAGTGTGACTCTTCTAACTATAATACCACATGTGTGGTATTCAGAGTTGCCTTCTACATATATGGATTTGGAAGAGGATTTCTTTCCTGGTTTTTGGGGGGTTTTTTGTGGGTAAACAACAATGAGAATAAAATATTTTCATAATTCCATTACTGGAAATATTAATAAAATATAAATTTCTACCTTTGTTTCAAAAGTTTAAAAAATGGAAGAAATATTGCTAAAATCTTACAAATTTTAAGTTTTCCTTTGACATAAATATTTAATATAGCATATAGCAGTTGAAAGAATCTGAATTAATCTGCGAACTCATATAAAAGGAAAAACAAATGCTTTGGAAAATGGTTTTAAACACTTGCTTTAAAAGAAGGTAAACTGAATTAAAATGAACTACTTGCTAATTTTCTCCCTGAAAAAGAGAAATTACTGTATATTCAGAAATAATATGATGTCATTTGAGGAAGGGTGTACTGCCTTTTACATAGACTGACTAGCTGAAGCCTTATTTCAAAACCAGAAAAATTCAACTGGCTGGATTCTTTGCCTTTGATTCTGTGAGGAGTGAGAACGTACATTTGTATAGACGCAGCACAGAAAACCTTCATTTATATCCATAAAAACACTGGATAATCACATGTTTAACGATCCAGGTAAGCCAGGTAGGACGATAAAATTTAGTATGGTGCCCACAGCAGCAGTAGTTACACTGATTTTACCTTTTCACTTTCTCACTGGTACCTACAGTGTTGCAAGGAAGTTAGAAGTGCAATGAAGGCCAAGAAATGCCATGAGGTTTATAATACTGTACAAGACACTGCTACCTGATGGCCCACGAGTGTCCCAGAAGACCCTGTTCTTCACTGACCCTGGTCTCATCTGAGCATCAGAGAGCAGCTGAGGTAAGCATTTCCTAGGAGCTCAGTCAGATTATGAAACAGCATTGATAATGATGTTTACTTAATGAGGGACAAGGCCGATGAAAAGCTGATGGTAAATGGTGAAGAGCATTGACCTAAGCTCAGAAATCTGATCAAATACTCATTGATATCAAATATGTGCAATCCTAGTAAGGGAAAAAGAAGAAATAATTAGCACTTGAAAACAGAAGCTAGCACTGCTAGAAAGATTTTTAAGGGAATTTTCTCATCTTCCACAAAAACTTTAGGTAGACACTGAGAATGGGACTTTTCATACTGAACTATGGTTACCTGACTTGCCAGCATACACTACAAATTATGCTCCCTTTTCAACTAGAGGGATAGGCATCCTCAGAATACGATTAATTCTTCCTATTTTAGCGATTGAATTACCTTTGGACGGATTACTCTCTGGAGACACCTTAGCCTACTGAGTTTGTTTAAAGTAATAATAGAATACGGAAACAGTGTGTATATTTTTATCTGGAACCACCTGTTTGATTATTGGAATTGAACTATAATGTTTCAGTTGCAAGCACTGCGACATTAACATGGCAACAAGTTCAAAGGGGTCATAATCCTGTCTCAGACTTCTGGATTTTTTAAAATTAAAAAAAATAAATCTGAGCAACAGGATATATTTTTTTGATCTTTAATGTGGAGACCCAGCTAGATCTTCTGCAGCATACTTCATTCCTCTCTCACATTATTAGTGCATTCATCATCTTACAAGAGCATGCAAGTACTTTTGAAAATACCATGTGAGGGTTCATGGGGTCTGCTGTCTGTAAAATCATTTTGTCTGACATTTTTATAAAACCTGCATCAAAAGTGCTCCCATGAGCCTGTACCCATTTAGATGAGGTCAGTGTGTTCCTGTTCCTGTCTGGTAAACCCACTCATCTTTCTGAATATGAAATGGTTTTCTAAAAAGTGTCAGCTTGTAATGGTTTGGATTTGATTTTCTCGCTGAATGCTTAAACCTTACAGTTTGTAGCCTCTCCTCTCTACTTTCTTTATGAACACAAGGGAAAGAGAGAAGGGAAAAGCTACTGAAACGTCGAAATGACTAGACTAAAGTTGTATAAAAATATACACATGTATTTACATTTATATACAATTAGAATACTATGTACACAGAAGAAGGGACTCCGAATACTTCCCCCCGCCTGGAAAGGAAAAGGGAGAGGAAAAAAAAACCAGAACAGGTATATACAATTAAAACTTAGGAGTAACTAATAAAGAACTAACAAAAGAAAATTTTACTACTCTTCTTGAGATAGCAGAATTGCACCAAGCGACCGCCGGCACTCTCTGCTTTTTAAGGCCTATAAGGCCTCACTGGGCCTCACTCCTCCACACGAGCAGAGCCGACAGCAGAGAACCTGCTCCCGGATCCACCGGAAAGGAAAGAGAGGAAGAGGCTTCTCCTCCTTCTTATTTATACTCTAGTTTAGGTAAAAAATCGCATGGAATACTGGGAAGATGACTATTTCTTTTGGTATAACCTGGTTACCAAGGAAGGTCTAAAATCAAAATTATTACACAGCTGTAAAACAATCTTAGCTGGGGTAATGCAGCCTGTGGTAAGGATGGCTGTTCTCCTAACAAATTTGTGTAATCTTATTCACTTCAGTGAAAAGTAACATGTGCATATATCTGCTTTAATCCTGATCTTTCAAAAATATCAGTCCAACAGACAGCAAGCAATGCCTTAGGAAACTAATTTTATAAACAGACATTTGCATTTCATTACATATATATTAGCATGGAATGATTGACACCAATGTTTTCCAGGGTTCATGTTTTCAGGCATTTAAATTTCATAACAACTTTATTTTGCAAGCGCAAAGAAGGAAAAGAAGGGATTATATCTCTGTTCCCCAGTCAGGTGTAGCAATGTGAACAGACCTGGAGAGCAAACCAGGCAGTGCTGAGCACCCTGTGCCCATGGCACACACATTCCAAGCAGGGGGCGGAGGAGGAAATTTCAGCCTGTGAATACCTGGAGAGTTCACCGAAGTTCAGTATTATCCAAAGGGAATTCAGATCCAGTGCGCTGGGCCAACTCTACGATGAGCACCAAAGCATGATAAGCAGGGAGCACTGCAGGAATATTTTGAAAGATACACTCCTGGCCCAAGTAAAACAGTGATGCAATGCTCAGTGAGAACAGACCTCAGCAAAGTACTAATGAGAATAAAACAAATGTTGTTTTCACCTGTTTTGAGTTTTGAAGATGCAAGAGTCAATTTACCTCTCACCATGACCAACTGGCAACTGAGATGAAGCAAACAGATTCCTTCCCTGTTTACTTATAAGCATTGAATTATCTTAATCTTAAATTCTGGTCACTGGGACTATCATAGGCAATTTTGAGACTTACACTGCTAATTGCAGGCATAATACAAAAACATATCCAGATGTGGAAATAAAGTCCTTTTTAGGTGAACAGTTGTAAAAATAGGCTCTTTCTTATTAAACAAATTGCTGATGCAGAGAGTCAGGTTATCCTCTTCTTTCATTATCAGCAGAAGTGCTAGGAGTAGCAAGGCACTCTGGGACAATATTACCAGGCACCCAAGGAAAGGTTTTTCCTTTGTGAACTGTTGAAAAGTTAATGCTACCTATTCTATCTGTTCTTACAAATTTTGATGAAATCATAAAATTGGTAGCAACTGAAGAAATGTGTGATATAAGGAGCAGAATGTCATTCAAGTTGGATATATAATATCTGGTCTGAGGAAAAAAAAAAAAAGAGAAACTGAATTAAAAAGAACTTAAACAGAATAAATAGAGACCATGGAAGATGTCAATGTGAAAAAGCTGATTACAAATTTAATTGAATTTCAAAACGCTCCTCTTCAGTCAAATGATGAGGAAGCTCTGTTATGAATTCACCATTTCATGGATGTCCTGATGAACTGATTGATGACAAGCACGTTATCATTTTGTCACAAAAGACAGTTATATATGAAAAGAAAAAAGAAATATTTACTCAGCATGAAAACAGTGAGTATATATAGCAAAAGACCTGTTTTTAATATAGTGCTGTTGCACTTTCTTAATAGGTAAGACATCTGTGATCTATCAATTGGGCCTGAACACTCAAATAGATTTTGAAATGCTAGTGTTCAGCAGACTAGTTCATAATTACACTGGGGATATGAATTTAAATGCTTTCATTATAGTTCATAGTAACATGATGTAATCAATACACAGAAGCAATGGTTTACTGTTTGTGGTATTTAATGTTGTTTAATTCTGAGAACTAATGACTTGGATAAAATGAAGAGTAAAAAGCAGAAATCTAATTTGTGAGTAAAGCAGCTTTCAGTTTTAAAAAACTGCATACTGTTAAGAGAGTGAAAGATAAGAAAATACCACTTCAACCTCTACAAGTATGTAATTTCAACTTGGAGAGCATTTTTAAAATACTGCAATAAGCAAAAAAAAAAAAAAGATGGAAAGAAAATTTGTTTTAGTCAAAGCACAAACCAGGTTTTTAATGAGGTTTTACAAAATCTCATAAAAGCCACTGGCAAGTTGTTTGAAATGTTTAGTTTTGGTTAACAAAATTTAAAGTTCTCAAGGATATTTACTTTAAAGGATTTTGCATGACTTACAAGTCACATAGCCAAACGTAGTCCATCATGAAATTTCATGTATTAGGATTTTCACCAGTTAATATTGGAGACAGAATTGTGGGGTTTATCATCAGCACCCTGATTTTTTATGGGTGGTTTTTCCCCCACTCTTTGGGAAGACAAGCTGAACAGGCCATAACCTCAAATGAAGAAACAAATAGTAATATTAGTTTTCAACTACTGAATCATACTTGCTAATCCTTCTGTGTAAACTTCCATTTTCTCTTCTACAACCTACTGCATTCACCTGTGATTTCTTTTGAGCTCAGTTAGCTATCAAAATAAATTGAATGTGATAACTAACTGGTACTGGATTGTAAATACTGTAAATATAAGGTAGAAATACTATTTTTATTTTTAAAAATATAATAAATGTAATATGTCAATAAATTCCAACCTCATATGTTACAGAATGTCCAGAAAAACAGGTAAACCAACAGTTTTTCATCTCTAACATGGAAGAAAAATGTAAGGTGCCACTGCGGTTAGTAGATAGGTACTGCACCCATGCTTTTCAGGAACTAATAGATTTGAGCCTTTCTGTTATTTTAAAGTTTGGAAGAATAAAATGAGAGTGAACATAATCAAACATTGAAATCAACAGGATTCTGATTTATTTTCTTTTCAACAGATACAGTGACATCTCTTAACAACAATTGCACCATTGGAACATTTCAAGTCAGGTTCCTGCTAAGAAAAAAATGATCAATGCCATGGTACCTGGAGTATGTTCTCAGTATCATGTGTTTCATCAAGCTGCTGTGCATATCCCTTGTGATGTGAATAGTCATAAATAACAAATTCCACTGGAAGGTGCTTCCCAGGTGGGGTAGGCTCCGGAGGAGGACATGTGGCACAGCCCAGGTTGTGACTGCCAATCTTGCTGAGATGCACACGAGGATTTTAGAGACTAGCTATACCTACAGTGAATGCAAATCTAAGCTGAAGAGACTGTGGAAAAGAGGAGAAGAGGAGGGGAAAACCACACTGTCGCTGCTCTAATTCTCAGCAACTGCCCACATCAGGGAGTGGCAGAAACAGGTCTCGTGCCTCTCCAAAACCCTGAGGTATGTCTTGGCATTCAGGGAGAGGCCTTCTTAGGGGCCACAAGGCAACCAATGCAGACTTCTGTGCTTTCATACTTGCATGCTTCCATTCTAATTCAGAAGGATGAGGGCAATGGGTTAAACACATCCTTCCTGTAAACTTCTCTGAAGTGAAAGCAAATCCTTAGCCAAGGATTTGAAATTAAAAAGTTTTGTCCTTTTTTTCAGTTTAAATTCCTCCAAAAATTTGGAAAGGTGTTTTTTCTCAAATATTAAAGAAAGACTAGTCCTGGAGAGAAAAATCCAGAGGATGGGTAATGAAGGGAGCAAAAAAAAAAAAAAAAAAAGGAAGATTTCCGTGGAGCTGTGGTTTGCATTCTCTGCAACATGTATTTGTGCCTCAGCTTATTTTTAGCCACTTTTTCTGTTACTGATGTAAATGTTCCTGCTATTCCTGGCAAACCCAGAAATGTTACCTTTGTCTCATCTTTGTCCCTATCATTATAAGTTCTTGAGGGCTAATTCTCTCTTTGAGTTCCCCATAGCATATGAATGGAAGGCTACTGTCACTGAAGATGAGTTATATTTTATTTTTAAAAAAATTACCTATATTTAATCCAATTACATCCACAATACTACTAAGATACGTATATTAATCACCTGTATGTGCAGACTGGCTTACAAAGGGATTAAAGAAAATACTGATATATGCCCACTGTTGTTGGGGATGTTCCCAAAAAGACCAGTCACATTAGATCATTGATTCCTGGCATGCAGCCTGAGCTCAGCTGAGTTCCAGCTGCTGACAGGCCCGATGTTGCCGCAGCCAATACTGGGGGTTTCTAGGAAAGGCTGTGACAGCCTTCTGTGTCAGGTGCCATCACTGCAAGGGCATTCGGAATTTTCACAGAGTCCCAAGAAATTCCATTTGATAAGCATATGCTGGAAAACATCCCAAGGCACACTATATGCTGGAGGTTTTCTTAAGGAGCTACTAGCATGGACTATTCTAAAACGTGGCCCAAGAGCATATTTGAAGACACAGAAATACAGTAAAGCCAGCAGGTATCCTCTCTGCAAGACAATTCACAGCTTTTCCAAAATATGACCATGAAAACAGTAATAACACTCAACTCTCCTCCCACCTCCCAGCCCAGCCCCCCAGACTAGAGTGTGTTCTGTTTTAAAACCTATGGTACTTCATTTTACCTAATCCATTAGCAATGCCACATATGGAAAACATAGGCAAGACGTGATAAAGATTTAGACCCTGATATGTACATATTTCACTTGAACCATATTCCCTGTTAACCTGTATGTTAGTTCAGACTTTGGATGGCTGCATAAGCAGTAAGATGGTCAAGGATCAGACCCACTGCACTTCATACTTAGATAATTTTTGTTGCTATATATAGCACAACAGGTTCATCTGATTCTTGACAAACAGAGAAAAAGCTACTGTTAAAACTGTCTGCAATTTCTATACAGCTCTCTTACAAATTGTGAGTAATTAAGCCAATAAAAAGTATTAGTTTCCAAAACTTGGCAGTGGGTAGGGCCTTATACTGAAGATGAGATTCCATTCCAGATCCTCTGAGTGCTTCTGCCATGGCCTGTGATAAAGCTGCTCACAGCCTCCATTCTATTTTGCCCAAACTGTAATCACAGTGTTTTAATCTGGATGTTGACACTGTTTGTGGTAATAGTCTACCATGATGTTCATTGTTTTTCTGAATTTAGGCTCTCATCAAAATCGTGACACAATGTTTTAGTGAATATATGTCACCTTCCTAGAAAGGATTGTGTCTAGAGTATTATAATGACTAAAAGGGATGTGAATGCCTACTCTGTTGCCTCTCTCTGGGTGTAAACCAGAAGGCAATTGCAAAGAGTTTAGTTTGTTGCTAGTTTTTAAAGGAATGCATGCACATAAATATGTCATATCTAACACCCTATGTCACTTAAGGCATTAATTTTAGAGATCTGGTATATTAATAATATTTAAATTCAGTCTGGCTTTAGTTCTATTTTCTACATTGCTCAACTGAAGTTTGGATTTGCTATTGAAAACAAATATAAACACTGATAGAAAATGATTAAACTATTTGTCTAGGGTAACTATGTTTTGGAATTTTAGAAGGTTCAGGTTTTAAATAGCTAAAAGATCCTCAATTACTCTTAAAATCTTTTAATTATACATTTAAAATTCTACTAATATCTAAGTTTCAAATTATAAAAGCAATTAACTTTTCTTAATTTAATAAAAATTATTAAAGTATTATATTTTAAAATACAATCTTCTAAACTCTAAGATCATGAAGTTTGTTGTTCAGATAAGTGAGACTGCTGAAAATCTTGGGTCACATATGTGTTATAATGGCAATTTCTGGGAAATCAGTTTGAGACATTCTATTAAAGATGCTCCAGAAACCCCAGGTACTGCTCATTCATGTGATCACAAGAATGATCACAGAAAGAACTTATGACATTGTTGAAGGTGATGATTTAAGTTATGCTTTATGGTAGCCAGAATCACTCTCCCTTTGTTACCAAAATAGATTTTTTTCTTATCGGCAAGCAGATGATATTGGGAGGTATGGAACAAGGAGGGGGAAACAAGGGACAGATCAGTGTTAAATGAAAAATCATCCATCTGAAAAATGAACTAACACAATTCTCAACAATAGTGTCCCATGAGTTACCTTCAAAGTACTCAGTCTGTTGTGAAATTTTGCTCTGACTATCCTAATTGCCAGACTCCAATGCCAATCCTGCTCTCAGGAGGTGTACTTTTAGCTGGAGCAAGAACTATCAGACAGAAGAGGAAATGTGGATCTTGAGGATGAATGTGCACTGGGAAGACAAGGGGAAAATATTCATTTAAATATATGCATGCATAGATTTTTTAATTTAGTTTTGCTGCTGACTTTATCTAACAAGAAATTACGTATCCATACGTAATGTTACTTAAAGCTGCTTTAGAGATTTTAATAATATTAAGACACTTACAAACTACCATTTCATGCTTAAAATGCTTTAGGTTGGTGCTGCATTTCCTCAAATTGGGAAATCGGGGTTTCTTTTCTTTTTCCTTTTTTTTTTTTTTGTGAACTGTTCATATCCATGCTTGTACTGGTTTTGGCTGGGATACAGGTAATTTTCTCCATAGTAGCTAGGATAGGGCTTTTTTTTGGATTTGTGCTGGGCATATTTTTGATAACATAGGGCTGTTTAATTATTACTGCACAATGTTTGCACACCAGCAAGGCTTCCTCTGTTTCTTACCCCACCAGTGAGGGGATTGGGAGGGCACCAGGAGTTGTAAGCAGACAAAGCCGGGACAGCTGACCCCAACTGACCCAAAGGGACATCCCAAACCATATGGTATACGTGACTCAGCATATAGAGCTAGGGGAGGAAGAAGGAAGGGGAGAATGTTCAGAGTGATGGCACTTGTCTTCCCAAGTCACGGTTATGCATGATGGAGCCCAGCTTTACTGAGATGGTTGAACACCTGCCTGCCTACGGGAAGCAGTGAATTAATTCCTTGCTTTGCTTTGCCTGTGTGTGGCTTTTGCTTTACCCATTGAGCTGTCTCTATCTCAACCCACGAGTTTTCTCGCTTTTATTCTTCTGGTTCTCTCACCCATTTTCCCAGGGGCAAGTAAATGAGTGACTGTGTGGGGCTTACTTGCCACTGGGGTTAAACCGTGACAGTGCTGCACCAAGCTACTTGTTTGCAAGATATGTCATGTATTCTGCACCCTGTAGGTGCCAGAGAGCTCCAGCTGAAGGATATCTGCCCGGTGTAAACACTGCTGGAACCATTGTGTCTTTCTAAAGCTGAGTAGTTGTCAGATCTAAGCTTGCTTGATAGCACACAGCTTTGTCCGAGTGTGTTTACAAGATTGTGTACAAATGATACGCAAAACCTGACATGAGAAACTTGAGTCTAAACACAGATTTTACTCAACTGTAAGTTCTCTATTTGTGGGACTAGCACAATACAATACTAGTACAATACAGGCCAGTATCAATACAGTACTATCCAAGAAAACAAGAAGATAAAGATAGGGGTTTTCTGAAGACATTATGTCAGCAGCAAGAATTTTTGTCCTGTTCTCACAGTCCATACCATTGTCTTTTTTAGTACTTCTACTATCTGTATCATGGTAGGCTTTAATAAGTTATAATTACTCTGTTTTGTCCATGTACAGAAACACAGTAACAGTAAAAGCCCATTAAAATATATACCTGATTCACAATAAATTACAAATTATTATGTAGTCATCTTCAGATACTTTAATATATCAGTTCTTTTGTTTGTTTGCATTATTATTTCTGTCATATAGTTAGTTATAAATTATCTGTTCCTGTTGGGTATACTTTTTGTCCTTTAATCTTTCAGGAAATTCAGAAAGGAAAGAAAGCAACAGCATTAAAACTAACCCATTTAATTCTATTCAAAGAAAAAAGGCTAGCAAGAGATTCTGAGACATTAAAGACAAAAGGTGTATATGTCAGACAAGAAGAAAACAGGAGAAAGCTTTTTTAATGGATGTGAATCATTCTTAAATGTAGGTAGTCTCAACACAGTTTTCCTTTTAATGCTTGAACAACTATAGAATTTTTCTCAACTTTATTCCCACCAAATTAATGAGAAAGTACAATTGTCAGGTTTTTGTGAAAACCTTCTACCTTTTTGCAACAACAAATAAATTAAATTGAAGAAAGCACAGTAAGGTAGTATAAGGAAAAGAGAAGGACTCTGAGGGCTTTCTAACCTTTAATCAAGGCGGTAAGAAATCTCTTCTGTTTAAAACAGATTCTCAGACATACTTGATAGCCAAAAAATCCTACCTCTACGGGATTTTCTGGATGCTCAACTCCCACTGAAATCTTTGCATGGTTAAGTATCTTTTCTTCCATATTAATCTCCTATTATGCCCATTCAGGCATATGTTGTATGGATTTACAAGGAAGTCATAAGGGAGTTCTGAAAACTCTGTGATAATCTGGCATCAAATCATTAAGGAAATTGTGCCTAGGTTTCTTTCTTCATCTCCGAATAGAAACAAGTTGGGGAAAAAAATATCAGCAGTGTTTATTATTTTGTCTTACAGAAATAAAATTTGATGTTGCTACTTAATTGCTTTGGAAAAGTGCATGTTTTTCTATGAAACAATATGTGACTGAAACAAAGAACACTGCAAAAAAAATCCATCTACCAAACAAAAGGAAGGCTACATTCACTGAAAAAAACAATATATTCTGAAATCCAATGCCTTTGGCTGTCTCATGTTGCTTGGGAAAAAACTAATAGTTAATTTGCTGTAGAGTATGAAGCTGCAAACTTTAAGCAAAGTGGGAATGGTATGAAGGGAGGAAGAATATGAATTTGGACATCCTCTTCCTAAACAAGCTCCTTACCCGCAGGCTACAAAGTCATTTCTCCAATGCTTTCTTTGGACTACTGAATATTTAATTACCGTATATGAAGTAAAACAGTTTCAATGGAAGGAATTTATCCTGCCTCAAAAATCCTTACCTGATAATGCTAAAGTCAGTCCTGTTGCCCTAGGCAGGAACAGAGGAGGAAGAGAGAGAAGCCGTCACAATCCTTGCACCAGTCTGAGTTTGAGAAGTTTTCACTGATGCTCAGCTCAGGGGCTGAATTTCTGCTGGGGAACAGACAACCTGTGTTGACCTGAGGGAAATGTCTAACTCTGAGAGACAAGTACACTTTATTATATATTTTTGTGCCCAACGTTTTGTATCCTCTGGCGTAAATGCTCATTACTCTGTGTGCTATTTTCTGTGATTCACCTTCTTAAACATGAAGTTTTATTCCTGTACAGCACAAAGGACATAAACCCTTAGGAAGGGCTGTGAATGTTGCCAGGTAACAGTGTATCATAAAGTTGGGCATTGCACTGTGAGTGTGCACTCCGAGATTAACTTCTCTTGAGTTGTCTCAAATTCCTCCATAAGGACACAATGTACACCTGTGTTTTGACAGGTGGCAGTGACGCTGGCACTGAAACATCCAGCGATGGGCAGAGCATGCTAACAAAATTATACTTCTGTTTTTCCTTCTCCATCCAACTTGAGGTACCAAAATCAGCCTTTTCCGACCTCCTTCTTTATTCTTTGTTCTCCAGTTTGAATCATACCCCTGTGTATATTTTTGCAACCCTGCTTATTTCCTCATTCCCTTGGTGACAGCTGTATAGTCACATTACCTTCATTTAATGTCAGTTGTGGCACCTAGGTGACCCGAGGGCATCAGTAAATTGGATCATTGCCTCAGATTGCACTCAGTGTTATTTTGGTTATTTCTGGGGAGAAACTTCTACTTGAACACAGCTGTAGCTGGCTCTGCAGGACTGGTAACAGCAGAAACAATAAAATCATATATTTTTTACCACAATTAACAAATATAAATCCGAATAAGTAACAGAAATGATCCTCTTTCACAGGAAAAAAAGAAACATTTTTAATTTAGGTACTTTGCTGTTTTCTGCTCCAGGACATTTCAAGAATTAGATTTCAGTTGACAGAAGATAAGAAGATTTAAAATAATGCCTGACACTTCATGCATAATCCTCACTGTGGTGCCATCTTCTTGCCCTCTTTTCCTTTAGTTCAATACAGTGGCAGGTGGCAAGGACACGTTAGGTACCTTCATCTTAGATTTCTGGATTCTGTTGGAGCGCTGTGGTCATGTGCATATCATTGGTACACTTCATAACTAGAAAAGTACTTACTCCTGTTTGGAAATACAATAAACACAATAAACTGTGGTGTGGGGTTAAACTAAGAAGGAAATTAGATAACTGAAAGATGATTCACCCAGGTGAAGCAAACCAAGATAAAGCTGAATGATCTGTGCACAGATTTTACAAGGAAAGTATTGAAGAGTTAAAATTCAGTTAAAAGTCCCCTAGTTGGTATTTCTTTGTCTATGATTATCTGCTTGATATAAAACCTAGATAACCAGAGCAGGCACATGTTGCGCTTTCTAGAGAACAGCAATCATCTTTCAACATAATGCTGACTGTATAACCACTGAACCACTGTAAATTGGCACTATTTTCCTTGGCAAATACATGCAATGACAACCTAGAAGACAAAATAGGAAAGCTTCCCATGAACCCATTGTAGATCACACTAATAGAATGTAATGGGTGTACCTGGCAAGGTTTTGGTAGCAGGGGAGCTGCAGGGGTGACTTATGTGAGAAGATGCAGAAGCTGCTCCCATGTCTGACAGAGCCAACACCAGTCAGGTCCAAGATGGATCCGCAGTTGGCCAAGGCTGAGCCCATCAGCAATGGGGGTAGCGCCTCCGGGATAAAATATTTAAGAAGGGTGAAAACTTCTGTGCAATGACAGCTGGGAGAGGAGACTGAGAAAATGTGAGAGCAACAGCCCTGCAGACACCAAGGTCAGTGAAACAGGAGCAGGAGGAGGTGCTCCAGGCACCAGATCTGAGATTCCCTTGCCTCCTGTGTTGAAGACCACGGTGAGACAGCTGTGCTCCTGCAGTCCATGGAGGTCCATGGTGGCACAGATACCTACCTGCAGCCTGTGGAGGACCCCATGACAGAGAAAGTGGATGTGCCCTGAAGGAAGTTGTGACTGTGTGAAAGTCCAAGCTTGAGCAGGACCTGTGGCCCCACAGGAGACAGACTACAATTCCCATTCCCTGTCCCGCTGGGCTACTCACAGAGAGGAGGTAGAGAAGTAGGGAATGAAGTGGAGCCTGTGAAGAAGGGAGAGGTAGGGAAAGGTGCTTTTAGATTTGTTCTTATTTCTCATTATTCTGCTCTGATTTGATTGTTAATAAATTAAACTGGTTTCCCCAACTTCAATCTGTTTTGCCCGTGACAGTAACTGGTGATTGATCTCCCCTTGTCCTTATCTTGACACACAAACCTTTCATTATATTTTCTCTCTTTGTCCTGTTCAGGAGAGGGAGTGAAAGATCAGTTTTGTGGGCACATGACAATCAGATAAGGCCAATTCACCATATGAGAGAGAGAAAATCCAAGATTCTACTGGAATAGTTCCACAATAAATAAACAAACAAGTAAGTGAATAAAGTCGCCATAGCAGCATGGAGTGAGATATGTGAAATAAGAGAATTATTCATCAATCCAGAAAATTCAGTTAAAATCAAAAGAAAATATCTTCATTGGTCTGTCTTTAAAACTTATCTTGAAAGCTGCTAGTATTAGTAACAGTTGCACAGGATAGCATCTCAATAGTTCCACTACAAAGAAATGCCTCAGGGGAAAACAAAACAAAGTGATAGTTTCACTATTTTTAAAAAATTATTAGTGTGTTAATACAGATCAGGAACTTTCTTAAGATACTTAAAATTCTTTTCAACAGATTCAAATAGTATTATCGGAAAAACATGGTGTTTTTATGTAATGGGAAACAGGGAGGCCTAAATCATGTGTTGGAAAAGCTTGTTCAATAGCACAAAAAACCCAGAAACCAAACCAATAAAATCCAACCGAAAAAACCCCTACTGACTGTTGTCTTAAATGCAAAGTGAAAGATTTACTAACATGCACCAGCTTTTTATCACATTTTCCCCCCCTTGTATTACAGTGCTAAGAATATATTTTTGTTTCAACCTGTGAATTAGCTGAGTCTCATTTTTAGACGGCACACAATAAATCTTATGCTTTGCTTTCTACTTTTTTGTTTTGCTTACAGTTGGATGTTCCCTGAAACCCATGAAAGGCACTTTTCAAATATTACTTGTGTTGTCTTTTGCTTTCAGTTAATCCATAACCTGTCACAGTCTGATATTTCACATTAGAAGATGCTGCAGCCTTTGAGAACCGTTTGTGCTGATTCATGTTCCAGCTCTGTTTTCTCCAGAAAAAAACCTGAAGATTATAGTTAAATTAGGTCAGTAGTTGAACTGAAAATGCAGAAGAAACTACTCAAAACACCTTTTTTATTTATTCAGTCCTGATTAAGTCTACTGGTACAGAAATAATGAGAAAATAACAATTGGAATTCAGAATACCTTTTGCTGAAAGTTTTGTGTGCAAGTAGTAAGTGAAATTCTTTTCTTTCTCCATTGGTAAATTAAACAAATAAACAAAACAAAACAACAGCAACAAAAATACCAAAAATAAACAAAAAAACCCCAAACAAAAATAATCTTGGGCATTTTTTTTTCTAGAACAGATGGTAAAATTATGCGGAAATATTTCTTTCAGGGTGTTTAAGCCTTGAGATACACTCCAAAATCTATGAAACTTATGATAAGATTGTGAGAATTAACAACTTTCTGCCCTCGTTTGCAGTGAATGTGCAGGAAGAGCCGGGGAACACAGTGACTCATCTACATGAGTTAATTAAACATTGCCTGTGGTGCTCTATTATCTCACTTTCATGCTGTTAAAAGGGTCTCTGGCATGATTTTACTCTGGGCCACCAAGGGCTCTTCTAGTCAGTGCCTAAGCAAGTCTGCATGACGGTTCCTAATAGGCAATTTGGATAAAACACCCCTTTTGGATGCCAAAAGAGTTTAATTGTATCGATGCACAGTTGGCCCCAGGGCCAAAGAATGGGCCCAGTCACCATTTCATTTGTTACTTTCAAGGTGACCAAAGTAAGGAAGACTTGTGAAAACACATTTGGAAAATGTGTAGGGAAAAGCAGTACAATCATTGGGAGAATCTCTTCCTCATAAAGAATAAACAAAAACCTCGCTAAGAAAAGGAAAAAAAGAGATATATACTTGCAAAGTGAGAAGTCTGTGGTCAGATAATGTCAGCAATGGCGAAAGTCAAGCTGATTTAGAACTTGCAAATTAACTTATACCATAAAAATAGTCATATAAATAATCAATAACAAAAAAAAATATGTTCCATCTCCCTCCCCACCCACGCTACATAATAAGGATAGAGTAAAGATTAAAGGCAGTGTTGTCATGAATCCAAATGTAAATTAAAGCTTTGTCTTTTTTCTGGTATAGTTGATGAAAGTGACTAGTCAACCAGGAAAGACAATAGACAAGCCGAATTACTAAATCCAAGACTGAAGTAAAACTCAATTTAGATATATCTCAATTTGGAGAATTGTTAATAGATGTATCCAGATTTCAGTAAAACATTTAATATGGTGCTGCATGGGAAATTATTAGTCAATACAGCTAAATTGATAAAATAATAGATAAAGAAGACTTTGTTGGACTATGTTGGAAAGCAGATCTTTTAGTCAGGAGAGGCTGGTAATGGAGCTCTTAGATCAGTATTGAGGACAGTCTTAGCATCCTGCCTTTGCTCTTAGCTGTGTTAAGGAAAAGTTCTGATTCACTACTTTGGGATGCACTGTCAATAAGTAAGTCTAAGAATAACACACATAAACAACAGAGGACCTTCAGACTTAACTAAAGGCTGGAATTTGATGAGAGATTATAACAACTGCATCTAAAAAACACCCACCAAAACTAACCCCAAACCCTTATGTACAGAGCATGCAGTTTATGATTAGGTAATTCTGAGTCATTGTTCTAGATATTTGTAAAAAAAAAAGGATTATTTTAGCCAGGAAAATCACATCTGAAATAGAGATAGGTGCATCAGTGACATTTTACAAAGCATTGGTGGAAGATTTCTTGTAGACGATCAACAGGACACCACACTAGAACCACCACGGAGAAATCTTATAGATGCTGAGGGGGAAGAGTATTATGGGAAGACAAGGTTAACTTGTCTTGTTTATCTTAAGAAGAAAACAGGCTGTCAAGAACATGAATACTACATAATACCTATTACTTTGTGAATACTGAGAATTATTTCTTGCATAGAAACAAAATTGTCACAGAAAAAATATATTTAGGGTAAATGTTTAATGACTTCTGAACAGTAGAAAGTGATGGCCTGGAACAATATGTCTAACAGAGGAATAATAAAAAATTACTTGGATTTAAGCTTAAGAAAAGTAACATCTTGGGTACTTAGGGTACTCATTGTAAGGACTGGACTTGACAGCCAGTGTTTGTCCTAGTACAATATTTATAGGACTGCCCTTTATTACTACTCCATGGCAGCTTCTGAGAGCTATCTGAACCAGGTACCAAGCCTTTTTTGGACTTGTCTGGGCTTCTTTTATGGCATGTCTTTTCTTTATAACTAATAGAGGAGACTTACACTTCTATTCCACAACTTCACAACTTATTTTCTACAATGGCCACATCCTACAAAGTATTTTAAGACAAAAGGGTTCTCAAGAGAGAAAATATTTCCCCAGAAATAATTTCACAACTGAAAAAAAGGATAGGGAAACTACCTCCCAACTACTGTAAATTCATTCATAGTTCTGGAAAGAAGGTGAGAGTCTCTCCCTCATATGGTTAAGTCACCTATAAATAAGAGGAGGAAAATCAAATTATTTACTGTTGTTTCTGAGTGAATATTTTTTTCATCATGAATAATATAAGGCTGAACAGTTACATAAATTCCTGATCTGTGCGTATAGTCTCTTCAGGAACAGAGCTATCTCTTCCCACATTTAAATAAAAGATTTGTAATATTATCACTTGTGCTCCAGATTCTGCTGATGTACAAAGCATATTAGACATCAAATCTTAAAAATTGTCTGCTTAAAGTTAATCCAGCTTCAGACTACAATAGTTTTTGCAAAGTGGTCCATACAAGTTTGAAGGCTAGACCTCATTTCTCAATCACACAGTACAAGCTCTGAAGGGAACCTCCAACAAGTGGCTGGAGAAAACAGAAATCAAGGGTGGAATATCCCTCTGTTGTTTTATGTCTGATGTCACTTTTGAATTAAATCCTTGATGGTGTTTAAGTATTTGTTTAAAGAATTTAAATTTCGCCCATTTTTAATTAAAAGTTGTAAAATGTGTCGTTTACCCAGGAGATTAGATCAGAGCCATTCCATCCTATTTACAACAAAGAGAGCCTGTAATAAGTCCTTGAAACCCCTTCTAATCTCTTATATAAATATTTATTTAAACAGTTTAAAAATGCTAATTATTTACCAGAGAGACTGAGACAACTTCTACAAAGTTACTATGGATGAAAACATAGTTTCTGAGGTCTTTTGAAAGTGTCATGTGCTTAATAGCTTGAAACAGTTCCTTTAAAATATGCTCAAATCTTTTTGGCAAATACATATTTAGGTTGCTATCTTTTTATTGAATTTACCTATAATCTCAGGAGATTTTTTTCCAGGCATCTATTGGTTACATTGCTAATTGACTAACTACTTGCTTGGAAGTGTATGTTCTGTTATTCCCATCATTATAATAAATGCTGCTCTTACACTTCTATTACTACAGTTTTAAACTCTCTCTCATACCACTTGTATTGTGTTTGCATGGCAAGGTTTTGGTAGCAGGGGAACTACAATAGTAAATTCTCTGATAAGCTGCCAGAAGCTTCCCCTGTGTCTGACAGAGCCAATGCCAGCCAGCAACAAGACAGATCTGCCACTGGCCAAGGCTAAGCCCATCACTGATGGCAGCAGTGCCACTGGGATACCATAGTTTAGAAGGAAAAAATCCCAAATGTGCAACAAACAATAGCAGCCAGAAAAGAGAGGAGTGTGAATAATTGAACAACAGACCTGCAGGCACCAGGGTCCATGAAGCAGAAGCGGGAGGGGGTGCTCCAGGTGCCGGAGCAGAGATTCCCCTGCAGCCCATGATGAAGACCATGGTGAGGCAGCTGTGCCTCTGCAGTCCATGGTGATCCATGATGGAGCAGTTATCCACCTGGGGCAGGCTGTTCCTGAAGGACTGCACCACATGGAAGGGATCCATGTTGAACAAGTTTGTGAAGGGCTGTAGCCTGTGGGAAGGACTCAGAGAAGTTCATGGAGGACTGTTTCCTATGGGGGAGGACCTATGCAGGAGTAGGGGAAGAGTGTGAGGAGTCCTCCCCCTGAGGAGGAAGGAGAAGCAGAGACAATGTGTGATGAAATGACCACAGCCCCCATTCCCTGTCCCCCTGAACCACTGCCTGAGAAGAGGAGGAAGAAAAATCAGGAGTAAAGTTGAGGTCAGGAAGGAGAGAAGGGTGAGGGGAAGATGTTTGAAGATTTGGATTTATTTCTCATTATCATGCTCTGATTTTGGTTGGTAATAAATTAAATAAATTTCCTCAGGTCAAGTCTATTTTGCCCGTGACTGTAACTGGTAAGTGAGCTCTCCCTGTCCTTATCTCAACCCATGAGCCTTTTCTTATATTTTATGTCACCTGTCCAGTTGAGGAGTGACAGAGTGGCTTTGGTGGGCATGTGTTGTCCAGTCAAGCTCACCACCAGACCACACCACCAGATCCTCAGTTTTGTATACCCAAACAAATTTATACTCTTTAACTTTACAACCATTCTCCATAACAAAAATACCTCTTATATGTATTAAAACAAGCAGGATATCAAAAGCAAAAGCAATCTTTCCAGAAGACAGCAATGTAGTGTGTTGATAGAACACAAAATTCTATGGCCAAGAAGAATAATTATTTACAGATAGGTGTGTTTTGCAAGTTAACTTGGAGAAGCCACCAGTTGCAGTAGGAGTTGTGAAGGTGACTGAGCTAGCACTGCCTGGAGGTGTTCAAATGTTGTGGCTCAGCATTGCCTACTGATTTTACCTGTCTGGGATAAGAAACTGAGATTGAGCAAGGCCTGGAAATGACAACAAGGAATTTGTCAATGGGATGAGATGTCAAACAGCATAGAAGGAATAGTCCTTTTTCTTGCGTTTTCTTTCATAGTATATTCCTCCTTTAATGCTTTTGTTTTCTTTCCATTCTCTCCAGTACATGTGGTGCTACTACGGAGTGCAAGATGATGATCACTGGAGAACAAAAATCTTGTGGCTGTTGTTGGCAGTGTACCCAGTGCTGCTGACAGAAAAGCCACAGTATATTCCCACTTCAAATATTTGGGCTATGCTGCTTCTGACAGCTGTCTCCACCACAGCCAATACTAAATCTGATGACAGTCAACACCTAATTTCTCAAGACAGAAATCAAAGTGCTATATAAAGTAATCATAAGGGGCACAGGCTTTGTCCTAGCTTTACCTTGCTCAGTGCATATTTCCCTGCAATATCAGAATGGAGACCATACTAAATTGGGTAAGATTCATCAGTGTTCATGGAAGAATAGCTATTTCATTTTGTGGCATGCGTATTGATTTAAAAGAATGAATCTATTCTGAATGCAACTGGAAAGTAAAACACATTAAAGATCTCTGATTAATTTTCTGGACCCTATTTTTCAATCTCTAGACAATGCATTTGAATATCACTTCTATGTTACTGTTTTATCTCTTCTGTTCAAATTACTCTCAATACTGTAGTTCCTGTTCTGCAGAAAAATATGCTTACTGTTCATTGCACTCTGACATTTGTTTTCACCGAGCTTTGAAACTAACCTGTGTGCAATCCATGAGTCTATTCCAGGTAAGGGTGTGTTTCCCAGACCTTTTGGAGAGATTTTGAAAACTTAACTGCAATTACAGATCTATTTTGCATTGTAATGTCTCTTTCTTATTGTCAGCATCCTCTTTAGTAGGATACGACTATCAGGGCGGCTTTTATGTTTCTTTTCAAGTTGTTTAACAGAAGACCTTTTCAAAGTTCTCCAGCTGAAATAAACCAGCTTTTTATTCAAAAACAACAGTTTTATTTGCATTTCAGTGGATACTGTAAATACTTGAACATTTAATTTTCAGTTATGTGTGTATTACTTCAAATGACTTTCTGATCTCCCTGATGCAGTAGTTAACATGTAGGCTCACAGTGTGTAAATAGCTGCTTTTCACAAGTCTGTTCATGAACCTATGTTTCAGATACCACACTGAATTCCTCACAAGGCAAACCTAGTACTTAAAGATGCTCATTTTTTCAATAATTAAAAAATTCAATTATCTGTGCAAAATAAAGTAAATCTGAGGAAAAAAACCCTCCCAAATTAAAAAAACCTCATGTAGGGAAAAACACAAAGGGGAAATAAGTACTCATAAAGAGAGGGAAAATTAAATCCAATCAATCAAAGCAATTACTTAAAAGAATAACTTTACATGGTACAGGTCAGTAGAATCCAAGAAAGCTGTCCAGGTGTATTCTAAATATTTTGATCAGCATTAGTGCTTGTTGGTGCTTTTTCTCTGTCTTTCTCTTTGTTTGTCTCTGTCTTTCGCTCTCTTTATTTTTTTTTTTTTTGGAACCAAGACTCCAGTGCTCTTCAAGCAATCTTCTTGTTTACTTACTTTTTCCTGAAATTGTCTCTCTTCAAGCATGCAGCCCTGTGTGGCTTCCCACTCTGTTCACATGTGCATGATTTTGGGAAGGAATACCAGCAATTAATAATATTTCTGCATTTGTACTTGTCTCAGTCATGTGTCTAAGAATTGCAAGGGATACAGAGCAATGCAGTAAAGAATAGAGCATTGTGTTCTTCAATTTTTTTTTATTAATGTCTGTTAAATAGCAATATTTAAAAAATGTAACTAAATATACATAAATATTTTTTGAATTTACAGTGGATACCATATTTCTGTGCACGTCACATGCTGGTAGTTGAGTAATCATAACTCTTATGATGTCTAACCGAATGCCACCATACCAGGCCAATGAAATGTGCTGATATTGGTGAAACCATGATCATTTGTTCATACGATCTTACTGATATTTCGTATAGCAAAGATAAAAATCTCATGAGAAGTAGATGAAGCAGACAGCTTCCCAGTTCAAAAAGGTGACCATCTGTAGAAACATTATTTTGTAATATAGTTCACCTCAACTCCAGGCTCCAGACTGCAAGTGCAAAATACAGTGATCATATTAAAAATACATTTAAATATGAGTTGCTGCGGGTAAACCGATTCAGTTGTCATGTCTTAAAAGTCTCGTGATACTCATGAGCTACAGAGACACACGGTGGTCTATGGCCTGGGCTTCTGGAGCTAGAATATCACCAGCCTTTTTGACAACTTAAGCTCTAGCTATGGCATAAAATCGACCTTTGTAAGAGTTGCTGTGCACTGGTGCCTGTCTCTTATTGCAAGGCCCCAAATTTTTGTGTCACGGAGGTTCAAATTTGGAGCATTTCCCCTGGTATCTGAGGGGATACACAACTTTAAAAACAATGGAAGAGTGTAAACGAGTTAAGTGTTTCTTGTGTCTTTAAAGACTTGAGAAGGTGAGGGTCTTGACAGGGAAGCCAAAAAGAAGCTGATTTCAGTTCATGTGACTGGTATAAGTATAAACCCATTGTCTTGGATAATGACACTCCTGATGCATGTCACTGCAGTTTAGAAGAGAACCACAGAGCTTATAGTCTGTTCAGAAAACCAAGGATGGAATTTGTCCTGACCCAGGCATGATGCCATATTCAACAAACTTGAAAAGAATTCATCCAGGTTTTCAGTGATGCCTTCTTTGACATTTCCTTGCTAGCCTTCACTTGTGCAATGGCACCACTGCTGTGGTATGAGCTACTTCTGTTCCACTACAGTTCCTGTATCGGGGTCTTCCATGCTGCTCACACACACCACATAACACACACTGCTAAAAATTATTCCCCACCACGTTACTCTATTCCCCTGTCACCCTTGTGGTTCCAGTGGAGCTAAACTGTCATAAAACTTGAGCAATGCTGTAATAAATCAAACATGTGCGCACCACTCCCACACACACACAAAACCTTTCCCTTGGAGAGTTATGAGACTGCACTATTTGCTTCACTATGAGTATATCCATAATCCGTTGTGTTTTTAAGAAAAAAAGAATACACATTAAAAAAATTATATATCCTAAAGTAAATATCCTTAAGAAATAAAACGGCAGAACAAGAGGAAACAATAAGAAAGAAAATATCAATGCAGGGATATTTACTGCTAAAAGTACTCTTAAGCAAAAGGTCAGATTCTCAGCTGGTGTAAACTGGAGCAGCTCCATTGCCTCCAGTGGAGCTGTGCCAGCTTATCCAGTGCCTATGTCCTGGCCCAGTATGTCCTTCTCCTCAAATCACTGAACTGAAATCTTCAAAGCCTTCCCTATCACGCTGTTAAATTTGTATTGCTACTAGCAACAATTTCTTCTAAAAAAAGTTTGCATACGCAAATTATTCACATTGCTTTATTTTTTCTTTGTCAGTTCACAAAAAAAGGTATTTCAAGTTGTCATAACCTTGCATTTAGCCAGTGAAAGAGTAATCTTGAAAGGAGAACATTGTTTTACAAACTGGACACATACCCTGTTTATTTTTCTCTAAAATTTGCACACTATAAAGCAAGTAGGTTTTTTTGTTTTGTTTTAAAACCTTCTTCATATATTATTATACAAAAATATTCATATGCAAGTAATAAAGATTTTTTTTAAACATCCAACCTTTTTTAAACCTAAAGCAAAGTCACACCAAAAGGGGTTATTTTGTTTGGTTTTGTGTTTATTTTCTTTTTTAATCTAGACAAAGTACACCTTGTGCTTTAACAAACCTACAGCATCATGTGCTCTTTACAAGGATTCTACTGAATATGCTCATGTGTCATTATTCATTAAATAATCTAAAACTTGCCTACTTTTGTGGTTTTTATTTCCCTTAATCCTCTTTTTTTCCCCTCTGTGTGTTGTGTTTGTTTATATGTGTGGAAAAGTTAAGGCAAGTGCAATCGAAGTTACAAAAATCAATATTTCTATTGCTAACATGTGCAGCATTCATATTTAATGAGTGATGTGTTTTTTCCTGTAAGAATAAAAATTGATGAAAATACAAAATTTTTTATTATGTTATTACAACTTGTTCTTTTTTTTTTTTTTTGTACCAGGCTTGGTGAATTTTCCAAAAGTTAGGATAACATAAAACATGTTCTTTTTAAAGTAACATACACTGAAACTAGGTAACATTTTGATCACGACTCTCTTGCTTCTCAGCATAAGCATAGTATTACTACAAAAATGCAAATTCCTTTAAGCTATGACCCATTTAATTTTTTTAAAAAATAAATATAAGTTAATCTCTTTTGGTAAAATATTTAATATACAGTAGGCATAAATATAGGTTGATGTATTTCTACTTAATTTTAGTGCTTCTATTTTAACTTCAGTGATTTTGAACAAAGTGTACAAAGAAAGAGACATATTTTCCAGTTTATAGTCATATCCGTAGCCTTAAAGAAAACCTTGACAAGAATGCATATGTTAATCTATGGTTTATATGGCAATAGTAATGGACACTTGGAAAAGGCAATGATGCTGAATCTTCAATTAAATTGTAGAATAGCCAAAAATTAATGTTCAGAAATTCTGGGCCTGATTCTGCTCCTTTTTTTGCACCAGTTATACGCAGCATTAATTCTGCTGATTTCAGTAGACATATTTTTTACTTTTACCAACTCTTAAGCAAATTGAGATGAAAGGTCCCAAAGCCTAGCATTGCACTTCCTTGTTTCATTCCATCAATGCAAAATGTTTTAAAGAGAGTAAGTATACATTTATATATTCAGTGTATGTGAACGTATTCAATAGGAGCTACAGAGCATTTCTACTGTGGTGGTTCCCAGGATTATGGAAGGCCAGCTGAGAGCTTTATTAACAAAGTGCTTTATCAAGATGCTTATCCAGCTATTAACTTTAAGCAGTGTGTTTGCAAGAAGGGACTCTTACTGCTTGAGTTGTGTTGTGCACTCTGCTTATGGACAGTCAGCTGCTTCTGAGAAGGGTAAAGTAACAGAATAGAATTAAAAAAATTAAATTCCCTAGACAAATTGTGGCTCATAAAAAAGATGCTGCAGCTGATATCAGAATCATTTTGCAGCTTTCTTTGTGAAAGAGAAGGTGGTGACATTTTTCTTCTAGTATTGCAACTAGACCCATGTTCTTTCTTTTAAAGATCTTTTTGGTTTTTTTGTTTTCTTGTCATCTGAAGAAAGTGCAGTATGCTGATAAAAACATTGACTTATGAAATAGTACATATGCTTATGCTTATATATTATGAATAGCAACATGACATTGGTAACTGCACAGAATTAATAGTGCACTTTTCTTGCAAAATTAATGCGTGACTCAAAATTGCTGTGAGTCACAGCAGTGGATATCTAGATGCAATGTTGGGAAGATAATTTTACTCCATTTTATTGTACGAGCTAAGATTATATTTTGTCTTTTAGTATCCTTGACTCACTAAGTGTGTTGGCTGCTTTACCACTGCCCAGCACTGTGCAGCTGGAGACGTTAACTTTATTAGCCGCTGAACAGATATAAAATAAAGACCATTAAAAAATCTGCAAGCATTTATGATGAAGACATTATATTAAACTATTTATGATTTTGCTGACTAACATAATAATAAAAACCCTTAGATCATACTTTTAACAGGACATGTAAAATAAGTTACAGCCAATGACTATCTAGAGCAGAAGAACAGGAAGAGTTACAGGAAAAAGGGGCAGATATCTGTGTTCTAGTCAGCTATTTAAAACAATCAGTGATGATTTCCTACATTTATATAGATTCACCTTATTTTGAAATATTTTATTTTCTTTTATTATTTGAGTATTTGGAGAACTTTAGAAAGCCAACAGACAGCAATCAGAAGGCTGAAATGAGGAGGGAACCTCAGGTTTCTCAGAGAAGGCTCATTGCTCAGTGAGAATGTGGCATCAGACTCACTGTGCCTGAGACTGCATTTGTAGTGGTACCTGAAAGCACCATCTTCCCTTACAAATCCTCTTTGCTGGATTGCCTATGAAGTGGAGAACTGACTGAAGTGGGAGCTAAGGAGATCCAGCAGCTCTTTGAACAGCTGCTGTGTGCACAGGTAGGAGACTTTCAGCCTAGTTTATGAATACTTTACTCCAGTTCTCTGGACTTCCATTCCATTCTTTCTAATGTGGCTATGCCACCACTAACCTAAGGTAGTGCAATGGTATCTCAGTCCTGATGTCTCCTTATGAAACAAAGAAAATTAAAACAAAGCAAAGCAAAGCACAACAAACAAAAACACAATTCAAGGAGCTACAAGTAATGAAAACATTCTTGAAAATTATAAGCATGTGCATCTCAGTCTGTCTCCAACCCCTTATGCTCTAGATTGCTGTTTGAGGGGATCTTGAAAGAAGTATAGCAGGTAAGATTCCTAAGATAACTAAACAGGGAATTTTCTTCAACATTCCCTGAAGAATAACTTGACAAGTGTCATTTCAAGCAGATAGAGTCTTTGCTGATGCTTCTCACTCTTCAAATACCTAACAATAATAATAATTAAAAAAAAAAGTAGGAATAGTATTTGCTATATGGCACTGATAGATGTTCACAATCTCTTTTGTTTAGGAGAGTGAGAAGGTAAGCAGAAAAAGTATGAGATGAACTGTGCTGACACATTATTATTTACAGATAGGAACTCTGGCAGATATTCACATAGATTCAAGTAGACCCTATGATCTAGAAAAACATGTTTCCTACCTCTAACAAATGACTTCAGATAGCAAATAGGTGGTGAAGGAAGCACCTGGTAAATTTGGTTATCTAGTGACTCACAGGCAAAAGGTATCTCTAATCTCCTGTGGCAGCAGGACTAGATGAGTGCTAGTTGAGTACACCTACCTGGTTGTGACATGACCAGCAAACATCTTGCTATACTTCTCCCACCCTGTGTCATCCATAGCTATGTACCTGTGTCATAGTACCCCTAGCAATGGCCTGGTTACAAGCTTGTCATCTTCTTAAAGCACATGGGAAATGTTATCCTATGAATAAACCCAGATTTTTGAGACTTCCTTGATTTTTTATGAGTGCTACTTATTTTATTTTGTGTTATGGTTCTATGATTAAATGATTACAAGTTAAAATACATATGTACAGGCATAAAATTGCATAAAGTGCTTTTTGTGGTATAACTAAGATTTGAGAGTGCTTATTGCAACAATTTTTTCCCAGTTATGTGCACGTTTTGCAGATTCATATATTTTGCTGAGGTAGACATAGGTCAGTGATCTCAGAGAAGGAGCCTGATGTCATTGAACTATTTTGCTGAGATAGATGGAGAGACAGTTGTGTCACTGTTCTCACTGCTCTGTATTTACATAATTGTTCCATTTGAAGTTGCCTGGGTCTTAAGAAGACAAATATACAACGTTCTAATGTGATGCTGAAGGTAAACGTATAACACTAATTGTTTACATTTTCTACTGAAATGTTCCTAAGAACTCAATTAGGGCCGCAGTGAGCTGTTCACCAGAGGGTATTAACTCTGGAAAACAACTTCTCCTATGTCTGCAAATTCATTGCTACTTGAGTTTTAAACTTACAATAAAGAATGGGATTTCCTGAACAAATCTCTCTGTGATTCACCTGTCATGCAAAGAACAGAGAGAAAATTTTAAAAAGTCTCTTACATAACTTCCTACTAAACAGCAGGAGAAAACAATCTTCCCTGTAAAAAGAAATTTCTAAAACTAGGTTTAAATAGGTTTAGTAATTACATTGTTAATTTGCTTTTCTTTATTTATTTCTGGTTTTCAAGTGTGTGCAGACTCTGCAGCTTAATGGCATATTTTAAGCCCATAACTGACATTTTCAAGACTTTCTTTTTACCTCAGAGAAGGTCAGAATAGTATCAGGGTGCTGCTCCATATGAGCACTCTAAGTGGATTTAAAAAATGGTGTGCTAACTGAGAACAAAAAAAAAACCCCTAACTTTTTACAAATCAAAGCTTTGCTCTTGTAAGTCTCTTCTTAGGAGAGAAGACATCTAGTCACCCTAAACAGCTCTGCAAGGAGTTTTCATCTGTACACCATCCTGAGGGCTCACAGCAAGCTTTGAGTGCTTTTAATTCTAATACAGTCTGCCAGGTAAACAGATAGGATAGGACAGGACAGGGCAGGGCAGGGCAGGATAGGATAGGATAGGATAGAAATTTCTGTGAGGGTGCTCAGGTGTGGTGTTAGCTGATTAAGACGGGAATTCCCTCTCAGTGGATTGCACACTAACCCAGCAAGACGACCTCTTTCTCTGCTCTGTGCTGGCTTTTACTTTGCACATGGAACACATGGAAAATACTGTTTCAGAGCCGTTTCTGCTCTTCCAGCTGCTTTGCAATAGAGTGTCTGTCCCTCGACATCTGATGGTTCTCAAGTTTACTGTCATTAACACCAAGACTTACTGCCCACCTTCCCTGTGTGTCGCCTATAGCACATAGGACAGTGGTGATATTTGAGTCTACGGCTCCTTCTGCACCCACCTGACACAGGGGTAACTACACATGAGGCCAAAGGGGCCTGTGCTCTCCTTCTCCATGCACAGGCACACATGTTCTCCCCACTGTGCAGCCCCTCCCTCTGGCTTGCAGTTCTTTGTCTGTCACAAAGTGTGTTTGAGAATATGGGTTCGGTAAGAATTAGTTTTTCCTGAATGATTTTGTATTTTTAAGAAGAGCTAATATTTGATAAAGAGAGAACGAGAAAGTTAAAAAGCTCATCAATTTTATTTTTTGAGCAATTTGTGTGTTCCTTTTGTCATATCTTGATGGTTAAGAGAGATGTCTTTATTAAAATATCAATAAAATCCTCATCAAATCCTTAGCTCTCAAATTTTACTTCAAATTGTTTTCCTAATGCTAGTGACCCAGCAAAGAAATGTTTGTCGTTCCTGTAAGCTCAGTAGTAGATAATCTATTTTATTTAATATTTAGATTTAGAGAATCATGTTGCTCTTAATCCCCCCAAATAAAAATATTTTAATTGACTATTAAATGTTTCTGAAATTATGTTATCAAAGGTATTGAGTATTTACTGTAAGAATGCTAAAAAGTTTTTGGAATGAGGCTGTTTGTAATTACAAGCTGAATACTTCCCTTTAAGAGCCCTCAATCAAAATGTACTATTTTTTTAGTAATCTGAACAGCTCCAGAATTTCTGTGTTTTCCAAAGAAGGTATCAGACCTGCCTTTGTAATTTCTTCTTTGACTACTTCATGACCCTGTGGACTCTAGGCCTTCTACTTGCAGAGCTTATTAGTCCAGCACAAAGGTTTAACTTTGTCTTAAGCAGAACTTAAACAAACAAAAGGCATAGAAAAACTCTTAATAGCTGAAACATTTCTACCAATTTCACTCCCCAGGGCAACAACTCTGAGTTTTGAAACATCAAGTCAAGGATATGTGGAGAAGTGTAATGCTGCCAACACATCTTCTGGGAGGATATAGCCAGAGCCAACGGAAAATGGTCCAGCAAAATTACATCAAAAACAACAGCTTAGTGTCCATACTAAATTCAGTGAATCTGAAATTAAAAGACACAGTGGTGTTCTTTAGCCTCCACTCAGTGGGCTATTTAGGAGGTCAGGAGATGTGTTTATATGAAAAAAAATGCAAGGGATCTTGCAGCATTCATTACACAAGGACACTCATTGTTATGAGATTGCTTACACTTTTTCTGTTGCCAGCCACATTAGTCTATTTCTCAATCGAGAATTGGGTTAAAAAAAGTGTTCTAATAACAGCAAATCAGATAAAGGGTGGGTGTGAAGGAATATAGTTACTCTAGATAATAATCTAAGTCTGTTACGGAGATTTTTTTAGCACTGACAGATTTCTGCCATCCTCTTTATCACAATAGAAGACAAACAAAAATCTCTCTGTGCTAAACTATCAACAAGTAAAAAAAATCATTCAGAATCGTACTAGACATACAGGGACATATTTGTGTTGCTGGTCCATCTGGATGGCCTCCAAAAAAGCCAGTTGCTTGATGTAGGTCAGCCAGAGTGCAGAGCTTTGCACGACAAAAGAAACCACAATACAGTCAAAAAACAGGTGGGTGTTTTGCTCTTTATTCTCCATTGGCCTTTATTTTATTTTTGAACTTACTTTACTGCTGTGATTTTTTTTCTTCTTTGGATTTTAATTAAACTTTCTTTAGGCTTGCTAGCTTGACATTTTCTTCTTCTTTTTTTTCCTCTCTTTTTTTTTTTTTTTCAATTTAAAAATGAAGAAATCCTGTTTACCAGGCCAGTATTCCCCAAATCCCACTGCTTTATCTATAATTTAAATGTGTCATTAATGCTCAATACCCAAATAAAACTTCGTGAATTTTTATCAGGCGGGTATAACAAGCTTTCCAATTATTTTGAAGCTGATTATCACCCATTATGTAACATACACATGGTTTTCACAGCTGTGCAGTAATAGAAAAATCTTAGTTTGCATCTAAGCCTAACAGTATCTAACTCTGAACTAGATCATGTTGAAAGTGTTTGATGTTGGCTGCCAGGTGAGAACTGGGTCCCTACTAAGATTCAGAAGACATTTGCTGCTGCTTTCCTTGCAGCCAAGATTTCAGCTTGTCACCGACTGCAAATATGAATTCCTTTTCTCTTTGCTTCTCTAATTTTCTTCTCCCGCACAAATCAATCTTACACTCATTCAAGTTTATTAGATTTACTTTCAAATCATACTGCTGCAACTGAGAACAGAATCAGACCCAGCAATGCACTTTGCCTTCAAAAGAATTAGCTGCATACTATACAGTCTCCCATTTCTGTCCAGCTATATATGCTGTCTGGAGAGCCTATATACTGAATTTACACAAGCTGTGCAACAGAGTCCTTTAGTTTTATAACACAGACTACCCTGATTAGAGAGAGCCTTATAAAGACAGAGCACCACACTTGGATAATTCACGTGCATAGAATCCACATACAGACCCAAAGTTACTGACCAGGCAGACTAAGTTTTTTTGATCATCACACTGTGTAGTTTTTAAAATAAAGTGCTATTTGCTTATGGCTAAACCTTATATGTGGCTATTGCATGCACAGTTCAGGCTGCATTTCAAAAACTGGAACACCTTCACCAAAAATGATGTAGCCTAAGCACTAGGGCAATGAATGTTTTTGTTGGTTTTGTTGTTGTTTCTTTTTCTTTTCCATTTTATTTTGCATTCCAGCAGAACTTTTGTCCAACAAAGAGCAGGTGAGCACACAACAGTTTCCTTCCCTGTTACCCACACTGAGATGTTCACAGAAGAGGAATACTAAGGAGGAATTTTTCTAAAGCCATAGACAGCTTCTCCTTTTATTTCAGGTTTTGTTTTGTTGTTTGTTTCTTTTTTTGTTTGTTTGTTTTTCTTATATTTGATATTATGACAAAGCATTATAAGAAAATCTTTTTTTTAAGTATGTGAATATCAAATAGTATCTGTCAATCCCTGAATCATGCTTTTCAAAGTGCTTAAATCTACACTAAAAATAGAACAACATAAAAGTACTTCCCGTGTGGCTAAGAAAACACCTACCAATTGTCTAAATGTAGCTGTGGTCAGATAATTAAATCCTACATTTATTCCACATCCCAGTCTTTACCCCAGGGCATAGAAAGGTGAGGGAAAGGGGAAAACAATAATGCATTGCTTTCAGAGGATACTGGGGTATTTGGCATCCAGATTAATGAAGGAAAATGCCATCAGTGCCTGACAGGTGTCTGTAAGAGCAAATAAATAATAGCTTTCTCACACTATGAAAACAACCAAATGTGCAAAAGTTTCCTAAAATTTTATCTGACTTGGCAGCTTCATTTCCATTTTGTGGATGTTTGGCACATGTCCAGAGAGAGACACTGTAATAAAGAACAGATTGTAGAAAAGGGCTTGAGCAAAATCTCAGAGAAATAAACATTTCAAGCAAATAAAAATCAGTGCACATCTCAAAGGTCTATTAGCTTCTTATGCAGATACTGAGATTTCTTCTCTTTCACAACAGGAGTATAGTCATTTCCTCCCACACTGTCAGCTCTGGATTACTCCCACAAACATGCCCCAAACTGCAGTTTCCCCGCTCAGTTCTCATTAAGGAGACCAAAATATTATAAGCTATACTTTTCTCGTTGTGACAATCAGGATGAACAAACCCCACACATTCATTACATTGGCCAATATCATTCAGCTGCCATAAAAATACCTAAAGCTAATTAATTACATAAAAAGACCATAAGACCAGTTACATTTCTGCCAGGGTAAATCAAACCCATGACTACGTGACAGTGTGCCAGTAACTCTACTTTCGCTTCTGCTAGCAGGGACTAGCAGAGAGCTTGGCCTGAATATGTTGGAGAGCTGCACCACTCCTCTCTCTTTCTAAAACCAGAAAGGACTTTTCCATTATTTAAAACATAAATATGAGCAAGGTGCTTATTTAATTGGTCTTAAAGATGTCTGAAAGATGTCCCGATGTAAACATAGTGGTGGTTTTTTTTTTTTTTCTTCCCTGTCAGCCATGGTACATGCATTATTTGCAACTCCTCAAAGATAGAATCATACATAAAAATAAAACTAATTTATTTATTCATTAAAGTGAATAAATTGTTTTTAATACTTCCAGGTTTGATTTAAATATTAATTTTGTATAAATAAAGTTTATTCTGAAAACAATTATATTTCTGGTATTCATGTCATTTTTTCTGCCTGAGTTCTTACTGAAATCATGTTGAAATTAATAAAGTTTTATTTATCATTACAAGCTAAAACCAAATGAAAGAAGATTTCTTAATCCTGAATATAGCATTTTAAAGCAAATACAATTTTTGGAACATTAAAATACAAGGGGACTCTGTAATCCACAGCAAAATAATGTTCTGCTCTTACTTTTTTTGAAAATAACACTTTCTATAATACAAAGTGACAAACCATCTACAATTCTGTCTTTTTATTCCCCTTTGGTTTGGAAGTCATCACTGTACACATCAGCAGGACTCTGCACTTCAGTGCCTATTGCCTCACTTGTCTTACTCGCCTGACATTTGCAAATGACGTCATTTGCAAATGACGTCATTTGCAGGATTTTTTAAGGGGGAAAAGAAAAAATTATATGCTTGAAAAATAAAATCCACAATCACATTGATACTTTTCCAGGATGTGTTAAAAATAGGGTTTGCTTTTATATTTATAAAAGGAATACAATCAACTCATTCTTAAAATAATAATTAAAAAAAACAAACCCAAGAAACCAAAAAACAAACCGGTACTAGTTTCTATACACTCTGTAGTGACTACTGTGAAGCAACCGATACAGATTGGGTCTATTCTGTGGTTTGACAGGTATTCTACCAAGTTACATGTTAGATGGTCAGACTGCAGTGTTACCCCAAATTGGGGTCTTTGTAAGGGCAGGGAAGGAGCAGTGCACATTACAGGAGTAGAAATGAAACTGGAGTGCTCAGTGAGGGATGGGGTCCTTCTAAAAACAAATACTCTCCAAAAGAGGTGAGCTGCAGCAGGCATGGCCTTCAGGAATCAGGCTAGGCAGGCCAACAAAATGGATGGTGCTTCTGATATCAACATAGCTTTGTCCAAGCATTCCCAAGAGAGGTTAAAAACAAACAAACAAAAAACCTAAAACTATACTAATGAAGCAAAAAAGTTTCCTATCTATACAGCAGTCTCTTCATTTAAAAAAATGTAAATATACAAATTCCAATGACATATAAAACAAAGTCAAAAATGTGAATGGGAAGAGACATGGGTAAAACAGGAAGACTGATGCTACAAAGAAATTGCAAAAACATATGTACAAGACCCTGTTTTTCCTCGTATGTTATCGATTGTAATGCATGTTTAACAGCAGCAGTCGAGGATGTAGTTCCAGGCACCAGACTGCAGACTCTGCTCCTAGTCAAGGGGGTTGACAGCCCCTTGCATCTCGGTCACCAGATGACACTGGATATACTGGTCTCCCGTGGCAGGAGGGGCAGTATGGCACTGTTTGTGTGAGCCTCTTCTGGGTTCTGCTCCCTGTTAGTTTTTGTCTGCGGCCGCTGCCCGTTTATAAGTGTCATAGGGATGTTGCAGTAGGTGTGCTGGTTACCTATTGAGGTAAGCGGCAGGGTGCCGGCAGGAGGTACATCGTATTCGTAGCTTCGATAATAGTGTTTCTGGCGCATCTGTGAGTGATATGTGTTATGAAAGGTGGAGCGCAGGTCTGGATGGGCAGTGGCAAGAGCAGTAGAGGTGGCAGCAGCCATGGAAATTGCGGAGACTGTCTGCAGTTCCCCAAAGGGCCCCTGCTCACTGACATCTAAAACCTGCTCATTTGTGATGGGTTCAATCCTCTTAAAAGGCATTTCGTACTGTAAACGTTTCCAGAACTTGGAATTCAACTTGTTGCATTTTGGTCCGTGCCACTTAATGACAGTGAGGAGCTTGATGGTATGTTTTAGGGCCTCGACCTCCTGGTAGTTCATAACTCCTCGTAGTTCACTGCATTCAATCAGTATCACTTTGATTTCTCCTGTGACTAACATATTTCGAAGCCTTGTTTCCAGTTCAAAGATGCTCCAACCTCTTCTTACCACATAACTCGGAGTCATGACGATGATCAGTCGCTTGCTTTGGTCTACACATCTTGCCACATCTTCAATGTAGGCTACAAAACAAAACAATTGCTCAAAAACCAACCTAAGAAAATAATTTGCTCTCATAGACTGGCAAGAAACAACAGAGGCAAATCCCTGTTCCCAGAAGATCTCACTGAAAAAATATCACTTGCAAATGTGCCAGGCTGGCTTGGAAGAACATGGTCCTGGACAAGCTGCTTTATGAGGCCCTGCTTGAGCAGGGAGGTTGGACAAGGTGACCTCCAGAGACCCCTTGCAACCTCAAGCATTCTTTGATCCTGAGAAACATCTACTCCCACATGCGCTACGGATTGTGTTTGTTCATGAGTTGTAGTTATGTGTCATTATCTGTATTGAAACAGTTGTGTCCATCATGATTTTTTACTTAAAAAAGGCAAAGTCACCCAGGTAGACAACAGAGCAGCATCTATGTGCTTCAGGAGCTCAGTCTCAAACTCAAATGATCCTCTGTGGTGTACGGTAGGCTTAGATTCTGCTTTTCCTTCCATGACCCCACCACACACATTCACAGGAATACTGTTGTCTCCTGCAAATTAGTGTCTAGTTTGCTGTAAGTTTAAAAAATATCCATGAGACTCTTTGAGCTTTCCCTATACCAAGCATCGTTTATTATCTTTAGAAAAAGATATTGAACTTAGTAGCTGTCTATATGGTTACAGTGAGCTTATGAAGAATACTACCACAACTTAAAAAGCATTACTGTGCTTCTGCTGGAATAGGTGAGAGAAAAATGGAAAATATCTACTTGTACCAATCAATTCTAATTTTCAGTGTCTGAGAATGATCAAGTACATCCACTACACATTTATCTGCAGTGGCCACTGACAGAATTCACTTTCTCTGATGTAAATTTTATTACTCAACCATTGCCTTAGTCCAAACACAACTTTTTCCTTTGTGTCTTGATTTCTGTAATACTTAGAATCATGGATATCTTTCCAAATAATCTCTAAGGAACTGAAAACAACAGACTCTGTATTCATTCGTAGAGATGCAAGCTCTCAAAAAAACTGTGAAAATGTTAGTCTTTCATTACCTTTATTTATGCATGCCCTTTTTGCACTATCTCACCTTCAATCAGAATAATGCAATTACTAAATAATAATCCTCTTATCTTGGAAATATAGTTATATATAGTTATATAATTAAGTGTGTTTGTTGGCTTATCTTTGCCATTCTCTAAGACAAGGGAGAAAAGATGACATTCTGAAGGAGTAGGTACAGAAAAGAGACTAAAACAATCACTGCAATCACTGCATTGACTGTTTAGAAAACACACAAGAATAAGGACATGACTTACTTCCTGTGGGAATCAAATCTCTGTCTGGGATGAACAACTTATATCCATAATGCTTTTCAAGCATATCTGGTAGGATCTCAAGAGCAAATCTTTCTTCTTCTCCAGTTTCTTGATTCCACTGGTCAGGATCCACTTTGGTATAGGATAGATATGCATCATAGTCTTTATTGTCTAAGGAAAGAGGCAAATTAAGTTAGTTTATTCATTATTTTTGCACCTTTCACAGATATTTCCCCAGGTATTATTTCTGGGAAAGTTTTCCCGGAACAGGAAATTGTTTAGATAAAGTAGCAAGCTTTCACTCCATCTCCAGATATGAAACCATTCAGCTTTCTTGTTTCACCTAGTAGAGGTAATCCTTATTTACACAGATGCAAGGAAGGAGAGGTCCATATCCATACACAGAAGCCAGTTTGTGCATAAATGTTTGTGTAAGAAACTGGATGAAGGAAACCCACTCAGCTGCAGAGTGACAGCTCATGAGCACAGAAGTCACTGAAAAGAACTCGCATTCTTCTCCAGCTTTAAAAGGGGAAAAAATAATGGAGATACCTAAGATAATGTGCAATTGTCTCTGCTGCATAGTAAAAACATTTCAATATTGACAGATTTTTACTATAAATTTAGGACTTGAGGCTGAAGTGTTCTAAGTGTATGTGTAGCTTTCCTTGCAAAACTTGCTCTCCAGGTCTGAAATTATTGCCAAGCTTAAATCTTTGCAGCACCAGCTCCTGATAATGCAGTTTAAATCTCTTGAATTCTGCGCACTTACATTTGCAAATTTAATGTTGCATTAATGTACATTTCATTACTTAACAGTGTGTTACTTCATTTCAATATGAGAAATAACCATGCCTCTTTTTTAAATGTGTTTGGTGTGCCTACTTGAAAGCCTGAATCAAAAGAGTTGCCATTAATTTTCATTAGGAGGTCAATAATGCCAAGTGCTCTGGAACTAATTCAGTGGAATAAGAGGTCACGTTTTGACTTTTGTTGTGAAGAAAGAAGAGAAAAATCAATGACAAGAGTAATGAAATGTTAACATCCTTCTAACTCTCTTGACAACATTATGCAGAGACTATCAAGAATATCAACTGCTTTTAAAAGAGACCTGATTAAATACTCTAAACACTGTGTGTCATAAGTAATGTTATATTCAGTCAATGCTGACTTCAGTTATTTATTGAACCACTCCTTTCTTCATTTTACAGCTTTTTGTAGTCTGGTAGCATTATTTAGAAAAGCCTGCCAACTGTAGGTGGGTGCAAAGAGTATAAATGGAATTAATGGAACAGTGCTAATCTTGAACAGTCCCCTCTCCCTTCTGAGCAATCATGTGTACTATGTCCATTAACCTTAGCAGATGACAAAACAAACTTGATTGTACTGTTATTACTTTCAAACTTCCTGCACATCTTTTGTGTGATATCATTTGGATTTTTATATCCACAGGAAAAAACTGCCAAAACAAATAAAAACAACAACAACAACAACAGCAAAAAAAAAAAGAAAAAGAAGAAAAAGAGAAGTATTGCCTTCTATGGTTCACACTTTCCATTATTTTTCTTTGGAGTATTTGTGAAAACATGTTCTTTAATGTCAGACAAACATCTCATGCCTTTGACAATGCCTTAAAATAACACTGATTGGATCAAGCATGAGATAGGGGGAGATTACATTGCAGGTTTTTATTTCTACAGTAGGACAGTGTTAACTCAGCAACAGAGTTAACACACAGTGAGGTCAATAAATACGTGGGGAAACTGCAAAAAAACCCACAAAATGATGCTGCTGCAATGCCATTTTCTATTGTCACTTCAGTAACGGTCATGACCATAGTACGTGCTGGAGAGAAGTTGCTCTGTTGAAAGTCTTTCAGTAAAGATGAGAATGTATCATTTCTCAAAGGGATAAATGGTAAGAAATAATGCAGAATTCGAACTGTTTTAAAGGCTCAGAGTATTTTCTGTTTAAATAGTTTCCACGTTTGACTTGGAGGGAAAAGTATTTGTGCTACGCTAATGCACTTATTTGAAGTACACATTTTTCATATCACGGAGGTTCTAGCATTTCCACTAACTACATCCTGTATTGCAGGGATATCTTTCCTCCGTAGTTTTATTGGTATTTGAAGGGCAAAGAATGGTAAGGATCTAGGGTATGTCTACTCAGATGGGTTCAGACAATCATGAATTTATTCAAACTCCAATCCAGCAGGACGTGTAGTCTGATTCAAGAAACTGTTAGATGTATTATCACAGTGGTTTTCATGAGCTCTTATACTCCACATCTGCCAGGTGGTTTTTTTAAACTTTGATGAAAAGTAGAACATTCAGTTTACCAGCAGAATTACCTTATGTGGTAATTTTCTTATCTGATAGGCTGACATACTGGGAGAAGCAGACAATTTGCAAAATGTAAAATGTCTGGGATACACAGAGGATGTTCGCATATATTAGCCTGGTTTTGGCTAATTAAAACTATTCATCACACATTGCCAACTCTGTGAAACATTTTAAGGACTGCAGCAGGGTCTTCTTAGCTCAGTGGTCCCAGCTTTGTAATGGGAGGAACTGATGCTTATATTCTAAAGAACATTTCTGATCTTAATTTGTGTTTTTCAGTGTGCTGTCCCAATGGATTGAGAAGTAGAAATGGGAGCCTGCAGAAGTCCAGGTCTTACTGCTGGTCATAACCTGGGAGCTGGGATTCACATCTTGCCAATCTTCCTTTCATGTCACATGAAAGCAGGAGGCTCTTGACTTTGCTCTCAAACCCTTTGTTCTTCCGCTGTTTTCCATGTAAGCTTTCCTTCTCAACCAATGCATCCAGGTGTCCTCAGACTCCCAAAAAGCAAGCAACCCATCACAACTTTGTGTTTTCCTGAACATTCACTCGAACAGGTACTTTACCCATGAAAATATGTCAGCATATCTGCCTTTTCCAAGAGAAAAACATGTCACCAGGAAACTTCTAATCTGGTCCAAATCACATATCAAGGCATAATGGACTTGATATTACTACTTGATAATTGTATGATGTATTATAATTACAGATTTGGCTGTGCAATATGTTCAGATACTGGCTGGATCTAATATTCAGTGTCAGAATAACAATGCAAAAATCCAAATTCAAAACAAGGCTGGTGGCAAACTAAGATTTTCTTTAAAATGACAATCTCTTTATTTCTGTTCATCAGCAAACAATTAAGTCTTCTATCCAAGAATCCTTGGAATGAAAATGTGATTGACTGTTGCTTGCCCTTGTGCTTTAGATATAGATTATGCTATTTCAAAGATGGTTTTGTTAGGCTTATGTGCATCTGCAATAAAATGAAACATAATTACTCACTTTTTCCTCCCCCACTTATTAAGAAAAATACCTTTTAATAACCAAAGGCAGGGAAATGGATCATTTAATCTGAAACTTGCTCTCATTCCCATGAAGATTAAAAAAAATTACTTATTATCAAAATAAATTTTTTTATTTGAAATGGCTTAACCATTTCAGGTTTTTTTGTTTGTTTTTTTTTTTAAGAAACATATCAGAATAAGTTAATCTTGCACTGCTTCCAGGTATGTTGCAGAGCTGATTTATGTCATGGCTATTCTTTAATTCAGTGAACACAGCTCAGTATGAAATACAATATCATGCAACAGTAATACTTCAAAACATTTTGGGGTAATAAGTTTTCTCTTCCCATTCTTTGTGACTTGACAAGTAATTCTCTTCAGTTAGATGGTTTGTAGCTGCTTTCTTAGGCCTACAGGTAGTAAACAACTAGGACAGAGCTATTTGACTCAACAGCTACCATTTCTGTGAGGTTTTGTTTTACCCATTAATTGAAAATATTGAAATAAAACCTAAAGTACACCTTGCATGGCCAAATTCAACCAGACTCGATGTAAAAAAGTCCTGTGTTATTGTACTGTAGACAACCATGAGAACACATGGAAGCTCTAGATTAGTTCATCACAATAGGGAAAAATACAACCTGTGCTCAAGGTGTGATGCATTCAGTCCACAAATGTTTCAGTCAGCCCCAAAATAGTGGTACTGAAAGAGCTGGGGCAAAACAGACTGTGAGGTACAAACTTTGTCATATTATTTTAACCATTCTATGGAATTGAAAGCAAAGATTCAGTAATTATCATGGAGCTGCCCTCAGCCACAGGTCTGAAAAAATTGTTTGGATTGATCTTAGGGATAAACACTGAGGGTCAAATCTCAGCTTCATTAATAACACACAGAACCATTACTTCATTTAGTGGACCAGGATTTTAGCCAAAGCACCTGTTTCATCTTTGCAACGTGCAATCTTCAATGCTGTCCTCTCCTTTTGGTACTCATCCACATGCAGAATACGTTGTCATACTCCCGGTAACTTTCTACAGAGTTAATCCAGCAGAAGTGATATAAATTTTTAGGCGAAGAAGTTGCAAGTGCTGCTCATTATTCCAAGGATGTGCTCAGCAGCAGCCACTTTAAGACTCAATGTAAGCATAAAACGAAACCCGGACTTTATATGCATCTACTTTGTCACATGCAAATGGGATCTTTGGGTAAGTAAATTGCTATCAGACATCTAAGAACTCATCTGTATGCATGCTCTCCTAACAGCTACACATGAAAAAATGATATACTGGTGCCTACAGAAAGACACATAAAACTTCCTCTTCTACAGGGACCACCAAACAGATTCAACTTTGAATTTGCATTATGGATGTACATGTTTTCTAATGATTTCCATGTTGCACTGCAAAAAGCCAGCATTTTGGGCCTTTGAGGGTTTATTAAACCTTAAAAATTGCAGTTATTTCTGCTAATGGGGCACAGAAAAATTATATATATACATGAAAAATTAAAAAGAATAAAAAACCCTTCCTAGAGTCACTTTTTTTCTTATCAGCCATGTTCAAGCTGATGAAAAATTCTGACTTTTAGCTGGCATGATGCACTTTAGCACAAGACAAATTAATAGAGCAAAACAAAGAGAGATCACACAACGTCATATCTCATAGTGAATAATATTTCAATGAAGCTGTAAGACCTAGACGGCGGGGTCAGCCCATGTCTCTGTGCATCCTGAAATCCTCCAGAGCACTTAGCACTGCCTTCAGAAACATTCAGTGCTCTGAAGGCAGCTGACCCCGTATGAGCTGCTCCACAGCTTAACGGACCCAGCAACATGTTTGGCAGATCTTCCATTGCCAGATCAAGAGGGATCTGGGCAGCTGATTCCTCTCCTTCAACAGAGAACGTGCCAGCCTCATAAATACTTGGATACTCAGCACAGGAGTTTAGGAGCGATGGGCTGATTATGTCAGAGTTTCAGGATTTCAAGTGGGGTTCCTGGAAATGACAGACTGGATCCTTCCAAGCGCTCCGGGGAGCTGGAGCCAAACTGATGCAGGAAGCTTTGGCTTTAAAAAAACATGCTGTGTTCAGTAAAGGTTGCAAAGTACCCTTCAAAATTTCTCAGAGACTGTATTTGCTTCAAAATAATTTCATTTCTTAATCTGTATTTATTTTGCTATTTGTGGGGCAACATTTAATATACATGTTGTGATAGTGTTCATCCTTAATAAAATGAAAAAATGTACTTTAAATGCTTGGTTGAGTAAAATGCCCAAATCTTAGGTTTTTAAAAATACTTATACTTTTCCTCACACTGTTTACTGTTGCTTTTGAAGCTCACCATAACATTTTCTATTATTTTTAAATGTCAAGACCTTTAATGCTAATAAAATTTAAAAACTACCCACACAACTTTTTTCCATGGCAAAGTATTTGTTAAGCGTGGCATTCCTCATGATAGTTCATATCATTGTGCAGAGTGAGCAATGCTGAATTAGAGAGAAATTTTGTAAATGCAACACTGGGGAAGAGGTTAAAGAAATGTAATCAGTTCTAAGGGGGACCTGGAGTCTTCTCAGAACATCATAGACCAGGAAAAAAACCAAAGTTCATTGCCCTAGTTGGCAGGTATATGAAACTATTAAATCAATTGTTTCTTTTTCCCCTTTTTTTTTTCTTAATTTTTTTCTTAATTTTTTTTTTATTTAAACTCCATTAAGCCATATTGAGTTTTGGAATTCTAAAGAACTTGAAAAAATAAAATAAACACCAATTCAAAAGTTGATGCTATATGAACATTTATGAAAACCCCGAGATATTAATGCTGCGTTGGATGTTTCTTGAAAATTAGGAATGATTCCTGGCAGATAAAGATTCAGCCAAAAAATAATAAAGTTACCTGATTTCAAGTGCAAAATAAATTCTCTCTGTAGGTTATATTTTCCCTAGTTTTCTATGATTACAGCTAAAAATTTCATTGACAGACACATAAGATAGAATATTATATATTTAAACTGAATAACTTATTATTAAAGGGTATTCTATCTTATATTTAGTCTGATTTTGTGTTCCTAACTAAATGAAGAGTGAATTTCAAATGTTTCTCAGTATTCTCATTAACGTGGAAGCTTTAGTTTATCACTGCCATTGAAAACACTGTAGATTCAATATAAAAAACTTATGAAACATTAATATTAGAGGTTGCTCCTCACAGATATGCAAACTCAGAAGTCCTTATAAGAGTTTCAGAATATTAAAAAATAATGAACTTAAATTATTCTCTTGGTTACTATGATTTATTTGCAGGTTGAACACCAAACTAAGAAGAAAAGTATTATTAGTAGATATTGAAAGACTGAATGACAACTACACAGCTGGAAATTCAGCATAGCATAGTAGTTATCTCTGAAAGACTGGAAGAAATCAGGTACTACATTAAAAAGCAGAAAGAAACACTAAAAAAGAGTGTCATGTAAACTCGGAAAATGAAAAGATATAGTTTTTTCTATATTAAAGAAATTTCTTAATAACAGCTTTCAAGAGACAATACTCTTCTTATGGTCCTAATTCAACAAAACAAACTATATATAGCAAAAACCTGTATAAACTGCATGCTTAATTTTAGGTATATTTCTTAGATCTGTTATCTTAGCAACACTGCTTGTTTCTCAGGATTGTGTAAAGCATTTTGAAAACTGGAGCTAAGACAGCCTTGATCAACAGCAAAAAGTTAAGTAAAGCACTACAAATATAAACAAAACCAAGGGAGAAATAGCTTGGAAACAGACTTTCAATCTATGAGTCTTGAAATCAGATGCCAATATGCTGTGTTCATCTCACCTACCTCAGAAATCTACCTCAGAAATCTGCAATGTGATTTGTTCTTTGATAAACAAAAAAAATCTCCAAAGCTTTGAAAGCTGGTTGAGTAACAGGAGATATCTCAGTCTTCATCAGTTCATATATAGTAGTCTTTTATTTTTTTCTACTTTAAATCTGAACTTTCTAACCTATAACAATCTATTAGTTTGGAATCTAAAGATGGTTTTGGTGATATTTTATTTTATTTTTTAAGATATATGTGTATTACAGACGTAGTTCAGATGTTATGAAATAGGAAGAGAGAAAAAAGCAGGAATTTTCCTTTGAATTAGCATGTCTCATGCACAGAACCTAGAAAACATCATATTCAGCAGAGACATAAATCGAGTTTTTATTGTTTGAATTGTATTTCAGATATAAATAAATGGCATAAACAAGAAGAGAAGCAGTTTTCCAGCTATAAAATTGTAATTAAATAACAGCAAAATCCCTTTTTTTAACCAGTAATACTTAGAAAGAAGAAAGCTCCATTTTTCTCAGGTGATTTTAATAGAATTTTAAATTGATATTCATAGAGCAGTATTTCTTATCGCCACAATTTGCCAATAGCCAATAAGAATACATAAACGAGTGGTGAGGTTGCTATTGCAAACTTATTTTGTGGGTCCCCAGGGAAGATTCTGTAATTGCAAAGTCACTAACTTCAGCAGTAATTTCACTCTTGCTATACCCGCATAGCATAATTATTAACACAAGTGCTTTGGTGGTGCTTAAACCAATTGTAAAAGTTATATTTGGAAGTTAACAACTTTGTCATACAGAAACCTTGAGAATCTCCAAGCATAACCATTCCTTGCTGCTTAAGAGCCTCACTTGGATGAAACCCAGGAAACCACTATGAAGTTTATCTTACCTGCTCTTGTCCTGGACAGTTAATATTATGTGGGCAATCCCACAGGTTTTATCCATGTACCCTGATAGTCTTTTGCAGCTAAATGACAGCAAGAACAAAAATCATGATTACTTAAGGACTCCCAGGTGCAACAAAAACTTCAAGGAAGAAACAATTTCATCAATCTCCTAATTTGAGTATTGATTTGCTTCCCCTCAGCAAGAAGTAGAAACTTAACTCTAAAGAGAGGGCAGCCATCCCAGCCATGAAATAATCAATATAGATGTCATACACCAAATCCAAACACGATTTCCTGAATTGAGAGAGCTCAGCAGTGGCACATTTTAATCTCATGAGGAACACTTAGTTTTATTTCAACAGTGTGGTAGAAATAAATAAATAAATTAAAGCAGCCACTTTCAGAACTGAAAGTGAAACTCAGAGAAACTCCTCAGCCCAATTGCCTTCCCTGCCAGCACCTCAGCTGCACAGAGGCCGTGTCTTCCTTAAATTCACCAAGATTTCCATGGCAAAGAAAGATGAGAATAAGACTGAGAACACCATGGTAAGCTCTTGACCAACAGGAAAACAGCTGATGGGGCTTAAAGGCACCAAGGGTCTTTGCAAGGGTCATAATGTAAGCTGTTAAGCAAAGCTCTCACTTTCTAGTTATCGGCTGCCTACAGCTTTTATTTTGTCTTGAGCCTGAAGCTTGACTCCTAGTCAGCATAGCTGTGAGAAAGGATATTTATGTGAATTCCATTACAAAACTATTTACAGCACATTTGGTCAGACTGTGTCTTTAATTGCTACTTTTTTGCCAGCCTCCTAATCTATTTTTTTTTCTTTTATGACAGTGTTCACCCTTTCTTATTAATTCCTTCATACAAAAACTTCCACCAGTTTAAACGTTTACTAATGAACCCAGGTAATGGTAGGGGAAGATGGCTGTAAACTGTTTATGCTCTCTCCTCTGAAACTGGAATTTGGAATGTAAACACACGTAGAAGTTCATGATTTTGACTAATTTTGCCTATCTGACCACATCCAATGGTTTTCAGCCTGTCATCTGTAGACTTCTGGATTTATCCTTATAACATACCTTAAAAATGGCATGTTAAATGCCAGTTTTAGAACTCCCCTGTCAAATGGCAAAAAAAAGTTGAAGATAGCTGTTTTGGTCACTTTGAGCCTCCTGTCCACTCTAAGGCAGCATCAAAACTGGCTCTACTTAGAGAGGTGCTCTGAATCTCCTCTCCACCCTCGCTGTGTCTGCTGTGATTCCTGGGGACTGATCCTTGCACGATTTGGTGAGTGAGAACAGTATAACAAAGGAGTTGTCCCAGGTGAAATCATGGGAAAGTTTCCATTGATTTTCGGGTGCCAAGAAGTCAGCTCATACGTAGATAAAGAGTAGATTGCTATACAGTGGTAATGCCTCTTCTGGTACAAATAGCCTTTTAGGGTCACAGAGTGCAAGGCGGAAAGAAGTCAAGGTGTATGTTGACAGCAGGTACTTGTAAACAGTTATTTGCATTTTCACTCTTCTCTGTTACTTAAAGTACTATACTTTTTTCATAAAGTCGTTTAAAAACTTGGAACAACAGCAAGAGAAGGTCCTTGGAAGATAATACAAAAAAAGCAACCGCTAAAATGCTCCACAGAGAATGAACATGGTATAAAAATCCCTTTTGTTGGATCTCAATATACAGAAAAATAGAAGAAATCATCACTTCTAAAAGTTGCTTTCACTAATAATGTGTTAGTCCCTAAAGTGTACTTTATGGACAAGGCTTTTTAAAATAAGCTTTTAAGTTTAAAGCTGCAAAACTATAAAAGTTGCTTGACATTTGACAATGATTAGCCCTCTGAAGTTCCCAGTGAAGTATCTATTTATGAAAAATTTCTTGATTTCAGAATAGCACTGGACATTTCTTTGTTTGCATAGCACTTCAAGGTACCATCTTTATTGTGTACGCGGAGAGATATTGAACTGAATTTTTCCTTTTAAACAGATTTTGGAGTTTCTGACCACCAAACAGGTAGTGGTGAGTTATAGCTCTGAGATGCAAGGCCATGCTAAACACCTGCTGTTTTGCCAGGGGTCAGAATGTTTCTCTTGACCCTGTGCTCCAGCTACCGAGGGGAACTATCAGACATTCACAGTGAGATGCCCTGACTAAACCAGCACATTGTGCTGCTCCACACTAAAGGACACCACACGTGCCCATCACATAATCCCCTGGTATGGAGCCAGCTCCCATGTTGTTGAAAGCACAGATATAGAGTGGGAAGAGAAGTGATAAAATTATTATATTCCAAATTAGTAGGCAAGGCAGGGAATTAACCAAGAAAACAAAAAAAGGGGCTTCAATTCTCATTCCCGGGACAGAGCTGCGGTGTTTGCAGGAGAGAGAAAAAAGCAGAAGGAGAGTCTAGTCCCTAGGATGAGAAAAAAAATGGGAAACTCAAAGTTGTAAGTTAGACAAAAGAGGAATCAGCAGCTGTGACAAATTGCTTAATCTGCAGTACCCCTACAGAGACTAATAATTTCAGATGAATTAGCTGCAAGGGTTAAACACTTTGTTTTCAAATACTTCTCACAATTTACCCATGTTTCCCACAGAAATGAGTGTTAGTTAGCCTGAGAAAAACTGATATGTCTAAGGTTTGGAAAGGAAAGAGAAATTGTGATGAGATTTGACATCCTGAAGGGCTTGTTCTCTGATCAGGAAAGAAATGAAGCATTGAATTTTAAAAGAGATTTTCAATTGAAAATTTTAATTGGACCTCACCTTTAAAGTGTTTCAAATCCTCTCTGGGTACAACATAGTGCATGTAAAAAATTACTGTGATATTTTGATGTTTCCTTATCTACAGGCTGTCCTGAAGTATGACAGAACATGGTGTAAATTATGAATAGCATGTGGGCGCTCTGCTGCTGCACCGCAGGAGATATGGTTAGAACAAGATTTTAGAGTTCAGCATTTTGTGTCTGTCAATAACAAACTAAGCCAAAGGAAAAGATCTCTGTGTACGTCTACAGTTTATTTCTACACAAGCCATGGCTTGTTTTCTTTTGGACATTTTCTCTCCATCTTCTTTCTTTTGCACGACTGTAAGTGGAAGAGAGAGAGTTAAACGTGCAGCTGCAGTCACTTCATTGGCACAATGAGTTTTATCTATGGTGCTAGTACATTGAACACAGTAGAAGCTGCATGTTTTCATTAGTAACCTGTAAGTAGTATTTTTCTTCTTATATTGCCGTAGTTTAGCATTGATCTTCTAAGGAGGATCCATGCTTGACCTTCCTTTGGAGGTCACTTATCTTTTTTTTTTTTTTTTAATGTTTAAAATGTGTGATTCAAGTATTGTTGTTCCCAGGTGACCAATGTTTGGGATGAGACAAGGCAGAGGCAAGAGTATAACACCTGGCAGAGTAAGTTTGCAAACGAATTGGAATGATTTGAGATAACGATAAGTGACAGCTATAAAACTAAGAATTACTGATACTGATAGAGAAAACATTAAATTACATCTATTTAAACTATTATTATTTTAAGTGTCTATTTCTGCATATGACTATTATTAAATTCACACAATTTATGCAAGTAAGCATGCCCATTTAAACTGGCAGCTGGTTTGTAGAGAGAAGTGGATCTCAGCTTCTGAAAAAGAAAAAAAAGATGAAAAAGAAAAAAAAGATTATAAAGAAAGTGTCTGTCAAAATCCTCCATGACTCACAGTTCCTCTGGGCCTCAGTTTCCTTCTCTGTAAAATAAATAGAATAACCTGACTTTTTTTCCCCACTGAGCTGCTATATTAATGCATCTTTTTGTAAATCCTGTAGAAGGTTACAAAATGTTCTAATGTGCTTGGGCTTGTTGTTCTGAGCATTTTCTATTTTGAATGCTTGTGCGTTTTTAGGTGGAAGGCAGAAATGGGTCATTCCCTAGTGAGTTTATTATGGAATTCTTTCTCTTATACAAGGACTTGTAATTCTGCTGCTGCTCTTCTCCCTTATCAGTGACAGATTTGGCCATCACTTGTTTATCAGTGTATTTATTTTTATATTTCACAGTGGCTTCTGTCTACAAGCTGTTACCTGGAACTTTAAAATAACTTTTATTACTATTTCTGCAGAAAAGAAGGTCCTGTCACCAAAGACATAGTGGCAGCACAAAACATCAGGAACTCTTACCTGAGAAACCAAATCTAATTAATCAGAGCCTCTAGCTCAACCCAGTTAGCTGTTCGCTGTTCAACAGCAATTTTGATTAGTAAGGCTAGAGGTAAATAAGACTTTTTTCTTCAGTGCATAAAGAGAGAAGAAAAGAAAAGAAAATGCATGTATTTGTTTCACAGAGCTGGTGCATACGTTGCAGGTTACTTTTGCTTACTCTGGGTGTCCTTGGATCACAGAACGCTTTAATGACCATTAGCAGCTCTCTCAGTGATTAAGTAAATGAACTGAAGAACATGAACTGCTTGGTACATTCCCAAACACTTAATACAGTTTATTGAAACTGATCAGTTTAAACAAGCAGTGAATTGAGATTCACTTCAACCTCTACCTATTTGTTGAATACAATTAGGGAGGACACTCCCTAGCTCATGGAGAAGTAAAGCTGGCTTTCAGTACTGACAGAAAGTGAAAATCTTTAATCAATCAATGTTGGTAGTTTACATACAGTGTTGGAAATAAGAATTGAAAAGACGTGGATGTCTTCTGGACTTCCGGAGAGCAGCACGTACAGCTCAGCAGTTACTGAGATTATGTGCTGTATGAGAAAAGTGTATTCAAGTCAGCGCTTAATGCAGTGAGAAATAAAAATTGCAGTTGTTACCACATTTTAAACTGAAATGAAATCTGGGCCTTGGTGGAGGGAAATAAAAGACGAATTCTCAGAAAGTAGAAAACATACTAAGAAGCTGCCTTACCTCCATCTAGTTCTTCAGCTCCAAAATGATTCCTGTAGAAGAGCATAATCTCTATCTTGTAACACTTGTAGATAGTCACTAAACAAACAAGCAGCAGCAGAATAGCACCAAGCCCACCAGCAAGCTCAACTGTGTACATCAGCTCTGCAAAGAATTAAAAAACGCAGTAACAACCACACTCCAAACCATAGAAAAATTAGCAGCAGACCTCGCACTTCTGTTAAACATTAAAATAAAATAATGAATGATGTGTCATTTATGAATTTATTTAATTATAGGGTCCTTGAAGAAATACATAATAAATTTTTGTTTGTTTTTTCTTCAATAAACTGTTCTTTCTCTGGTACACCATATGACTCGCTCATTTAAAAAAGAAAAATTGCTGGGCATGTATGTGTGTGTATGAGTATGTGCAGATAGGTGATACGTTTGATAACTCTTCCTTTTCTCTTTCTGTAGATAGATCACAGTTTGCTTTACACAGACAAAGGTTGGCGTTTGACTTACAATGGAAGCTGAGGTGAATGTTTCCTTTCTGGGGACTATAATGCAAAAACAGCTTCTCCCTTATTCCACATACAAATAGGATGAATTTTAGTCTTTGCTAGGCAAGACTGCACTAAGGCTTTGATTATTTTTTCTCAAATAAAAATAAAAAAATTAAACCCCAAAAAACTTGAGAGATTTGAAGACAAATTATCCAAGGAACTGTACAGCTCCACATCTCAGTTATATGTTCATATCTTTAACACAATTTCCCAGAGATCTACAGTTCATTTTTAATCTCACCTTGTCCCCAGTTGGGCTTAGCTTATGTCTAGTCACAGCAAACCATCCCGACTTGTCTGTTCCGACATTCCCATGCAGACTAACCCACTGGTGTCTTTGCTGTAATCTGCTCACATGATGGATTGAGGTCACCATGTAGCTACCACCACATAGCTCCGTTCCTGAGGTCGGGGACTCTGGGTCAAAATGTGGTCAAAAACTGTCTACCACCAGTAGTGGAGCCACTTATCAAGGCAAAAGCAATATGCCATCATGGACTTTCGTCTCCCCTAGTTTTAAGTGTTGCACGCTCAAGGAAGCTCACGGAGCTATGTGGTTTCCATCTTGTTGATACTTTTCATTTGCTCGTTGACTGAAAATTGGCAAAAAGAAGGGTGGGAGAAGAAGGAGAGTTACGAGCAACTTTTTAATTTGAAATGAGCAATAGGTAGCAAATGTTAAGACTTTCCATCCTTTTCCAAATCACTCCATTTTGAGGAACTAAAAAAATCAAATCTTGGAAATCTAAGATACAGAGTTTGCTTCATAAAAAAAAAAAAATCGTGCTGGAGCCAGATCAGTTCTGTGTTATTTTCACAGTGTCCTCTTCCAGTGGGCAGTTTCAGTCTGAGTGAAGTAGGGTAGCCCAGAACTAACCTTTTTTTTTTTTTTTTTGATGTGTGTGTGGTTGTGCAGATATGATAACACAGCACAACGCAATTCAATTAGAGAAATAAAAGGTTAGAGGGAAAAGTGACAATTCCATTTATTTTGACAGTGTCTACTGAGAATCACACACATTTTTTTATTATTTTGAGGCAACTGTAAGAAGATTTCATTACTCTCTAGAAGACACTAAAAATGGAATAAAATAAAATAAAAAGGCATTTATATTCCATGTCATTCTCTCCAAAACTGTGCTGGAAACTCCTTTGTGTTAGATATTTTTAAGACTGACATGGTTATTTCAGACTTCCAATACTTTTCTGGTCCAGAGAGGGGAATGTTATTAAAAACACTCGCAAAAAATTGTTTGCATAGACAAGTAATACAATATTTTAGAATATAAATGGAAATGGAAATTACTCTGCACTGACTTACTATACTCTGTTTATCATTTTGTACTACACATGATGCAGCTGTTCAATGGTAACTAGAAGAAAAGCTTTAATATTTCAGGTTGCTAGGCACAAAATACTCTATTTATGTGGCTGCTGTTATGACTCATTAAAGGGAAAGAAAAACTTTACAACTGGAAAACGGAAGTTTTTCCTAAACTAATGATTTTGAGATTAGATGGAAAAAAAATAACTGCCAGTAGTCATCTGCTGTCTGTCACTGTGCGTGAAATCAAACTAATGCACTGCATCACTTTTGCCATCAGTCCTCTTAGTTATCTCTTCCCCCATAAAATAAGATTATGCCTATATGTTTCCTTCAGTAAAATTTATGTGAAGCTACACGAAGCTGTCCTTAATTAGGCAATCAAAGCAAACAACAAAATTCTCTAACTCAGCCTGAAACGTACTAGCAATTACCTTTTCAAGTGCTGCTGCTGAGCCCATAGTGATTGCTTCTGAGTACAAGGATAAGGTGGGTCTTTCTTAAACAGATTTGTTTGCAAAGAAGTTTTCATGGTCTATTGATCTAACATAGGAAGCTATTCTTTTCTTTTATGCTGGACAACATCTTTCAGCACATGTTTGTTCCCTGACTTGGGCGCTGTTTGGAGACAGAGAGGGCAGTGGTTAACCTGGCAGACTGCTGCATCCTTACACCCATCCTTACATCCTCAGCCCTGCAGATGCCTGAGCCAACTCCCAAAGTGCTGGAAGTGGGACAGCCACATCTCTGCAGCACTGTGGAAGGCAGGATGGATTGGCCTGAGCACAATGTCATGATAAGTTGATTGTTTTCAGGCCTTGCGTTTGTGTTTCTGCAGGATGCTAAACTGTGCCCTGTGGGGCCACTTGCTGGCTCTAAGCTGCCGCAGGGATTTTGGGAACAGTGTTACCCCGCGATGAGCTGAACTCAAGGTGTGAGAAGCAGAAGGCTCAGTCCTGCCTCTGCTGCCGGCCCCTCAGGTGACTACAGCCACTTCACATTTCTTTGCCTCGGTTTTACCAATGTGAATTGGGGAAGGTGCTCTGGCTCCTTCCTAGGAGATGTGATTCCTGAAAGGTGCTCTGTGAATGCCAAGGGTGTTGGTGATGTATATGTCAACAGCTTCAGCAGTGATGTAGTGACTGTTAAAGCCGAGTTAAGTGTAGCAGCAAGCTTAGTGTATGGTTACCTTCACAATAACATTTTTTTCTGCTGCTTTATTCTGCCCTTTTCCTTGCGATTTGAGCACACAGTTGCTGCAGCAGGCATCATACTCCCTTTGAAGTGTGATCTGTTTTTCCTGCTGAAATTCAAGTTTGCTGTAGTGGCTACATACTAAAAAGATTCAATTTCAGCACAATTCCACATCAGAAGGGAGAGACAAAAAATGCAAACCTTTTAAAATCTATTTAACCTCTGTGTTGTGTTGCTCAAATTACAGACCTGGCCCTCCTTAAGGAGGTGAGACTGAATGAAGAAAATAGTAGACGAAAATTACTTGACTAACCCTTAGGGGGACAGGCATTCTGTTAAACACAAAAAACGAGTTGCCAGAAAGTTACATCCAGAAGCACAGCAGTCATTTAGTTACAGGCGATTAACAATAGTCCTCCAGTAGCACAGGAGCAGTTCTACTCCAAGGGAAAACACATTGATTACTGCAGTAGTAGTAGATTGTTTTCTGAATAAATAGCTTCAATTTAAAACAAGATTTGTTACAAGCATTTTGACCAATGGCTACATTATTTACCCTTAGCAGGAGGCTTTGGCCAAGGAACCTAGTGAAAAAGACAGCTAATTAAAACAAAGCATGTGTCCTCTCCAAATACCTAGCATGATATGGCTGGTAATAAATAAATGCACTAATTTTATACTTTTCTAATTATTGGGCACATTTGTAATATATATCTTTGATCTTCACCTGGCTGTAATATTTGATAAAATTTCTTTCACTGGGTCATGCAAGTAATTCACTTATCATAGCTGGAGTTGTAACAAGAAAGTAAATAAAAGTGTTCTGTCAAAGATTCATATCTTTTGACTTATATGACATGCTTCAGGGATTTTACATTAAATGATCTGTGATAATTTGAAATTAATTTTATTCATTAATTAGCCTTCATACAGCTGAGCTACTAAGAAAAATAATTATTTTTCAAACTTTTTTTTTTTGGTGATATATAACTCTTCAAGGACCTGTGATTTATAGCTGTGTATTCAGTTTCTGAGCGTTTTTCAAAATCCAATTACAGTCTATCTAAGGTTTCAATTTTGCAATCACTTACGCAGATTGCTCAACTTCATGGACTATAAGTAATCCCTCTGAAGTCAACAGGACTATTAACAGAGTTTCAGGTTAGCACATAAATAAATCTTTGCAACTTTGTGGCCTAAACTGATTTCCATTCTTCTGCTTGTCTTTGATGATTTAACTCGCAAACAGATATATGGTTTGGTTAGAGGCAGTTTTCAGTTTGTTTAGGTATACTTTCATAGAGTTCAATTATTAAAGGAAATGGAGAGATAACGAATATAATTTGGAAGGGGAGCAGGGACTGATGTGTCGTTACATACAACTTTGGTTATGAATGGGTGTGTTTCTTCTAAAGAAGGAAGGGGACTAACAAGAATACTCGACTGAGTGTCATTTCAGACATCAGCAGTAAAGAGTAGGCAGAGTTTAGGTTAGGAACAAAGAAACTCATACTCACAGCTTTAAAATGGAGAAGTATATGCATTTTTTCCTTCTCTTTTTTTTTCCCCCCTCCTGTTTAGTACAGTATTTGTTATGGCATTGCTGTAAAACAAATTACCTTCCCGAAGTTGAGCATATGGAAACACAGCTTTATACAGCATTTGCATATCCAATACGCATACCACATATATATACAATCTAGTCACTACTTTTTAGGATATTTTTTTGTTTCAAATTGCCAAACAAAATCTGTGCTTAAGGTACCTAGATGGCCTTATGGATAATGCTGTGAATAAGTACTGATGGATATTGTAGGACAATAATATTTCTGATAACAGTAGAAACAGACTTGGGCTATTCATTAGCTTGATTATGAAATAATTTCTTAGCACAAAGTATATGCCTTCTGCCAGTATAGGCTATGTGTGCCTGTAGATGTCTGCAGAGTTCACTGAAGCTAGCTAAATTTAGTTGTGGTTTTCAATATGGTTTTCAGTGCAGTAGTTTCACTTTATTTATTAGAGCTATTGAGACCTAGTTATCTTGCTTTATTTTTTTTTAATATCAATAAATAATATATATTCCTGATTTGTGTATGAAAGAGCTGGTCAGGTTTGGGATTATATGTACATGTGCATATAATATGCATACACGTGTGCAAATGCAAGACAGGGGTCTTGTTAATCTATTCATTAGTATGGCAGGCAGGATATCTGAGCCTTGCTGCTGTTGGATTTCCAGTGTTATTAGAAGAGAGATAGTAAATTGTTATAATAGAAGTATATTCTTACTGATGACATTTTTATTTCTTCTGAGAAGTGCAGGATACCTGTTCCCAGCAGGAGAATAATTACACTGACTATCTCCAACAGTATGTTAGCTCAAAAGAGGATAAGGTTGGAAAAGATATAGTTGAAAGTAAAATGAAGTTTACTACATTTAAACACATAACACTGCATTTTAAAGGCAGTTTATAACATAGGTTGAAGGAAAAAAGTGTCATGGTGTGGAACTGCAGTAATCTCTGGTTAGCTTCCCAAGATTAATGAATTGTGTATGACTTAAAACCTTCCTGATTAGAAGAGCTTCTATTTGCTTATTGCGCTACAGAAATCAGACAGCCCACACAATTACTTTTTTTAGATCTTCTGAAAGAAATTAATGTAAAAAGCACTTGGAGGTGCTAAAAATGTGGGGAAAAAATTGACTACCGAGTTCCCAGGATGTAAGATCATAAAACATACTGTTTACATTTTTTCTGAGGATAGCATTAGTGAATAATTTAGCTCTGCATGGGTTATGGGAACAATTTGTGACATTTTATTTTAAAATATTTTCGTCCTTGCCAATCAAGGTTAGAATTGCACTTAGACGTTACATAAAGAGAAGAACTATGATAAAAGTGGTACAGAAGTTGTTTTAAAAAGGAATCTGTTAAACAAACCAACTTGTTTGACAGATTGTCAGAAGCAAGATTTGTCAGAGGAAAGTTAGATTTAGGAACATGCTGAGTAATCTTACTAACCTTTTTACTGGAGTTGTCTTAATACAGTTTTCTAAGGAATGAGAAAAACCTCACTGATTAAGAGAATGGTCTTATGAAAAGTTTCTCTCAGGCAGAGGTCTCTAGTATTCTACTCCTGGCTGGTTTTAGATGAGACTGAGTATAAAAAGAACAGTCACTTTTGGTTAGATTTGGGACAGAAGGAAGCTGATATTTGGCTTTTGGCCCTATGTCATGAACCTCTTGGGTGAACAAACCTTTGCACTGCTGAGCACAGTGACAACCTGAAGACTTCTTCAGTGGACATAGGTGGATGAAAAATCAATTTCCATCAAATCCAATCCAATTTCAATTCCAATTCTAAAAGCCACCGAGTATCTCAGAAAAGCTTTTCCTTCAGTGCAGAATGAAAACTGAATGCTTTATCCACTGGAAGATACACATGTGCAAGGTCTTAACTAACCAAGTGGATCAGAGCTCTACAACAGTTTTGCTTCCATTGAGATTTGCTGCAATGGTCAAGTAATTAGGACCAAGTAATAGAAGCTGAAATATAAAACTCATTGCTCTCATATTTCCATTCAGAAATTTCAGAAGCATTGTGAAGCTTTGTGGTAAAGGGAGAAATAACACCTGCAGTTTCTTTGCAGAGGTTAGAAAAGAATCAGTTTCTTTTCTCTTTTAAGTCTTAATTGTCATTCATCACTGTGTGAAATCATGTCTTAGTGACTCAAAATGCTCGTGAGATCAAAAACTTAACACATTCAAGTCTTGAAGTAATAAACCAGATTTACACTATTATGTGAATGACGCAGTAATTTAAGGTGCTTGTCAGTAATTCAGTATCATTAATAACCATATGAAGAGAATTCAGAATTACTTTCTATTCAGAATTTGTCACTACATTATACAGGAAATATTAATATGATGTTTATGAACTAATAAATGATGAGTTTAAAGCATGCCTACCTACTTGTAGGTTTCCTCAATATGCATTCCATCTAGGAAATATTAACTTTTATATTTTTCAAACATATATTCTCATGGGCAATTTCAAACAGATTAAGTCTCTTCCTCTAAACAACATATATCAGTGAAAATATGGGTTTTTTCGTCCTGATAGGAAAAAACCCTGATTTTAACTATTCCTCATTAATTCACGGTCAGCAAAATCCATATATGCCCACTGAGAACACCTATGACAGAGATAAAACCCCCAAAAATATAAAAGAAGCTCAGGATAGGAAATCAGATAATTATACTGTGAAAATGGAAAGAAATATTGGTAAATTCTTTGAAAAAATACATAAAAGTATGTTACCTGTTCTAAGTTCTGGTGTGTGTCCCAGGAAAAAATACAGGTATACTATTAAGCTTTTAAAATAAAATCAATACCATTTAAAGAACAATGCCAAAATAATATTTGAGATTATTTTTGCTTTCGAGTTCTACTTGTGGACATGCAGAGAAGAATTTGCACAAAAATAATCACATAATTAGATAATATTCTGTATTTACAACACACTCTATGATTAAATGAGACTACATGAAAGACATACTTGTCAATCTATAAAATTGTAGAAGAGCATTCTTTTTCCTTATGCATTACATTTTTATTTACTACATTGATAGACTATGGGCTTTTCTTCTTTAATTAAAAAAATATGGAAAAAATAGAATTATAGTGTGTTATCCACCTCATGTCATCTTCAATATGTGATCTGTCATCAATAAATTTGTGCTTAGCTGCTGTCAGTATCACTCTAAAAATTAATTTCTAGAAGGTTCCCCTAGCTGGATGAAGATTAGCCTGTAACTGCTACAGATGATCTATGGTAGCTATCACCAGCAAGTAACAAAATCAGCCTTAGATTATAACAAGTAGATTTTCTTTTTCTTAGACAAAAGAGAAAATAACTTGATTATTGTAAAGGTGACAAGGATTTGGCCAAAGGCTGGAGGAAAGGAATGAGAGTTAAATCTCCTGAGTTCTGATCCCTCTCTTTTTCTGATTATCTTTTGGACAAATTTTGCAGGAATGAATAAGAAAAAGAAACAGGGTTGTCATTGTCATGCTTGAAATGCTCTACTGCCTTTAGCTTCGAGTTAAATGCTCCCTATGCACAGCATCTGAGGAAATTTAGGAGTCTAAAAATGGTTAGCTGGCAGCAGAAAAACATAGATCATACGTTTTCTCTATTTGTATCAGAAAGCAAAAGAAGCTCAGTGGAAAATCAGGGCTCAGCTTCCCGAGATGCAGAGAACCGCTGTCCACACTAGAGGGAGGTACGAGGCGTCCCAGCCTTCTCCCGGTGCCGGATGCTGAAACGAGGTTCACTTTTTCCGCACAAGTGGGGTTGGAGTTGGGGGCACTATGTTTTGTTCCCTTCCTGGAATTAATTCGTTTCAGGAAAGGAGAGGCACTGGCTTTCCATTCCAGTGCTATGTCAGGGAAAGAGCAGAAGCCCTCTCTTCCCATCTGAATGTGCCAGGCACTGGTTTGTGATAGGGACCACCTTCTGATGGATACTGCTTGTGGTTTCTGTGAGGAAGAGTGTGTGTTCCTGCTGGGCTGACCAGTGGGAAGATTAAGGAAGATGCATCCAGGTTTTTGCTAGTGAGTTAGACTCTGGACTTCTTGCCCTTTCAGGGCCTGCTAATTGTAAATATTTCTAAAATCTCCCCCTGGACTTTTAAGTTTACAGAGACTATACTGACCAGGTTGAAGCAGCAGTTACAAGGGTGTTTGAAAGGCTTAAACGTTGTACCTCTGAATCCCCACTGCAGCGTTTAGCCCTAAATACCTCTTTTCCCAGGAACGCTCTTTGTGCAGTAGCAGAGCTTTCTACTTTGCTGTCCCTTCTGATCTTGGTGATAATGTTCCACAGAGGAAGTTTAAGAAGGATTATAATTATTTTTTCAGGTATGCAGCAAACATTCCAGATTCAGCACCTCTGTGGACTTATACTGCTGGAAAAAAAAGATCACTAACTAGAATACCAGCCAAAACTAATACCTCTGCAAAAGTCTCAGTGTTCAGGAAGCAAATTTTCCTAATTGTTAGGTCCCAATTGTTCTAAGTCAGCCAAATAATCAGAAATTAATAAACAGCTAACTCATTCCTAGCAGAGACTAAATGTGGATCTAAACAAGGAAACCTAAACCGAAAGGTTGTCATGGTGATATACAGAAGACTAAGCAAGCAGTGCAAAGCTCCTCTTCCTAGGAGACCTGAGAGACTAGCTCAAATTTTTATCTGTCATGCTTAATTTATCATTTCACTGAAACAGTTGTCAACATGCAAAGAAGGCTTGTATGAGGTACCTTTTGTTTTTTGAGGGCACAACAGACTGTGCTTCCAAATCAATTTCAGATTCAGCTTTACTTAAAGAGGAAAAAAAAATATTTTGGGGAGGTTTTTTGCTGGTTTTATTATTTTACTATTCATAAGGGCAATTAAATATTGAGATTATTTCCTCTTAAGTATGTCATCATGAGGCCACATACTGTGGTGTGTTTGATTTACTGAGTTCTCCAAGAAAGGAAGCAAGGAAAGCAGACTCTGAAAATTCATGCCTACACTGTTAGATTGAATATGTGGTGGTCAGAACAGAGAAGAAGTATGTGTTGTCAGTGTTGGAGCTACTGCTTCTATGGAAGAGAAAATAAGGACTCATCATGTCAGGTTTTAAAATAATTTTAAGCTTAAAAATTCTTTATTTTCAGTATTTAATGGACTAATTTAATTATTAATGACAAGCCATTGGATTTCAGCAGTGTTTTGGGTTAAGATCTTGCTCTGTATTCAAATGGCTCTGAACCAGGAGTATTTTACTACTAACTGGTATATTATTGAGGTTCAATTACTTAATACGTTAATTTCTTATCTCAATGAATTTAAGAAAATGTGACAAATGCCAGGCTAAGCAGAACATCCAGTTATTCACATCTGCATCTTTTAAGAAGCAATGACAAGTTCAGAAAAATTGCTACAAATTAGTTCTATTCAATTAATTGGAGGTACATAACGTGTTTAAATAATTTGGTCACACAATCTTGATTTATGGTTTCCTTCTAAACTTAGACAGACTTCGCATGCTACGAAAGTAAATTTAGGGAAGACATCACTGCTCTGATATAAACTGAGATGCCAAAAGTACTTCAGCACCACAGTAAGAACCTGGTTTGCTCACCTTTACAAACAGTCTAAGAAAAGCACAGTAATGACCGCAGAGTGCACACACTGCTCCTGCTCATTCTTTGCTCTCTTAGGCCAGCGGGATTCTGCTTGAGGGTGGGGAGTGTCAATCCCAGGCATGTGGAGCTCCCTCTGAGAGATAAAGTGGACAAAATGGGCCTGGGAGCCTTGATTTGCAAGAGATTCTCCGTCTCTCTGTAATCATCTCTGTGGGACATGGCTGTGGCTATCAGACAGGGTGGAATCATGGGATGTGAGTGGTGAGGAGAAACGGGAAGGTCCTTAGAAGTTTCTGTCATGATGTTTCACTTCAGAAATGTTGATGTTAAACAAAACTAGAGGAAGGAAGGAAATTGTCCACAAGGAGCTCTACAGGTATGGGGTTTAGGTGGCATTTCTGATAGAAGTGGAATGTATTTTTGTTGGTTTTTCAAATATTTGATTTTATTTCTTACAGTTGTATTAGCTGTTGTTTCCTACTACTTTTCTCTGTTGAGCCTTTATTAAGTTCAAAACTAAGGAATTGTTAAATGCATCTTTTATAGAGATATAATTAAAAGGTGTTACTGTATTTTTTCCAGTGGCAGCCATAATTAACATCCTTTCTGTTTTATTTTGCAAGTTGTACAAATTCCTGGGGGAAAATAATCATTGACTTCTAGTTCTTAGGAAGCCAAAATTCATGCTTGGGTCAGAAAGAAAATCTACAAACTGATCTGCTCTGTGTTTTACCCTTTCATGGAGAAAAGCTGCATATTTACCCCTTTTGTGTAGAAGAATGCTGGCGTGCCGGCGCCCATTTCCATTCTCGACGTAGCATGAATAATTCCCCAGGTCTGCCTCTTCGACAGAGTCAAGAATCAATGAGATGGAAACCTCCTGCTCCCCGAGATGTTCCTTGAGAACCCTGAGAAAAAAAAAAAAACACCCATTGCTGCTCTTCTGCTTATATCATAGTGGAGCACTGGATAATCATGACATAATAATGCTGCTTACAACTTACAAGTCTCTGGCTTCAAATTTGGCTATGGTTTGATGCAATCTTAATCAAATTATATTACGCCCTTTTCTTCCTCTCTTCTAATGAGGAGGTTTGGTTCTGTAAATGTTAATGAGAGCTTCAGTTCATTGTCTTCTTTAAGCAGAATGATATGCACACTGATAATATATCATTGCACCCTCTGATGGAGACCCTGATCCATGAAGTCTTGGAATGTTAGAAGAGAGAAAAAGGAAAACTGTTGTTTTAGGGTTTAGGGTCACACTAGGAATCTGGGCCAAACACAGTGTTTGTCCTCTTTCTGAGGCTTTTCAACATGCCACTCAGAAACAATGTGTTTGTGTCATGGTCTGAGAGATTATTTCCAGAATGCATTATAAGATTTGATTATGTATTATAAAACACTGGAAAGAACTGGTATGTCAGATGTCTCTAATTCATACAGATGGTAAATAAAAGACTGTAAGACTCCACCTGTCTTCACATAATTTTCTTTCCTTCTTAGCAAGACCGTCAGTGGTTGTACAAACCCAGGAATAAGGCTGCTTCTTTATATAACACCTGATATAAGAAGTGGAAACCAGCCTTTCTGCTCCTCCCTCCACAAAACAAGAAAGTTGTAATAGGGTTCTTTTCACCTTTTTGTTAGTCATCAAAAAGCCAAGTCACTGGCAGAAGGGCTTGGGAAAAGCTTTAGATGCAAAATATAGCTGATCTGAGTGTCATGTGCCATTTACTGTATTGGTTTTGACCTCGAAATACACAGGGGTGAAATACACTTCCATTTTGCCTATACCTGGCAATGATGACCTTGAGTATCTAGGTGGTCTTCTTGATTTTGTTAAAGAGAATCTCTCTGTTACTTTGGTTACACTGAAGAAGTCCAATGTTTAGCTGAAAATGAGCCTGACTTCATGTCTTTTGATGACACTGTAAATATCCAGGTAAGAAGTGAAGTAAAATAGGCTAATTTTGTTCTCTTATAGACAATCACTGTAGATAACACATCCATGATTTCTTAGCACTGTCTCGGTGTTTTGGGATAGAGTTAGTTTTTTTCTCAGTAGCTGGTACAGTGTAGTGTTTTGGATTCAGTATGAGAATCATGTTGATTACACACCAATGTTTTAGTTCTTGCTGAGCAGTGCTTTCCCTAAGTCAAGGACTTTTCAGTGTATCACGCTCTGCCAGTGAGCAGGGACACAAAAAAGTTTGAGGGAACATAGCCAGGACAGGTGATCTTCACCAGGAAAACAGATACTCCATACCACAGAACATCATGCCCAGTATACGAACTGGGAGGAGCTGACCAGGAGCTGTGGATCGCTGCTTAGGGATGGGCTGGGCATCGATCAGTGGGTGGTAAGCAATTGTATTGTCTTTCTTGGGTTTTATTCTCTATCTCTCATTTTCATTACAATTATTACTAATAATATATGTTTACTATTATAATTAATATTATTGATATTATTATAATCCTTTATTTTGTCTCAAATTTTAAACTGTTCTTATCGCAACCCACAAGTTTTACTTTTATTCTGATTCTTCTCCCCACCCGAGGGGGATAACAGGGGAGTGAGGGAGCAGCTGTGTGGTGCTTAGTTGCTGTCTAAGGTTAAACCATGACATGCATATTTAGATTTGTCTTTATTTCTGGGTTTATCCATGATAAACTCAGTAACATACACACACACAGAATTATAAATGAAAAAGGAATCCCTTCAGATCCAAGCAGATGCTTCATATTGGATAGGAGTTGCTATGCCATGTCAAGCATGTAATTCTCAATACAAACCCACTTTTATCCTTAATTTCCAAATGAGACAACACTTCCAGGAGCAGTAGAAGACACAAATGCCAGGATTTCAGCAGATATAAGCAGCCCACATAACAGGATGCTTGGCTCTCACAGGCCAGATAACATCCCTGAAAAATCAGGGTTTTTTTCATGAAGAAAATAAATCAAAATATTACAAAAGGGGAGTCAGACTTCAGCATTTCTTTAAGGCTCCATAAAAATACCTTTCTGAGCTGTTTTTCTTGATGTATTTATTTTTCTTTCTTTCATCTTACTAAGTGTCTTAATGGTTGTTATTGTAGACTATCACAGTTTGAAAAAGTCACTATGTAAATTCCAGTTGGTCAACACTACAACACTTTTGGGGCAGCTATTCTGCTTTTGCAGCTCTCTAACACTCTATCTGGCTGAGCAGTGCATTTTTCTGTTCTCTACTTGCAGAGACGAAAAGATAAAGAATGGATGTTGCAAAAAAGGAATCAGACCCAAAGTGCTCCTGAGTTAGTCTGTGATAAAAAGAATTACATTAAGTACTAAAAAAAAATAAAGTAAAAAAAAAAAAAGAAAAAAAAAGCTTTTTCTTTTACCTAATGTCACTTTCCCAGACTCGACTATCATCTAAATCTTCAATAAACTTCTCCCCTTTCATCCAGTAGATCAAAGGACTGACATCTCCACTATATCCAAAGAAAGCTCGGCAGGTTAGATTAGCAGAACCACCTGTTACAAAGAATGTAAGAAAATATGTTATTTCAAAATCTGTAAAAAAAAAAAAGTTTCACTTTTGAATCAGTAGCTTTAATTGATTAGAAGAATATATTAGTAGAAAATTTCCAAAAGTATCTACTTGTCTTGACACTAGGTTCAATACATTTTCTGAAAATAAATACAATAAAAATGAAATGATACATAAGAACAGGATTAAATTTTTTATTCTTTCACTAAGTTTTCTTTTTGGTAAGGAAATCAAAGTTTATGTTTTTTCAAAAGGAGCTAGCTTAACTACGTTTTAGCTTAACTAAAATTAAGTTTGTTAAGCCTTAACTTAACAAAACATTTCCATGTTTCCTCTGAAAAAGATAACGGTTAGGTAAAATAGACCTGAAATCATATTGTGTTAGCTCAGCCTTGCAATGGTTTCTGCAGAGAGGCTGGTATATTCCTGTAGAGCATCATTCCCAAGGGACATCCAGTAGAAAGATGTGTGCTCATTGCTAAACTATCTTAGCAGGAAAGTATTAAACACTGACACTTGAAAAAATGCACACGTAAACTCATTCTGTACGTTGTGGGACATGGCTCGCATTAAGGATGGGGATAACCATTAGGTACATGCAGCAAGGAGCAGAAAGTCTATATATGTACAGCGTTACTGATTTATCATTATAGTGAAAATTTAAAAATGTAATATGCCTTCACTTCGGTTTATTCTCATTGTTGTGTCTTACATCATGTTTGCACCACTTGGCTTCGGGGTTCACCCAGAGCCCATAAACAGGGATCGAAACAGTACTTGGCACACATTTTGTGTGTCAGTAAGATCGGATAAAACGAGAGGACAGACACGTAATTAAAGATTTCCCATTCAGTGCTGTAAAGATATTTGTCTCAACATGCATCAGCTCTTCTAAACTGCTATATGCATTCCTTTAGTGGATAATTACACACTGATTTAAGGAAGTGCGATTTAAGGAGTGTTTTCTGCCCACCTCCCCACCTCCCCCAAGGAGAGTATTTTCATGGAGTTTGTATTACTGCTGAGACCAAATTCATATTTTATTTACACTTTCAGGTTTTTATTTTAGGATTTTAAAGCTCACTGTCCACAGCTCCTGGACAAAAAATCAGAATAAAACATTGTTAGCACTACTTCATTCGGTATCAAGATGCCATAAGTCCATCTGGGTTCAATGAATTTCCTTAAAAAATACACTGCTTTGAGTCAGGACCTGGTCCTTCTCAAACATATGACATTAATATTTGAACATCTTATTTACTTTTTAGCATGGAAACAAATGCAGGATGCTACATAACACGAAGATGAGCAATTATTAAATACATCTTATTTATCTGAAATGATTTATGGTTTTCTGTAAAAGCATTTGACTCCTCTGTTTTGAACTCTCACATCCACATCATAAAAGGTGCAGAATTAAATGTTTGTGTTCAAGATGGGCAACATCAAGAAAGTACCATCTGTACTGCTTTCACAAGCTGTTTAGGAACTCAGTTGCTTTTAGTCATTTCACAAAGTTCTGGTTGGAGCCACATGCTTTGTCAGCAGAACATGCTAAGGAAACAGGAGTATTCCAGTGCTTGAAACCAGGATGGAGAGAAGGGTCTCATTTGTAATCAAAGAGTATGAAATAGAATCTCTGAATAATGAGAAATTTTTATAATCTCATATAATTTAGAACAAAGTTACCAAATGTAAGATGAATATCTTTGGTGAGAGGTCAAAAACTGTCTTTCTGAAGACAACCATAGCTCCTATTTCCACACCCCAGGGATCAATGGTCAGAACACCTCCCTGGAAACTCAACTCCTTAATTTCTACACAGCTCGAGAAGTGTCATTTGGAAGCACTGGGGGAAAGACTTTTACAATCTTGAAGCCATTTGCAGGAAATGAGATGAGCATCGGGACACCACTTAATTTAGGTGAAGTGCATGAAAACCTGTAATGGAACATGATAAATTTCCTTGCCCAGGACATGGAAACCCAGTTTCTTATGGCAATTTCATTGCAGATATATAACAGTTTTTTTTTTCTTTTTGGTTTTGCATCAAAATTATGATACTTGAACTAGTGAAAATGAAAATATAAGACTTTAAAGGATTTTGAATGTCTTGGCCACTGTGGAATCTGTTCTCTCTCGAAATGGGGAAAGGTACCTGCACATCTAAAGCCAAAGCCGGGTCCTGTGATAATTGGATAACCCCTATGACATTATCTACCAGTCTTAGAGAGAAGAATGTTACCTAATGCATCACTGCCACTTCTTGGGCTTTTTCCAGAGCTTTCCTACCAAGCCAGGGCCCAGTTGAAACTTTATAGCTTTTAAGAGCTGGCAAGATCACAGCCAGAGGGACTGTAGCTTCTGGCCAATTTATCCATGATTCGAAGAGATTAGACACCACAGGTGCTGAACCATGAGAGCTCTCCAGGCTCCTGCATCTAACAGGTACCACCTGAGAGCTAATTTTTGCACTGAGAGGGCTTCTGAGCCTTTTACAGGCGAATATTCATGTACATAGAAGTGGGTTTTTTTCAGAAAACATACTCTGTGAAGGGCAAAAAATATGTCAAAACCAAAAACAGTTTGTAAGATTAAGGCTGTTTTCCTTATTAAATTCTTAAAGAAATCCCCCCACCCCCAATAAAATACGTAAACATGTTTTTCAACATAGAATCCAAAGCTTCCTTTCAACATGAAATAGTTACAACTGAGAAATAAATTAGGAAGAACGTGATGCCACTTCGCAGTATTGTGTTGATTGCAGTTACTCAGTGGAGGCCGTTTGCCTGCCGAGGGTTCAGCTATAAATTACCTGTACTGTCTACCTTGACCAATCTTCACAACAAGCCAGTGGGGAGTTCATTAGCAGGTCATCAAGAAAGATTCAATGACCAGCTAATGACCAACTGTGACCATTAATGAGGAGGTCTGGCACTCCAGAGCTCAGAGCTCTTTGCAGAGGGCATAGAGCTCACTTGGTGAGGCAAAGAGGTTCACAGCTGCAGGCATATGTAAATAAAGGCGGGCTGAAGGGCAATATTATGAGTGGACAGAGTATTTTGGGCGCACGTCTTCATCTCTACTCCAGAGCTGCCGTCATGAGAGTGAGTGAATGAGTGTATGCTGGAGGATGGGCTGCATTTTTCCCTAGAAGTGCACCTCCGAAGTGAGCAGAGAGAGGATGCATATTTTGACACAGAGCAGCTGCTCTGCACGGGCAATCTGCTTTTAAGAAGTCTGCAGATTTTTAGAAAAGATGCAATACGTAATAAACACAAGAGCTGCTTTGCGTCATCTTTAAGCTAATGTATAAAACAACTTGCAGGTCAATTAATAGAAATCACTCACAGCTAACCCTATGCAACTATTTCCCTCCATGTGTTTTCTGTGCTGAGAAAAACTAGAGAAGTGATTTAAAACCCATAAAAGTTTAATGAATGGATATGTAATGCTTTCTATGCTACTAACTTCAATTTTCCTGTAAATGCTGAATTATTTCAGTTTTATAGTCTATCTTTGAAGGATTTTAAATTCATGCTGTAAATTCACTAAACGTTTTCAATTAAATTACTAGGGAAACTCATCTCTCTCTGTCCCCTTCGTTATGAGATATTGTAAATTCAAGTTACATCCTGGGTAAACGGATTTGTTTTGGTTTTGCTTGTTTGTGGTTTTGTTTGTTTGTTGTGGGTTTTGTCTGATTTTTGTGGGTTGGTTTCTGTTTTTGTTTTGTTTCTCTTTGGTTTTGGTTTGTTTTTGTTTGTTTTGTTTCATTGTTGTTGTTTTTTTGTTTAATGGACCCTGGAAAAGTCCAAAGACATGAGATTAGAATTATTAAGTGAAACTCATAGTGTTGCTATTTTTATTAGCACCCCCTTCAAAAGAACAAACAAAACATCCAAACACCTTAAAGAAGGGGTAAAGAGAAAAATTACACTTTTGACTTCACAGCATAACTTTTTCAACTGCAAAATAATGCAGTAAAGACATGCAAGAGAACCCATAGAAAGTAAGTTCAACTGCATATTTCTCCATCACTCTTATTTCTGAAGATGAATATACTCTTACTGTATTGAGTTTATTTTTGCAAAAATTAGAATATATAGCACAAGTTCCTGCTGCTCGCCGTGATAAAGTCTCACTGTCAGTCCTAGCCAACAGGGTTCAAACTAAATTAGTCACAAGCTCTTTGCCATCTAAACTGAGACCAATTTTTGTTGCAGAGTATGCTTCCACGTAGAGAAGAATGCAAGACGGGACCAAAACAAAGTATACTTCCTCGAAACCAGCAAATCCCTTCTGCAGAGCAACACTGACTTTGTGTTCATTTTCACTAATTGACAACGTTTGGGGCACTTTGCAAACTACTGCTATGGGAGCCTAAATCCAGCAGAGGGCACTGTCCAACTTCCAAACATTATTTTTAAAAAACCCAAAACTAAGTCAAATCCTAGTGTATAGGTTCTAATTAAAAATATCAGCCTGCTAAGAACCCGCTAGTTGTAATTAGCAAATAGTGAATGGTTTGTCGTTAGTGAAATGTCATCTAAGTTACACTTGCACCGTTAGTCATACAAGTTAACATACACCACGATAGCACCCTTTCTAGCTGTGATTTGACAGATTCTTCAGTGAAGTACAACCATTTTTCTTGGAAGCAATGACAGTAATCAGACAGCTTCTGCAACCTCTTTTTAGAGGAATCCTCCACGACATATTAGAAAGTGTTTTAGAGCCATGTTCAACATCTAGTAATATTGAGGGCCAAAAGAGTGGAAACGTAAAGTGCACTGAAATGTTGGACTGTATTTTACTGTGCAATGTGAACCATTTATAAAACTTATGTATATGAAATACCTATACCATTTATTTGGAATGTTAACATCTTGAAATTATGAAAGGCCAAGACAGACACAATCAGAATCTCTCACACAGAAATTAAATACTATTCTTTCTGTTCACATTTGAGAAAAAAAATACTGGCAAAATATCAGTCTTTCAAGTGGAGGGTTGTGAAAGCTGTTGACTTCCTAGGTGTGACAGATCAGCACCTCTTCCTCACAAAGCCAATAACCCACTTGCTTTGCCAATGTTGCTGCCAAGCCCAGAGGGCAGGTAAGCAGAAGGTGCTCTGGTTTTCAGAGAAGTCTTGTGTCCTAAAACAGTTCAACGGTTGTTAAAAACCTTCATGCAAATGTGATTAAGAAAAAAAAAAAGGAAAATGAGGGACCATATACTCAAGGTCTGTAAGTATTCTCTCAGAGCAAGCTGAACTCAGAGATTCCTCTCGATTCCTTCCTTGCCTACAAAAAGCATCACTTACTGCTATGCCACCCTCCAGTTTACATACATGTTTTTGCACCTTGATATCTTGTACTCTCTTCCCATAAAGTAACTGTCTCTCTGCATGTTTCATACAGCAGGTCAGGACAAATTAAAAAAAACAAAACAAAACAAAGCAAAACAAAATGCTATTTTCTGAAATATAACTGCAGCCTGGGAGCTAATCTCTGGTAAAATTCATCATCACCAAGTGATAGGTTTTGAAGTCTTTGGCAAGCAATCAGGTCTGGTATCCATACCATCGTAAAGACACAATCTGCAAATTCCCTCTGCTTTGAATTTAATAGATGTAGGTCTGAAAGGGCTGGGTATAATCATTCCACTAAGTATTCTCATGCAAGCATCATACAAAGTCCTGAATGTGATTACACAGCTATATTTCTTCATTAATAGGCCTGTCCATATTTTGCTGTGCTGCAGAGCTGAATGTTGATTACGTGGGAATCTGAATTACATTTAGAATAACTCCTTCAGGCCATAATTGTGTAAACTTAGAGTACACACAACCATTCCTTCCCAATAAAAAAAATTAGTGAAAGATTTTCAACCAGATCCAGAGAGAGATTGTAGCTTTTGAACTTTTACTGAATTTGTAGATATTACTGTTTATTGGATTTAAAAAAAATCCCTTCAATTTTTGATTTTTTTTTTTAATTGGAAAGGAGAAAAAAAAAAAAGCCTAATTCTTGTTCATTAGGGTTTTCTTTTTACTAAGAAAGTAGTCCACATTCACCATAGGGCTAAACTCATTCACCTGCTCAAAATTACCCACTGTCGCATGAAAGGCCTTTTGCCTTCCACAGCTTCCCTCTCCTGAATTACAGTTCAACAGCAGGACACTTCATGGAGGTGTCTGTAAGTTGCTGCTGAGATGTTCCTTGCCATCAGTCCTGAGATACTGGAGTCTGTAACACTTTATAAGGTGCTATACTGACAAAAATACATGGTAAAATCTCAGATTAACCTGAGAGTATTAAAAGCTTGTATTGGAGTGCTTCATAGCTTGTGAAGGAAAAGAAACCCAAGTCCTTTATGCTTTGAACAGGTTCTTTAGCAGCAGGACTGTCAGAGAGAGAGTCAATGAAGACAGCAACCACCACAGCAGACTGCAGAAAAAGAAGTGATGTATGGGACTTGGGGATCGAAATGCCCAGAACATCTCTCAGGTACATAGATTGTTAAACTTGCCCTCATTTCACAAGAGGTAACAAAACCCGTGAACCAATAATCTTGATTTTCCTAACAGCAGGCCTCTCCTCTTGATGGATGGTAATGTCAGGCTGATAAATTAGCTGTTCAGCAAGTATTTTTCACTCCTTCCTCTTCAGAAGTAGAGGCTGGAGTGGGAAACAACTATCTCAAGCATAAAGCAAACATTGCTAAAGAAAAGGAAAGCCACTGCAATTGTTTTAAAAGCTTGACTTAACTTTTACTATAGAAGCTGATATTTTCTGTTTTTTTTTTTCTTTTAACAAATGCGTTTACAAACTCTTTTTTACTGTGTCCTCTCTATGAGATCAAAAAATAATTTCTTTTTTAAAGCTTAGCTGTTTTTAGATATAATGTCCAAGAAAATATCCTAGGTAACGAAATATTTCCAATTGGGGAAAAAAACGAAGAAGAAGAAAAAGGAGGTGGCTCTAAATGTCAAACTTCACATGTTTCTTAGCTCTTACAGGCTTATGACTTGAGAGCTTTAAATCTGTTCACTCTGTGCACAGCTCAGTATTGTTCAGTGGTTTCTTTCTGGATTGTCTTTCAACCATTCTGCCTTTGATTATGGTGCCGTGGTTTTTGCATTTTAATAATGCTATATGGTAAGCAAATAACCTTTGGGCTAGCAAACCAAAGTTCCCATTGCATAAAGGGCTCCCATAAGGGCTCCACAGGGGACCGTATAGTCTCTTCCTGTGCCTCTAAAGAGAGTCAGTAGGTAACACCCCAGGGATGCCACTGACTCTCAGCAGTCACTGACCATCAGAAAGGCCTTTGTGTGTCTTTACCTTTGTGAAGTCCTACTCTGGGTCATATTTTGGGAAACTCCCACAAAGTCAGAGAGATTTCCTGTTTATCTTTTCACATTTCAGAGAGTTTACATTAGTAGGTAAAAGAAAAAAAAAAAAGACAATTATTCAATATGTGTGCCTCTGGTAAAGAATATTTATTGATAAGAAATACCATAAAACCTGTAGGTGACTCTGGGACTCAAGAAACTACACAGCTGCAATACTTTCTGTACTAGTTTCCAGCCATTACAGCACTCACTACATATTCTTCCTTCCCAACCAGAATCCAGAGGCGACTAGCATCAGATTCAAAGCAGGACTTTGATGTCTCTCTTGGTTAGAACACAGCTGTTGCTCGACTTGTTTTGCTGAGGAGCTTCTTGAACAACACACTTGCAATAGCACAGCTCCCTTTCCACTTTACTTTCTTTTACCTGTGAAAAACTGCAGATATAATTGACTTTTTTTATTTTTAACCTGAAGAGTGTTGTTCCAGCAGACAAAAGCATTCAAATGGCTTACTGTAGAGATTTTCCTATTCTTTCTGAACAGAATACAGTGGGTTTGCTTTGGTCTCTTGGGGGTGCTGGTCCGTGTCAAAAAACCCTGCTCATAAATCATGGCAACCAACTGCAGCCTCAGTACCTTCTCCCAGCCTCCCTCTCAGGTGCACTGCACAACTCTTTCTGCACAAAGAATAGCAGATATTGTTCTGGATTCTAGATAAGTATAAATAACATACTTTTTTCTTTCTTTTTTTTTTTTTTTTTCCAAAAGAGGCTAACTCTTGGAAGCTCTAGAAAACAACTTACTGTGTCAGATGACACTTATATGGAAATATCAATAATCTTAAGAAACATATTTGGCAATTCAGTTTACATTCAAATTCAACTTCTTGTGGCTATTTCAGCCCCTAACTGTTCATCCAGTTGATTTCTTTGGGCACAGAATTTAATGAACAGCATTAGAAAATGTGTTTTACTAGAATGTCTCATAATAGCTGCTCTTCAACTGCTTTGGAAAGAGGAATGTTTTACCATTTTTAGGTAATTTGAGTGCATACAGCAAATTCTCAGCTTTGGAGTCACACATATATATTAAATAATAAACTGTGATTTTACTTTCCATTGGTCAGTCTGATTACTCTTTTCTTCTCTTTGCTCTTTCTTCATAAGCAAGTCTACCATGGATTGAGTAGGCTGCAGGAAATTATTTGGGCAAGGAGGTATTCTGAAAAATTCTGTAGATATGGACTGCATATGATAGATTTGTTTTTAAAAGCAGAGCTTTTGGAAGTAGCATGCACAGTGTCACCTACACCTGCTGAGTGGGTATTAAAGGAAACTGAGACTCCAAATAACAGACAACAAATAATTAAACACTATATCTTCCTCTAGCGATCTTTCTCTTCAGCACACACTGGAAACATTAGTATTTCTAAGATTATCATTAACTGATCTGTTCTGTCAGATCAGACCATATGATTGAAAATGTCATTTGAAAAAGACCCAGACTAGTTTGGCAAACATTTGAATGGGGAAAACTACTGTTCCCATGAAGCAATGTGGCACAACAGGATAAATACAACTGAAAATTTGAGCCCTGATAAACTGAACCTGTTGATTAATAATAAAACAGATAAATAAAATCAGCACCAACTTTCCATTTTACTGCAGTAAAGCCTCTGATGGTAGAAAGGTATTTCATGTTTATTCATACTGGGTTTTTCTATGTGAACAAAAGAATGAAAAAGACTAAATATATATATAGTTTAAATGTGCTTGTGCTTTAAATCTTCATGTTCCCACCTTATATCATGAAGATATTGCAACAGACAGAGAAAATACTAATGCTTAGCATATCCTTAGAAATCGTTTGCAATTAAATTACGTGCCACATAGATTAATATGTGTTTATATAATTTACAAATCCTAACACATCAAATATTTTTATTGCATAAAAATGGGAAGGTATGCTGTTTGTAACAGCACTAGGTTTTCTCCTTTTACACAGTACTCATTACATCAGGTAGTCTTTTCTATTTTTCTTGCACGTGTCAGTTAGTCCTGTTTTCTTAAGAAAACACTGAAACAAAATCCATTAAAACAAAACCTTCTAGTTCACGAAGATGCAAACAGAGAAACTCGGCTGCTTCTCCGTGACAAATATGTTATACTCTTGGATCATACACATGCTGGAATCCACTGCTATTGATCAGCTTCCTTTCCACATGAAAGGCAGACAGACATTTTTAGATTATACCTGACTATAATTGCATATTGATAGACAACACTTCATGAAGGCAGCTGCCCAAGTGCCATCAATGGAATAAAAAGAATACAGCTAGCACTGCATATGTGCTACCTGACTTTAAAGGAAATTAGTTTAGAAAAGGAAATGAGCTTGAAATCTTAATGCCATACCCTGCTTTCTGTGCTGTGGGTATTCAAGTGGAGCAAAGGATTTGTGTTATAATCAGAATTCCCACAGGGACCCACAAGGATCATCAAAGGTAGGATTCCTGCCACATTCTCCTGGGCCACACAGCTCCTCCCTCCAGGTCCTCGCACTGTATGAAAGCTTCTCTTCTACAGCAGTGCCTTCCTACTGCTCCCAACCACAGAAACTTGCCTTCTCTTTCTCTGTTTTTGAGGTGGATGAAGACCTGTGATATTCATTCCCCTTCACAGAGAGTAACTGTTCTTGCACCACACAGAGTAGTTCTTGTACTCCTGAATAACACCAGTTTAATGACTTGCTTCATGTTGGTTGCCACTCTTAACAGGAAAATGGACTGGTCAGACTGGAAGTACTGTAGGAAGCATCTGTGTTTGAAGTAGGCGCAGTCCTGGGCACTGTAAAATGTGATTCTCCCAAAATTACTTCCTTCTCAAGAACAATTAATCATCAAATTATTTTGGTTTCTTGCACATTTTTGTTAAAAGAAGATGCTCTTGAGTACTGAAAGGTCTGAACAGCAGCAAGGCTGAAATGATTTATCTTCTTAGAGAAGCCATGTGGGCCTCATTTCTCTAGCCCACCTTCATTCTCCTTTAGTCGTAATTTCCATGGTTGTACTGCACAGGATAATGCCAGCAAAACTTCTGAGAGATTTAGGGCTCCACTATCTGAAGCCAAATGCCTGAAGTCTGCAAGTGGGATAACAATCCGTGTTACTAACGTAATTGTGAATTTCCTTAGCAATTTAGAAAACCCACCCTCCTCCTGCTGCATGCCCACCAATGCTGTAATTTTTTGTTAGTGTTATGATTTTTGGTTTTGTTTTGGTTGGTTGTGTTTTTATAAATTTTCTACATTTTTTGAGAGGCACGGGAGTTTTGGCATTTCTAAAAAGCAGAAGGAAAATTTCACCTTGTTCCATTCAAGCCCTGGGAATACAGAACATTGTCTACAATGTTGTTTGTGCTTTTAACAGTTTTTGCAGGTTTCAAAGGAAGGACTAAAAGCAGGGTTTGAGTGACAATAGAAATATAAAGTACGACAGCTGCTGGTTACAGGAACAGAGACAAATATTCATTATGCAATATTTATGATACAAACTGTGCAAGGAGAGAGGTGGCAGGCTGGTGTCTCTGACAGCACAGGTCTCTGCAGAGGTGCAGGTGCCACCACTCAACCAGTCCTCTGCCCCACCAGAGCTGAAGCTGCCAGTCATCCCAAGCTGCCTGATGGCTTTATAATGTGGACACCTGTCCCACGAGGGACCAGGGTAAGTTTGCAAAACCCATTTGCACTTCTGACTTGGAGCTAGAATTTTAGTCCATGTCTGTGGAAGACGAAGAGGATGTGTTAACCCTTGCACTACACAGCCCCGTCACCTGGTCTAAAGGATACCACTGCAGCTATAGGCTTTGATTTTTACTTAGGCAATAACTTCTGTGTGTTGTTACAAACTACTAGAGAGTAAAACGAGGATGGATTTTTAAAAAGTACTTAGTACAGTGTTTGCTTTCAGTCCTTTGCCATCTAAATGGCATCCACTCATTTAAAAATATGTCATAGTTGCAGACAAATGAAAACGAGTATTATTTATAAAACAGTCCAAAATTAATGGCCTTAGGCTTTAAGTATTGCTTGATTACATATACAGACAGTTTTCTATATGCATAATGTACACCCTCAAAGGAGTTTAAATCCGTATCTATCTTAAATTAAGTCATATGGATTATTTGAGGTGAGAATAGTGAGGAGAAAGGAACCACTTTAAAACACTTTAATGTTAATTTGGGATCATTGATCTTCAAACACAAAAAGGGGGAAAGAAAACAGTCATCCATACTGAATCAGAGCAAAGATCTATTATTTCAGCATCCTGAACCTGTACAATTCAATACCATGAGGGCAAACATCTAGATATGAGAGTCATAGTCCCTGAATCACAGAATATGCTGAGTTGGAAGAGACCCACAAGGATCATTGAGTCCAACCTTAATTTTATGATGAAAATTTTGACAGACTTTATACTACAGCAATGCCAATAATAAAAAGCAAGGTTGCATTGCTGTCCTCTGTAAGCCATTTGTCTGTTCTAACAGGATGTACATATAAAACAGGACGAGAAATCAGCTTCATTAGCACTAGGATACAAAAAGAAAGAAAAAAAGCCTTCTGAGAGAAGTTCAGTAATGTGCTTTTTAAAGAAAACATGCATTTACCTGAGAAGTTCAAAGATGTAAATTTATTGGTATGATAAGAAGCAGCTAAGTGATCTTATCCAATTGAGTGCTTCATCTCCAACTTTTTATTGTTTATTTTCTCCAGTTTTCAGGGTAATCAGAGATAGCTATAACTCAAGTTTAGAAAGAGATGTTTGGGGTTTTTTTAAAATGCATTAGATTTTGGATAACAAGTACATTAAACTATACTTTACATAAATTATTGTCCTAAAACACTTTGTAGTGTGAGATGATAAAGTTCAATTGTTAATTAATAAGGTAATTTAAGAAGCACGAAAACCAGAGGAAAATAACAAAAGGCAGAGGGAAAAAGGCAAAATTGTTCCTATTCTAGGTGAAGTGAGGATTTTTTTCAAGACTGTGATGGCAGGCAGCACTTCTTCGGTGTCAAAGGCAGGTAATAGGATGACAAGGGGTGGTTGGTCCTGTATCTTTTCTATTTCCTCCGAGTCAGTATCTAAAACTAATACCTGTCCTGATGAATGTGAGAGAAAAGCTAATTTAATAGGAATACTAGTAACTTTTCAATGTCCTGCTCATTTTTTTTCTCCTTATGCTGCAATAAGGAATTCTTGTAAAAGTTATTTGCATTCTGAGTGTTTAGGTCAGTACTGTGTGGAAGGAGTAGCTAACAAGCAGAAAAAGATTGCTGTTAATGTTGGGACCTGAGCTCTTCAGAAGTATGTACGTGGAAAGCTGGATGATGTTAATGAGAAGATATCCTTTTAGAGATGGGCTACTGGCACCTACCTGGTGACACTGCAACAGACTAAAAGCACGTTCCAGAAAAAGGCTGAGCTGAGAGAGGAGGATATTGCTGTTTCTCCTCAAAAGCCCCCAACACTCCTGTTGCCCGTGTTTCCACATCCACCCTGTCTTATCCCATCCCTCCTCTCTCCATCCTAAAGGCCTTGTGCAATTTCCAGTTACTCCCCGCCTGGAGAAAACTGCAGGCCTAAATCTCCAGCACCCAGGTCAGGTGAGAGGCAGCCTGAACCTTGTTAACATGAAGATTCATTTTACACCTCTGCCTTCACATGTAAATTTAAGAAGGCTGAAATATGCCAGGCCCCTAACATAAGAAATCATCAAATTATGAAATTATTGTGAAATTATTATGAAATTACTTTGTCTGGGGAGTGATCAGGAAAAAATAAAAAGTCAGCAAAATGAAGCAAATCACTCCAAAAGAAATGTGAGAGAACTGTCTGAGAACAGCCACTTCCCTTCATCCTTGAGAAAGATTCTTCTGCTGTACATTTAAGAGTGGCATTACGAATAAGAACTAGCTAAGAGCAGCAGTTTGCCATTCTGAATAAAATGAATCATTCCTAATATGATTAGCACATGTTGCATATTAGAATGAAACTGAAATTTAAGTTTGAAAAGAGCATTTGTTGAAAAGGCAGAAGAAAAAGGTTGACATGACATTTTCTGCATAAATGAAGACTTTGAAGGAAAAAAAAATCTGCTTTTTATATTCATTTTAGAGGTATCTATTAAAAAGCTATTAGTTACTAAAATGTCACTTTTATGAATAAAACTTTATCTTGGTGATGTGGGAGATATTGAAGATGAGCTCTTGTTTGTGTGAAGAGCTGTAAATTCCCAGCTAAAAAAACCCCAAAAAACTACTAGTTACTTTCACTAAGTGGGAACAAGAGAGGCTCCAATAGATTATTTAAAATTACAAAGGCAAATTGTTAGATTGGATAGAAAGGAATAAAAACATATCTCACAAAGAATTTTTACAGTTTTATTTATCAACTGATTGTAAATGAATAATTCATGGACTGGACACACTGGGTTCCACAGAATTAATTTTCTGTGGCTTAGACAGCGGGATGAAAAGCAGAGATTTCCAGGAGACAGGAGTTCTGATAAAAAAAGACTTGCTATTTTGTTTTATTGATTTTTTTTTTCCTGTCTGCTAGTTTTTTTAATTTGAATAGACTAGCACCTGAGAGCTGTTAGCCCAGGATAGTCACAACAGCAAGGCTGGCCTGCTAGATAAGATGATGGTATCTCTCCCAGGACTTGTAGAATCTGAATTTGAATGATACAGGAAGAAGTTTGTCAGTGCTGTTGGATCTTGACCTACCTATGTTCTCACAGTTTTAAAACTAGGAGAGTAATCTAGTTGGGGCTGGGGATCCCAAGATTTTTCCACTAGCAAGCTTCATATAAATGATCTTGAAAACTCTTATATATCTTTCTGCCTGGAAACATTGACCTTGAAAGTCCATCTTGAGCTTCTCAAAGCTGTAGCTTGTAGACTCCCTCCCTGTTGACCATCTCAAGATGTATCCAGGATGCAGGAAGACCTGCATACCTGTCATGTTGGATAGTAATGCTACTTCCAAGATGACAACTTCAGCCCATGGGAAATTCAGACTTGCAACTTTACTGATCAGGTTTGAAACATCCCTCATGACTGTCAGTATTCAAGACCAGGGCATTGTAAGCTTGGAGATCTCCACTGACTTGCCGTAAATCCAGAGATGTTTGATTTTCCAAGATGTTGTGAAGCCCATTTGTTCTGGGTGAGACTATCTTTTCCCAAAAATTACTGACCTCAACATGAAGGTCTAGTTCCATCTCTGTTACATATGTTCTGTAGGACTTTGGGATACTTACTGACACTTTCTGTTCCAATTTACCTGCCACTGGGTCTCAGAGAAATTTGTCCTCTAGTCCTCTGTTCTGTATAATTAAACTACAAGGGCAGCAAGACAAAGAGATTCCACAATAGAGACTCTCCAGCATCAGCTGAATGAATGAGTAGGCCTGGGTATGTCAAGCAGTAAACCAAAATGCAGATATAATAGCTACAATCCTGAAAGCAGTATAGCTGTAAAACGCTGTATTGGATCATCTGTACTGCTCATTTGTTCTGAACCCCATCAGTGTTCTTGCTGTAGGATGTGTTGCTTACTGTAGCTCTATCAATACTGTTTCTTCTGTAAAAATAAAACTAAAATTGCAACGGATCCTTCTTCTGGTGGAGACCAGTGAATGTCGCTGTGATAACAAGCACTGCTGGTTACATTTGTGATTGCTCATTTCTTTATTCACTATATCTTCATCTGTTCCTCAAAGAGGTTACTTGTTTTGGCAGGCTACTCTAAGAAGTGTGAAGAAAAGGGAATATTTATTAATGCATTTATATAAGGGGTGTCAAGTTGAATTCAGTATAATCTGTAGGGCAATATTACTTTCAACTTATTAGGAAAAGAATAAATAAAACATCTAGACATTGGAAAGGGCTCCAAACAAATTGCTGGCGAAACCTTAGCAGAAAGCACCCTTGTTATCACTCCTGTCTAAGTACACTTGTGCAATGAGGAAACTGCTTAACACTCTGTAAGCTATAAGGTGACTCATATGCTTCAAATTAAGCATTTACATAACTGTTTATAGGCTGGGGGCGTTGCATCATAAGCTTCATGGGAGAAGAGAATAATTTTTCTCATGCTCATTACACACCTAAAACTTCATTCTTTTTCTAGGAATCTTTCTGCTTCTAGTAGGAATTTTTTTCTTTGCAATATCTGTGATAACATTCTAGATATCTTTTTACTTATTTTTCTTTTCACTACTGACTTGTAGTAAACATAGTGCTTTTACGATGCTTTTGTACCAGAAAGGCACAGGCAAAATGAAAAAAGGCTAAGTAGTGAAGATGCAAATCAGGGGAAAACACTTTGTAATTTAATTCATTGTATTAGAGAAAGAAATATATGTGGAAAAAAAATGGGTGCTGGTTACTACTTTGTCAGTCTTAAATTGATACTCCATATCATTACCCTACAATCAGGATGAAAAATCTAGCTGCATATGATATAGAAATAGGTATGTTTCTTACATGGATGTCAATGTTTAATAGCTCAGGTACTATAATTTCAATAAGTCTTGTAAAATACACCCTGTAAGCATAATTATTTCTGTGAGAGCTATTGTAGTAGGGATGAATTCAGCCACTGAACAGCATAACCTGAAAGGGTTTTTCTGGTTGCAGGCAATATTAGTTGGATGACAAAGATACGAAGATATTGAAACATTTGTTGCAAAGTTAGAAAAAACACTTGCCCTGTCCACCTCTAATCATTCTCACTTCCATGCTATACAATCAGTGTGTTCCCCATATATTAATCCACAGAATCACAGAATAGTTTGTGTTGGAAGACACCTCTCAAGACTATCTAATCTCCCTGCAGTGAGGAGGGGGCTTCTCCTATTTTTTTTCCTGGTTTCACTGTTTTTTTCCATTTCTGCAATCCACTGGAAAAACCTGTGTCTCCAAATTACATAAACTTTGACCCGTTAATTTTTACAAAATGATTAATTTCACATCTTGTTTTATGGATAGCATTTTGTGTTTCTGTATTGCATTCATATAGACCTGTTAAGGTATTCTGCAGAGCTCTTAAATAGCACAACAATTTTTCTGATACAAGTGCCTGGCTTTATGTTTTCTGTTCAGTAGAACACAATTAATACACCTTTTTTTTATGATTGCTAACGCTATGAGAAACCAGTTGTTGAAGTGCTATCCAGGCTGACATCAGAACTCCCATCCTAGTCTGAGATTTCACCCAGTCTTCACAGCACCACAGTGTTTTGCACAGTAATATGCCATCTGTTTACGGCTGGCAAAATAACCCTCAACATTACCACTGCCCAGCTCAACAGCTGTAGTAGTGTAATGAAATATAAAACCATTTAAGGCTCCTATTGCTGTGAGATAAATGCGTGAGGACAGTTCCTATTACTCGTTCTAGGTAAAGGTGCATCACTTTGGAATCTTTTCTTATGGGTGAACAGTAGGGAAATGGAATCTGGGTGTTTATGTGGACTAAAAATAAGGGGCTTTAGACAGTCATTCCTCCATGGGTCACTGAACAATTTTCACTGCTCACAACAATTAGTGACATGCTTCTTGTATTTCTGGCTCACATCACCAAGTAGAGTCCTGTCCAATGCTGCCTGTCTTCCACCACCACATGCTACTGTGATGACGACATGAAAAAAATGTGTAGTGAACTGGGAAAAGAAATACGAGAGTAGCTCCTTTGAGGGCCAAGATGAATGGTTAAATCATAGTCATCTGGAGAAAGTGGCTAACTGTGAGGAGAGAAACACAAAATCAGCTCATACCATCAAGAGATGATTTTATTTCTGGTGTTAGGGGATGAACACTTACTGTTAATATGAAAGGTAGTCATGGAAACACGGTGGCCACAGCAGAGACCTTTCAGACCACTGAGTCCACATCCTCCATGCAGGATATAGTTTTCATACTTCTAACCTACTTAGTAGATATTAATACCAAAAAACCAGCAACAAAGTTGCATAATTATGCAAGAGATTTGGACAGAAGCCAAGACAAATGCTTTTAGATTAAATACTATGTAATCATTTTTTATTCACTATAATGCTTTAAAATTCTCTAGAATGTATCCCCTTTTTTGGTAGATTGAAATATATTCCTTTTGGGAGAGTATTGGAGGGAATATTTGTCCTCATGAAGTAAATACTTATTCTCATTCTCTTCCCAGCTGCCTGATAAAACAGTTGTGGTAATGGTTCCTTTGCCAGCTTTCCAGTAATCTCCATGACTTGCTTGGATTCAATCTAGGTCTTGTTGTGGGGGGTATGGATAATCATTCACTTTAAACACTAATTCTTTCTTCCTCTTCTAAATTCACAGAGAACATAAGGTTTCTACCATTAAAGATACGGTAAAAAAATCCTTTGCTTTTTTATGCATAAAATGGAGGACTATCCAGAGACCATAACATCATGGGAATTGACCTATTTAGTAATGCTCCCTAACTAATTCTTATCCTACCAAAAAAGGCATCTTAAGCCAATTAAAAGATTCATGTATATAAATTGCTTGGAGCTATTCAAGGATGATGATAAAATTAAGGTGAAATTTGTAATCGTGTTGGTAGAGAGGGGAACTTTACAAATGGAAGAAACTGAAGTGGGTAGAAGGCAGAAATACCTACGACAGGGTCATTTGCAAACAGAAACATTCTATGCAGGGTACATTATCTCTCATTCAGAATTGTGACAGTTCCAGTTACCCAGAAGACGGCAAAGAAGAGAATTCCCAGTGAAATACCATATAGAACATGACTATGCCTGCTTCCTCAGATGTACACAAAGCTTTTATACAATTCACTTTGCCTTGACAAAGGCAATGTTTTTTCAGTGAATATCTAATTTTAGACAACAGAGGAAAAAAGATGTAAAATAATTTGTAAATTCAGATGGATTTTGGCTGACAGACTAAGGTAGAAAATATCAAGAGAGGTTTTTTTACATTTTCAAATAAACTTTGTCAATATTTCTTATTCTAAATTATTTTATTTTGAGAAATTGCCTACCCTGACAAAGGAAAGACTTTTCAAAGGGAATTAAAAAATTGGAAAGGAAATACGATTTATTACTTTATGCTGAATGAAAGTGTTGGCTACTTCACAGTGAGACACTGCATGACATCTTTGTTGCCTGAAATATTCCTAAAAAATTTATTTAACTTCAACCCTAAAAATTGCATTCATTTCTTAGCCAAGTATTGATCCATGGCAGATTCAAATCTTGAGGGTTGAACTGTGTTCATTATTGTGATAACAGACTTCTTTAATCTATTAAGTTCCTGTATCTAAATTTTTCTTTCACCATATCCTGTCCTTTCAGACAAATGGTATTTTTTAGAGCAAGCATCTCTAGATATTTGAGTTCTGTCAAGGGGTGAGATGCACAACCTAACGCTCTACATTCCTTCAAGCCCCTCAGACTGAGGTTATACTATCTCCTGCGAGTTTAAATTTCCTTTAAAATATGCCATGTGAGTGACTGGTAGCAGACTGCATGGTTGTATGATCGCTGTCATCATGCAGGGATGAAAAGCAGCATATGGACATTAAATTACAGAGAGCCCAGGAAATCATGGAGGAACTCGCATGGATTTTACTTCTCAGTATTCTAAAAACAACACACTGAACCCAAGAACTTGGGAAGACCATATATCAAGAAATTTTCTGTAGATCCTTCCTGATTTTCTTCTGGGCATAATATCTCCAGAAACAAAACAGTATTTTAGCTAAGAGAAGTTTAACTGTTACTATCTATAACACAAAATACTTGAGGAAAAAGTTTTTTGGTGGTGTATCAAAATTGAAATGGACTATGAAACCTTAGACCTGGAACAAAATATGCTATCCCCGAATATTTTCTATACAGGTTATTGTGCTTTCGACATCTTAAGTTCAGGACATTTTGACCTCTGTTTTAGCACCTCTGTTCTATATATAGCCAAGAGAATTGCTTGTGAATGTCACAAGAATACACAACAGGTGTTAAAATTTCCAGAACCACTGAGACAATGGTTTGTATTTAGAGTTTGACTTGAATTTCAAATAAAAAAATCTTTTTCTGCTATATTCCATACACCTCTGTCATTCAGTTGTAACAATCTCAAATAGGGTACTAACTCTCACGAATGACTAATGCCTGCCATGTGGATCACTCTCTCTGTTTACACCCTATATACCCGAACTATATGATCTAGATAGAATGCTATTTTACATAAAGTTTTGCTTAGGGATTTTTATTTAGTGTTCAGAGTACCCTGGGGTCATATTGCAGAAGCTGGGTTGAAGAAATGTCCCAGGCATCTGGAGGGGAATGCTGGGATTTCTGCCCTATGGTTCATCAGAAAAGTCTTAACCACAAAACATGTTTACAAAGAAGTTATCAGTGTAATTGTAGAACTAAGGTTGAAGAAAGTTTTGGTTTTGTGGACAAGTATCTCACAGCATTGAATTTTCCCAGTAGAGATTCTCCATAATTTAAACTTCATCAGATTTTTCAATTTCAATTGTTCTTAATTGTTCTTACTTGTTCGTAATTCCTTTCATTTGTTTCTGAAACCTTCCAAGAGTGGTCAGTCTTACTCATGACCCTTACCATTGCCTGATCAGGAATAAATTAACTTTATACATGAAGACAAAAAAGTTAATCCAATAGAATATTATACTTGGCAAAAATAATTATAAGCTATTTCCAGCACTGTGAGAAAAAAATACTATTTTTAAATCCAACTCAAAAGTTTTTATTCATGAGCATTTCTACATTTTTCATTGTAGTTTGAATTCATATAGTGGGAACATAACCTGAAAAACAATTTTTAAGCATAATTTACCATGTTTGACATGCCATATATCTAAGTATAGTAAAGTAGCACAATTTTATCAAAAGGTGAATGATAAATAATTGGAAAAGTTATATTTTTAATCATGATCAGATTAACTAATGCAATTTCAGATGATCAAAGTATATAGAGTTAAATATGTAGTCTAAAGTAGACTGCACTGTTCTTTCATTGAGCATATTCAAGTAGTACATGTCAAGAAAACTGAGAGAAGTACAGTTTAATGTTCTGAGCATTGGTTTATTTAATACAGATTTTCATAATAACAGGAGACTGTCCTTGCTAATCACAAAGTCCCTCCGAATCTATAGACTTTTAATATTCCTTTTTCTTGATTGAAGAATAATTATCAGCAAAAGAATAAATCACGTATTACAGTAAAACTCCAAAGGCAGAAACTTAAAATATTAGGCTTAGCTGTGCCCACATGCTACCCCTTGTTTTCAGATTGTAGGTGCAGTGACAAAGACACAGTCTACTCATATGCAGATTACTCTGAAATATTTAATTTGCACAGTTCTGGCTTTCAGTGACTAAATGCTAAATCGTCAGCTTATTAGTATGCCTGCATTTAGTGTGCCCTTTAATAAAGTGCGAAACATTTCAAATGAGTGATAAAAATGTTATAAAAAGCTGTTTAATTCTTCTTTATCTTTCCATCACATCCTGAAAGGTAAGAGTCTATTAAAATACTATTCACATAGGACACCATTCTTGAAAACACACAACATTAGTCTTGAGACCTACTGTCATTAAAAAAATTCAAAGCAGAAAATGATATATATTCTGTAAAAAGGGGATTCCAGGAAAATAGATCTGAAAATTCTCCACTGCTTGGAAGTCATTATCTTTGTTGGTGTCCTATTAAAAAAAAATTCTTTATAATCACAGTGTGGATATGATGCTGGTTTTACATTGTTATACCAGAAAATCTGAAATAGATTAACATGGTATGGAAAATGCTACCACAATCTTCCTGTGTCTAAACTCTTGAAGAAATCTTCCTGTTCCCAATGCATGCCATAATTTCCTCTGAATGCCAGGTACAGTTTAAGCAGGCACACGCTCACTGGTCTCTGCCCTTTGGGTACTGCAGCTTTTGTCTCCTTGCCTGTTGTTTCTGAACAACTTTGTAATAGAGCGCTCCAAGGAAGAAAGACTTCAGGCAGCAGCCCAGAGAAAGAGGCAAGAAAAATGTTACTGCTCTCTTTCAGCAGGCTCTAGAGTATGTAAGGACAGTAACTAACTCCTGTGGCCATATAGATCATGGAAAGAAACAAAAAAAAAAAAAATCTCGTAGTATGGAAAATATTTTTATTCAACGTAAATTCTGTATGGTCAGAGTTTCAACAGGCTACTTAAAAAAACGCATGCTACCTAAAACCCCAAACACATAGAGTCAAAAACCATAGACTTAGAGCACAGTAATTCTTTTCCATAGATGTCTGTGAAATCACGGTCAACTAAAGAGAGAACCCATAATAATCTGAAATCAATTTACATTACAAGACTCATTGGACTTCACTGTCTCATCATTTGTCACTATATGAGGCAATCTAATATTCTGCCTTAGCAGGTGCTTCGCTCCAATTATTGAACATAAATTGCAAATCCTTTCCTATTTCTAGACTTCCTTTGAAGTAGGATTTAGGAAGAACAGTGACCTCTAGTATCCCAAGATCTGATGTCTTTGAATTAAAATTTTGTAAACATACTGTTCATAAAAAAAAGAAAAAAAAAAGACTCCACAGAGTCTAGATGAGGGGTAGAGTAAAAGGGGAAATTACATTAAAGAAGTCAAAAGGAAAATTATTAACACCTTCAAAGATTTAGACATTTCTAATAATGGGGAAGTCAGAAGTGGAAGAATTGGGTGAAAATACCACTTGCTTTCTGTACCCATCCATGGGAGAAGAAAGCATAATATGCCCTTTGACTGATGGCAATGGCTTGTGTGGGACAGAAGGAAAGAAATTGAGAATATAACCAGATCTTGTTCACATTCTTGCCCTGAATGTATAATGGGCCTAAATCTTGTTATTTTCTTCTATGGCATTTGAGATATCTGCCCTTTCCGAACATCCCTAACCTCTGAAGATCCACTACATCTCATCTAATTGCTATGCAGCCTTCTCTCCAGCAGTCCTGTAAAACTCACTCATTGTCATAAAACCTGGTTAATAGATCAGCTTGTTTGAAAGCAGTTTTGACTATCAAAAATCCTACATGACCCCACCTGCAAGGCTATCCAAAATCATTTTTATTCTCTCCTTATTAATTCTTCTGGGGTTTTTTGGGGTTTGGGTTTTTTTTTTTGTGTGTTTGTTTGTTTGTTTTTAATTATCTAAACAGTTTGCCACTCCTAAATTACTCCAAACAATAAAGTCCAACACAACCTTCTAAAAGGTAAATATTTTGCTGGAAAAATAAATGGAAGTTTTGCTTAAAAATGGAAACAAAAATCAAAAAAGATCCACTCAAAAATTATGGTGAAAAGTTTTGACTGATCTGAGTTATCTTGAGGTTTTAGTTCTTAAAATCTTCTGTGATTTTGATTTTTTTTTTTATTCCAATTGAATAATTTGAGGGGAAAAGTAATTGTGGAACATGAAAACTGCCTCTTAGTAGTTATGGCTCCTTGTACAGATACTTGATTTTAAGAGGATATGCACACTGCCACTTGACAGAAAATGCTTTTACTACTTTCCTTTCATCTTAATCCTTTCTATTGACCAGGTTAGGAGATATTTCACCGGCAGAACAGAAATGGTTGATGTATTAGCATGGTTTCAATAGATTCAGGATAAAAGTACAAATATCTAGTTCATGGCTTTAGCTTCCTTCCTGTTGTCTCATGCTGCTAGTCTAAGGATTTGTAGTATCAAGTAGCTTGTGTTTCTGTTTAAAAACTTTTTTAGAGTTTAGCTGTGGTAAGTAAAGTTTTAAAAGCTCCAAGTTTTCAGTAAGGGAAAGTCTTAAATAGAGACTTGAAAGAAAAAGTGAATTAGAAGCATTATTTCTTCATTGCCTACTACTGGGCTTTAATGTTCATTAGCAAATAGATGGATGGGTACAATTTTCATCTATTCATTTATCTATCCAGAAGAAGTATTTCAGGACATTTTTACTGCCTCTGGAATTTGGGATGTTTACAGCAGCTATTTTATAACAAAAATAATCCTTTCTGCAAAGGTGCACACAAGGACATGTACAGTGGGCAGAGGTGGCACCATGGAGGCATGGGAGGAGGAGGATGAAGGGCAAATTATTGCACAGACCAGAGATGTGGAAGAGGTGGGGTGTTTAGGGCTGCACACAGAAATTCAACCAAAACAAATCATCCACTTCCATCTTGGATTATCAGTAAATTGTTGCTCAACTCTTGATACCACAGGAGAAACCAGACACCAGATCTTTTCTAGCTAGGGAAAGACTTGTAGTTATTAGATCACTCCCTAGTTAGTTGCAGAATTCACCTACCATCTAAGCCTTTCACTTTACAGAAGAGGTGATAATTTAGGAATTAAACTATCATGACCATGTTGGAAATAACTCAAGGAAAAGTGGCCTAACCTGATAAATTTTGCTGAGTGGAAATGTCTTTTTTTTTTTTTTCCCCAGACTGTGGTGTTGTAATCTTACAGGCTTATTCCTTTGTTTAGGTCACACATACTTGGAAAAATGAAATGAAAATTAGTATCGAACTACTTAGCTGTATTGGTAAGTCTGTAGAAATAGATGACATTTTCATTTTTTCCTTCAAAGTGCATCTGTATTGGCTCACTATGGAGTTAATCCCATACAAGCTTACCATACATAAGATAAAATTTCAATCATTTAGACCAGTAGTTTTAAAACTGCACTGTTTTAGTTATCCTGAAATATTGTTTTTTCTTCATAACAAAACTCACTCAAGGAACATTAATATTGCCAACTTTTTCTGAACATCAACTTCCAGTTTGAATAAGATGGAAGTAGCTACACCCTGAGAAATGAAGAGAACTAGGCTGCCTGAATAGTTTACAGCACAAGGTTGAAATTAAACGTGCCATTTTTCACCAAAATATTGTTTCACATTACTGAAGAGAAGTGATGGGCCTGAGGGCCTCATGCATTACAAATCTCATGTGCTTTAAATTGCTAGTAAATCACTTGCAGTTTTGCCTTTAGTAGTTTCTGCCGAGCTCAGCATTTATTGCTTACAGCTGAATACAGCCACCTAAATCATCCATCACAATTTTATAACCCACAGTCGCTTTCCATTTCATACACCAAGGAACTGGCACATCTTCAGAATGGGAATGGCTGAACACACTCTATACACACTGAATAGTTCTATATTGGCAGCTTGATGCAGTGTTTTTAATGGCACAGGGAGAAACAGCCGGGCGTTTCAGGCATCAGCCTTTGACCTCACCCGAGGGGACAGGGATCGAGCGTCGAGCCTCCCCCACAGGGTGGAGTTCAGACCTCTAGTGCTTGCTGCCATCATGTTGCTTACATCCACATTGGCCCCACACAAGAAATAAGATGAAACTTCACCCAGCTGTACCAAAGACACTGATGAACAAGGAACACTTGAGCAAATACACCCAGACCTGGTTTGAGAGATAGGCCAAGATTTTGCCAGGCTTAAACTTCCAGTTGCCTTTGCAAAACTCCGGTATGGGCCAAAGTCTGTCTCTCACTAGCTGTAAAGTGTTTTGTAGCTGTAGATAGCAAAATGTCTGTTGCTAGCATTTAAGTCCCTAAGGAGGTAATGCCTTTGAGATCAGTGAACGAATAGAGAGAGGGGTAAAATTCAGTTCTGTGCTAGAGGCCAGCACCTCTTTATTTACCTGGAGGAAGTGCACAGATCATGAATCACACAGGAGTGGAGAGGTTCAGAAGTTTTGGGTTTCCGGAGCCTGATAGAGTGGTAAACAGCAAAAACTAAAAAATTTCAGTGTAGCCAGTGTTTTACCAGATCCAAATTTGATGCCACTATATAGTGCTCAGAGATCTAATTTAACTTCATTACTTGCTGTTGAAGGCTCTCTTGCCATATATATATATTTTCTTGGGATCCAGCCATATTGACTCTGAAACATCGAGTTTATGGGCTCATTTCAAAAGGGTCTGATCCAAATTCCTAAAATGGACTTTTTTCCTTCTCAAATTGTACATTGTCCTTGCATAACAACAGTTGATTTTAAAACTCTGAGGTTACACCTTATTACTTCAGCTCTGAGTTTTTCAATGAAGCATTCAGACTGTAGAATTTTTCAGAAAATTTTGCTACAAACTTCATTTTGATGTCTCATCTGTCATGCTCTTAAGAGCCGTCATTTCATATTGTGTAGAACTGCCTTTGTTTTTTTTTCCCCGAATGGGAAACTAAATGCATAATGTAATGGACCTTTCCACACTTCTATTATAAAATAGCATTTTGAATTATTACAAGCACATTACTTCAGCAGCAGAATCACATCCTGTTTGCTTACTATTGCTAAAAAATTCCAACAGAAATTACAGACTAAATCCAAATGGGTATTACAGACAAACCAAAGGCTCCATCCATTTACCCACCAATTGTAAGGTCACCTAGACATATTATTAAAGAGAACAAGAGGCTTCTTTCTCTGTAAATTGATTGATATGTACTTTAGATGCAATGGGATGGATACTTAGTGGAAAGGGATAAGTAGTTTTACTGCAGATACACTGTAAATGAAACTTATAATCAATAATAATTAATAATCACTATTAATCATTAGCCAGTTATTTAGCAATTAATCACATCCACCTAAGTATTAATTATACATTAACTGATAAGTATTAACCTACTAGTAGTTTATAATCTTTTATTATTAATTACCTAAAAGCAATGATCTTCACAAAGGAACGATTTTCATATTTTTCAAAACTTCTTTAATATTTATTTTCTTCCTCATACTTTTAAAGGGGGAACCCCTGTTCCCAACAATATGTCCTTGGATCCTTTAATTTGGGTCAGTACCAGCCTGCCACAAACAGACCTGTATCCTTAATTTTTTCTGATTAATTTACTTCAATGGACAAAGATGCTGTAAAATGCCTAAGTAAACCCAGGAGCCTTCATCATGAAGACTTTACTAAGGAAAAATAAAACTGAGTTTTTATTAAGGAAAAATAATACTGATATTCATTTCCATTTTTTATTTCAAGTTACTTCTGCTCACTAAATTAATATAAAACAAGATAAAAACAGAAGGACAGTGAATGTAATAAAACCGGGAACTCTGATTTCAGAAACCAATGTGTATTACCCAGATTTAGACTGTGTTCATAAGTGCATGCAATTCACATTTTAATATGACTAATACAATTTATTTCTATTGAAACACCATAATTTTCAAAAAGCAACACAGAAATTCAGAGATCGACATGATGACTCATTGATTTAGTGGGAAAAAAAACCAGAAAAGCAAAACTAAACACACAAGAAATAAATTTGCTCAGAACAAATTCTCATTTTTAGTTGGTTTTCTACAAATAAAATGAAGTTTTAAATTATTCTGAGCTGAATGTTCCTGTTTATATGGTAGATGATTAATGACACATAATGTGAGGGAGATCTCTGAATCTCCAATTAACTGACTTCCAGTTGTAGTTTGGGTCTTATCTTTTTATTCAAATAATAGAAATGCTATAGCAATGCTGGATATGCTTCAAACTATGTTTATTAGTCTGCTGTTTAGGCCATAGTAGCTTCTCTGGCTACACCTTCATTCAAATAACAGGAAAAATTAGAAGGAATAAACATGCTTGGTCCACAGCTGGCATAAATCAGTACAGCCTCTCTGTCTTTGGTGGAATGACACCAATTTATAGCAGCTGAGGATCTGGCTCTCGGAGCCAAGTTATGAGCCAGATGAGCACAATGGGATGCAAAAAGAAGGCATAATGTGGCCATAAATTTGCTCAAAGGCTCTTCACATTTCAATGATAGTCTCTTTGTAGAATTCAATTAGCATTGCTGTTTCTACTCATAAAATATATGCTCTTCCTGAATAATTTTTTCCTTGTTCTTTTACACTATCCAGAGGCCAAATCTTACAGCTGCTGCTGAGGCTAAATCTATTGATTTCACAACATGCCTTCAGTATGTAGGCTGGTCTATTTGAATTTCTATTTTAAACAATATGAACTTGGAAAGCAGTCTGGTAATGTTCTTTGGAGTGCAGAATCTAATATTTGTCAGATGTCTCAGTCCCTCAAAGGTTCAACCCACAGTGCTGCCTTTTTGCAGTCATTTTATTTTTGCAATTTATCAATTACATTTTATGTCATGTTGGGTTTTGTGTTCTGATGTATTAAAAAAGGGTATTTGTGTGAGTGTGAAGCATATGCTATAAAACAACCAATAACATAAATAAGAGACAGAACAAAGTATCTTATTTACTGAGTGGTGATAGTGTAACAAAAAAGAGAAAATTACAGGAATAGCTTTTTCATCTTTGTTGTAAAGCAAGGGAGAAAGTAATTTAAAACAAGTTTCTGTTAGTATGTCATTTGTAAAGACCACTGCCTTTAAAGATTTATTACAATTTTCAGTAGATGTAAAGTTCAAAACTAAGAAAAACAGATACAAACCCCAGCAATATATTACCACTGTATTCATGCATTTTCCTGTCCATTTATTTTTAATAGCTAGTTTGAGCCTTTTGACTGAGTCAACAACCTAGGAGGAACAGCAATTGTGACAGTCCCTTCTCTGTTCTTCCTGGGCTGAAAAGTCATGGCAACTGCAAAGGTCAAATTGTTATCCTCCTTTCACGCTGCCATTAGCTGCATTATTTAGGTGCTAAATCAGAACTCCTTTTCCTGTCTAGCAATATCTCTAGAGGGTGATATCTGCATCCCAATAGTGTCTGACTTTCTCCAGCCTCTTCTATATACCATCCTGAAAGTTTTTCAAAAACGTACTGCACGCGCATTCCTTGTGCCACCCTAATATTCCATTGAGGACACATTATATATTTGGCCTTTTTTCAATTAATCTCAAATTTAATCTTTCATTTTGCCTGTCCAAATTTCTCTTTCAGTTCATTTTTTTTTCCACACAGTTGCTAATGCAACATGTGCCCCGTCTTTCCCTTTACTTTCAAATTCCTCCTCAACAACCTTCCTTAGAGATCATCCACAAACTCCAGCCGTGTGGTTTAATGGCATTACTAAGGAACTGACAGGAATGTAAAAGTGCTAGATTAGCATAGTCCTCTGGATGTGAACCTCTTTAAGAGCATCAGAAAAGAAGAATTGTCATAATTTTTGTGTCTAAAGTGTCTGTCCAGTCCTTGCCCATCTACTCTGTCTGTGAATTTTTAGGGCAAGACCTATGCATTGTTTCATATTCTACAGCATGTGGAGCTGGATGTGATTGCTTTCCAAAGATGGATCATCACAATAAATGACAAACAGTGTTCAGACTCCTTGGCAGTTCCTGGGCTGGGAACACAAACTTAGAACATTCCAAAAGAAACAGCAAGAACTGGAGGATGTGACTACACCACGACAACACAGGCCACTGAATTGTTGAAGAGAGAATAGATCACAGGGTATAACATTAAGGAAGATACATCCTTTAAAATAAAAATCTAGAGTATGTTGGAAAATACTTGCTTAACATTGAAAGCTTCAAAAAGAAAATTTTATAACCATAATTGAAAAGTATGAAAAACTTGTTATAAACAAAACAATATTCAACCATGATCGAATTAACAATATTCCAACAGAAAAAATAATGACAAAATGAATAGTGCAAAAATTCTTTATTAAAGTTGTAGTTAGTTTTAAGATGAACTGTACAAGATTTTCTGTTCTATTTTATCTGAGCAACAAAGCCTTTTCAGAAACATTTAAATTAATTACCATAAATTTCCCTCTAAAAAACCTCCTCTGATTTAAAGGAGTCAAACTACCTTTGCTTTTGTGGTTTGCAATTTTTCATTATGACTGATTTCAGTTTTTCCCATCCATTCTTGTAATTTTGCAAACATAAAAAAAGCCTTGCAAATTTTGCAGGTTAATTTAGGCTAAACCAGTATTAGGTTGTAACATACATGAACAAATAGCTATTTTAGCAAACAAAGTTGGTTATGTACATGTGATCTTACTCTGGACTTCATTCTTCATTATCTGTGGCCATTAAACTCTACAAAATGAGCTGAATAATTCTGTTTCATTTTGGCAGGATTTAATTCCTATACTTCTTGGTAAGCATTCTATAAGCAACAAAGATTCAAGCACACTTTCCTCTCAGCCCTTTTGTGCAGCTAGGGTGCTAGCTGAAGGATTTTTCCTCTTCAACAAATACATGGACGATCCTTTTAATAAAAATCACAAACTATAAAAATAGGGGCTAAATTTTAGTTTCCATTTATTTTTATTTTAGTTTCAGTGATACCTCTTAGGCTCAGAAAATCCAAACAAAAAAAGCTTTTACTTCAGTTACCCATACTTAAAGCTTTGACCCTGTTCCAGATTCTAAGTGAATTTTTTCTAATGCACTGCCTAGATGCCCAAAAAGAAATCACAGAAGAAGCTAAGAAGAGATCTTCTCTTCATCAGGCAGAAATAGCAAGATTATTTTATTTCCTCTCATCACAACTTCCTCAACTGCAGTATTTGCCAAAAGAATATCCTCCAATCCCATTCAATTTTTTAAATCGGCTATTACTGGTTAACTAAATAGTTTGAAGAGACTAAAAATGGAAAACAAATTAATTCACAAAAAACATCAAAGTCAGGTGAAGATTTATCTTCTATATTTCACCTGAGGCTAATAAAGTCTGTAAATAACATATTGTTAAAAAATTTTCAAATGACCATAGTCAGTGATTGGGCTTTGCTACTAATATGTACTTATGTCAGTTTTTTGTGGGTATGGATTTTGATCATATGACAATTTTAAAATAGAAATTTATATGACTTTACCAATTTACTTCCCATAACAAGTTTATAAATGATTTTGAGTGAAGATTGTGAGTGAGGCTGTCAGTTTTGATGTCCAAATTATTAATATTTGATTAAGAGGAAACTTCAATACATAGTTGTGACTATGTAATTACACAGTCACACACACAGTTGGTTCATTTTCTGTCATTTGAGTGATATTATTCCATAATTTTTCAAAATAATTATATACCTCATGTAATTGATTTCTTCTTTGTCAAGGGAGGTTCCTTTGAAGAAGAAGAGCCTTGTTCACGAGGAATACATCATTTTGTATTGTGTGAGGTGTGAAAGAAGAACACTATAGGTCATGTGCAATCTTAAACATAAGCTGTTCAACACAAGCTGTTAAACACATATTGAGGCGCTCTGCTACATGGCATCTGAAATTCCTGTGGCTGTAGTAACATGTTATTAACATATATGAAGGGATAATTAAAGAATATTGGCAAACATTTTGCCTTTTAAGCAGTTTCCAACTTTCTAGAATGAAGGAGGAATGAAACACTGAATTTGCACAGTGACATTTCAGATCCTTAGAAGAATATTTTAAGTAATATTTTCATGTAAATATAGCTATTGATTAGGCAATAGTCAGCAAAAATGAAAGATTTATGAACTTACTAGATTAATAAATGCTTTAGGGGATTTTGAATTTTTGACTTTAAATTCTTATGCTCTTGTGATTTTTATACCCAGTTCCATAAAACAATTTTAGTCTCAAAAGCCAGTGACATCTACTCATATATTAAAGGCCAGGTATATGTTTAAGTGTTTTCTTCATCCAAGTTCTTCATGTATTGCTGCACTCACACATCCTTGTACTTTCTGTGCTTCTTTTGTGCCTTTTTTTCTGATTTTACTCACAGGTCTATGATGTATTCTGAGAATTACAGTTGGAAAGAGGCTGCTCAGTCACAAAGCTCCCTGTATCTGCTTGTTGTCTTATACCTCAATCCAAGCTTTCCTGGGGAATAGTAATATCTCTATAATGTACTTGCCTGTTTAGTATAATTGTCCCAGGGCACTACCATGATACAAAGAAACACATAAATAAATAAACAACAAATCCAATATTGCAACTCTCTTCAGATTTTCTGATATGCCTCATTTTTTGAAATCTCATAGGCAATTGGGATTAATAATATGTTGCTAAAGTTTTGCCTTAGAAAACCAGGCAAATACTCTTGTGATTGAATTATTTATAAATATGATTTATTATTCTTGGGTTTGATTCTTGCTGCTTATATCATCCTCTCTTTGCTTTTCAGACAGCTTATGAGTATGGGAAAACTTCTTCTCCATGTATCAGCATGATTATTTCCAGTCACTGAGTTCCACATAAACTGTGTCATCTTGGTGCATTGGACTCACCAAATTTTTAGGACCCCTGTGTTGAAAATCTGTCTCATAACAGCTGGATTCTATGCACAGGCCACTGATTTTAAACAGGTTTCAGATGAACTTTATGCTTTTTTACTTTTCATCATTTCATGACACTTATCTGCATGAAACACTAGGGACTTCCTACAAGCTATTTCATAACTTTTGCTACTTTAAGTATGACTGATGTTCTACTACTGGATTTTAGCTTTATAAGTGGTGGAATTAAAAGTTTTCTCTAAATGCTCAAATTTTTAGGAGGTAATTTAAGGTAAAAGGATCTTAGGAAGAGCCTTGACATCTCCTTGGTTTCTTTCATTTTCCAACCTAAATGAATCTCTTTTTTTATGATTATTCTGCTAAAATTTTTAGTTTCAAGGACCTGAAAATTGGAAATCATGCTATTCTTGATTGTGGGAGTGCTGCATAAGCACTATAACAAGCAAACAAGTTTTAGGGAAGTAAAGATTGGTAATGCAGATATTTCTTTGATAAATGTTTATCACTCTCCTACATAAAGCTCTTGATGGATTCATGTATTGATGAACCAAGCTGTCTGCTCTTTATGGGAGGGACTACATGATGAAGATGGGACAAGATCTGGAAATATGTCCTCCTGACATATTCTCATGCATTCAGTCTCAAGGGTGGAAAAAAAATTGTGTTAATACGGAAGAAAATGCTTATGTTTTGTGAATAATTCCTAGGACTCTCTAACTTTTATCATGGGGGTTTTGTGTCACTGGTAGTTTCAATAATTTAATAAGAGATATTGCTTATTGCCGCCAGTCTTGTTTGGTGCTTGCTCAGGGCACTGTGAACACTGTTACAGGGGATCCTGTATTCTGAAGGATTCTTCATACTGGCAAAAAATAGCAAAAAAGCTACTTTGGGCTGGAGTAGTGGGCTTGTGAAGAAGGATGATATTGTACTCCTCTCGCCTAAGCAGAAATCTCCTCCCTGGCTTTCCCTGAACACCTAGGGAGCTGTGGTAACCCACTTGATACAGGTATGCAGAGCTAATTCTGCCACAGGTAAGAAACATATCCATATTTCAGGAAAAATGAATTGAAATTATTGTGGAGCTTTGTGGAAGCTAAAAATCTGTAATTCTCATCATGGCTGCTTCCACTGCCTGTGCCAGGAGGTGCTGTTGACAGCATGATTGTTTATCTTCCATATCAGCTGTGAAACATCTTTTGTCTGCTTTTCAACTGCCTCATCATGAAAAGTTTCATCTTGAGTTCATCTTTTAAGGCGGTTATAACAATGCACAAACAACTTAAGGTGGTCATTAAGGATGCAGTTTTACACCCTTTCTGCAGGGAGGAAAGAACAGATTGGTATTTCATCTCAACAAGTTCAGAACTGCTAGTTCTCTTTTGGATGTCTTTACCTTGCTCTATAAAATCTCTGGTTTTGGTAATATTTGCTTTAAATTCGACTCTTGCTGTGGATGATTGATAACTAGAATGAGTATGCAGAACAGAAGGATTATGGAGAAAAATACTGTTACATGTAAGAGGTCTGAAGGGATTGACATACAAGAATAGATTAAAATTTTAATATGTGTAGAGTAGCTAAACAAAAACTAAGAAGGGATTGATAGTCATGCAGGGAGTAAACACAATAACTTGAGGCAACTGAAGGAAATTAATCAGAAGAAAAATTAGTCAGAAAAAAAATTAGGAAAAGTAGAATCGATTAATTTCCCAGAATAAAAGGGGTATTCCCAACACTTTAAGCCTTAAACCCAATATAGAGGAAAACCATAATAGGATGTTCTCTTGGGAGAATCCCTCATTACAAACAGATATTATTTTCTGACCTACTAGACTGCTAGACTAGACTCTGACTCCTTTTTACCAGCAATTTTTCTGTACATGTAATTAACTTTTGGAAGAGTGCCAGTGAAAATACTGCAGAAAATCCTGTAGAATACTGTCTCCTTATTTTCATATGGACAAAAGTGATAACTATTAACTGTGACATGGTATAGGAAATATATACTGATTCTGTGATTTTTAAAAAAATGACAGTAGGCTGTAAGCCAGGCTGGAAATTTCATTAATATTGAAATTAAATTATCTTTTTTTGTACTTTTTGTACTTTGCCACCTGTACATTGTAATATCTGTTGCTCATGAGGTTGCCCAGAAACAGGCTTTGGGAATATACTGTCCCTTCAGAACTATAATTAATTACTATTGTTTCCCCCAAAGGATTTCACTTTCAGATCATTTATTTTCTAGAGTCACTGATGAGCTGACTGGGAAAATGAAACACTTGAGTTTAATTACCAGTTAAAATTATAGCTTTCTAAGCAGGTACTTCATCTCATACCCTTTTTATAATTGTTTCTCCTTATGATATAATATGCAGTTATATCTGCTGTCTTTCACATTTTCAACAATGTCTTACTACCACTTTCAAGGCAAAAGGAATATAAAATGATTGCAAGAAACTTAAGTGTGGCTTTAGAGTGCACTAAGCAGCACGGTTTAATCTCTCACAGATGCTTACTTATTTTCCCAAGACCAATGAAGAAATGAAGAAAGGAAATGAATAAATACGTTCCCAGAAATAACATACTGACATTAAAACTTTAAGGTATTTTCAAATATAAGTTTATAAAATATAATGCAAATGAGACAATGGATATAAACTGGTTTATTAATTTCAGTGATACACCACCATGACCACCAAATGTAGCACTTGAAACCAAATTCCCAGGGGGGAGACCATACCCTCAGGACCTGAGCTCTGCTCTGCAGTGTGAGCATCTTCAAGGTAAGGTCACTTATAAAAAAACCACATAGCAACACTGTTAGCCACAAAAGACTAAAAATCTCAAGCAGTAATATTTTAATCACCACTGGTTTTATAAAATCAGACTCTGTTCCTGCAAAAAAAAATAGCTTTCTTCCTCACTAGCTTGCTTGGGTATTTACAGACAGGTTATTCTTTACATTGCTTATACTGGATAATTAAATGGAGTTGCATCTGATTAATTAGCTGAACTAATAATTCTTCTGTATTTCACCTTCATTTTCTGTGTCGCCACTCTAATATTCTCTGATACAATCTTTGCAGTATTACTCTTTCTCCTGGGAGATGGGAGAGAGGAATTCAGCATAGTTGAAATAGTGAAAAATCAAACCGAGGAATCGACTACAACACAAACCCAGCTCAAATGAAACATTTGGTCTACTCCAAGTAGGAAAATGTTTATTGCTATGACCTTTACCTTCTAAATCTTCATTAATTCTAGTATGTATCTAAACATACTTCAGAAGTCTTAGCCAGCAATTTTATTTTTTGCAGTTATGAATTAGAACTACTGGAGCTAAGCAAGCTGCTAATAGGATGGAGTTGCCATGAAGCTAATAACTGCACATATTTAAAGATGATAAATATTTTCTTTTTCAGGCATGAATAAAATTTATTTTTATTAATGGCAGATACCAATGAATGAGACAAATATTATGACTTGAAACCATGTCATATTTCCATTTGTGTTATGTGTTGCCTAGAGAGAGTGACATCTAAGAGAGAGATGAGTTTTAAGAAATGCATGCATAAATTAGAACTGAAAGTATTGTAATCCTTCCACAAATCAGAAAAATCTATGATGCCCAGTTGCTTGCTTATGTATCACTGACTATACATCACTTTATTCTTGTCTCCAAGAAGAAAATTATATATGCTTTGATTTCTTTAGAATTCTCTGTCTCCTCCACCGAAAGAATCACCAACACAAATCCACAAAATTCACCACAGACACATCTCTCCAATGTACTGTCTATAAATTGCAGCACATTTCTAATTTTCCACATTATACACATGGCCATAGATAAAAACCGCCTCAATTATCTCTTCGATTTTACTGTTGTTGGGTTTGGGTCAATATCAAAAAAAATTGCTGAAATTAGCTATAAAGATGAGCAAAGGGAAAAGCAACACACACACACACTCATCCCCTCCCTCCTTGATTCTAGGATAGTTATTCCTTTTATTTTGATTGTGTGAGACTACCAAGGGTTTTTTTCAGTTTGGTTTCATTTTGTGTGTGTGTATGTATCTTATACACAAGATATTTCTTAAAGTTTTTCACATTAAAAAAATGTGTTTCATATAGTTGTTTATTTGCTTTTCTAGATTTGAGGTGTTTCAAGTGAGCAAATGCTCAGAAGAGTGAATTTCTCATCATAAATAAGGGATGTCGTAGATAGTTTTGTTTGTCATCCCCTCCTACCTCCAAGGTCTCCTCTTTGGTCTTTATTAGATTAGGCTTTCAAATTATGAAGGTTTTATATAACCTGACTACTAATATTTTTGAAGGTAAAAGTAATGGGATAACATTATCCTAGTCATCAGGAAGGATAATAAAATCTTAAAAATACAAGCATCCAAACTGAGATGACAAGAAGAAGCACATTAAATGTGAATGTATTGAATTAAATGGAATCCTCTGAAACATAAGGTCACAGCATATGATATATCTTATAAAATATTTTGCACAAAGAATGGATTACATGTCTGTTGTTCAAGATCTTAATAGATTCTAGATACCACAGTGATGACTTTAGGAATGACAGTGCTTTAGAGAAAACTCTGCTTAAGATTTCGATTAGGACTAATTCATGAACAGCGCAGAAGGAATGTCTTAGGTCACCAAATTTAATTTTCTCATCTTGTCAGCAAATAGAGCCAGTAGCCAAAATTCAGCCCTCTTTCTTTAGGATGTGCAACACTTATACCTTCAGGTTTAGATTAAAAGTTTTGCTAAACAACAGAGACTGAAGAATGCACAGTAACTTTTAACTAAGAGATAGAAATGAAAGAACAGGAAACGTGTTTGCTATGTGTTTCCAGTCCCAGCAAAAAATTTCTTTTGTCTCAATAGATCATTACTGACCCTTGCAAATGGCATATCCCTCCTTCAGAAAGGAAGATTTCCATAAGACATTTAGAAAGCCTAATTTCCAAAGCAGCTTCTCCTCTTTTCCTGCTTCCATTACAATTACAGTGGGTGAGAAATAATCTTAGGAATAAGTTAACAAATTTAAAAAACTGGTCCAGTCATTGTAGATATAACAAGCTGATAAATTTTATCATCCATTTTTATATGAAGATACAACAATGTCACCTGCTAGGCAAGCCAGAAATAGTTCACATTAACCAAATGAGGAATACCTTAACAACAAGGATTTTGATCTGCCTCAGGCATTTTCCAGTGTTTGCTTAAAACCCTAAATCTGTTATTTTTCTTAGTCATCAAACTTGCCAGACAGGAACACAGCCATTTATATATATGTAAAAAATATATATGTTTTTTCTTGTTTTTCCCACCATAGCAAGGGAAAACAGGATAGCACCAATTTTATCATTATTTTGACTGTGGTAGCTAGGCAGGATGACTGCCACATTTCTGTTGGCAGTGCATAAGCACTGGGACAGCGTATTCCCTACCCCTCAACATCAAAAGTCACAAGTCACTAAGTGGGAATCAGATCCAGCAGCTTCTCATTTCACAGGAATTTCAAATCTTAGGTAAGAGATTCTTTGGCAAAGCTCAGACCTATAAAGCTTTCCTTTGCCTCCTGTTTTCAGGAAGGAAAACTCTCACCTGCTGCAACGTATTTCAGACCTAACTTGTTTCCTGCATGGCTCACAGAAGGATGCATTTTCTTTACCCCAGCCTACCTCATTTGAATGTGCTGTTGGCATGTTCATATACCGTCATCATTAATTATTAATTGAGGTGCAGTGAGTCAGCGTCTTTCCTGTATTATTTCTTCAGCTTAGATCTTGCCCTGCAGAGGCAGCTATTGAGCTATCAAAGGCAGGAAGATGTTATGAGACCTACAGTGTCCCATAACTTCGACATGCTCTCCCTGGCCCCTCATAGGCAATAAATATTTTAGAAGGGAATCAGATAGATAAGTGAATAAGTGAATTAATTCACATGTCCTTATTTATGAAATGCTTGCTCCGAGATTCTGTTAAAAATTTACTTATTAGAGAAATGGAAATTTGCTTTCATGAAATGACCATCAGCCTCTCTCTGCCACACAACTGGCCCTGCAAACAGCACACAGATGAGGGCACAACCTCCTTTTGAAGATTAAAAGCCCCGACAAAATTGTCCCAGTCTCGTAACACCATTTGTGTGAGCAGATATGCCTATCATTTAAGAACAAAAAAAAAAGTAATTTATTTTATTTATAGATCATTTTCCTTGAACTTTAATTAACTTATAGAGGGTCAGAAATACAGTTTATGCTTCAAACAAAGCTGCTTTACCCCTTTGAGATACTTGGTCTCTTTCAACTTGTTCCCTGATAAAAATATGTTTGTGTTGAGGCCACCCTTCTATGAAATACTCTTTCTTCTTTCTTTGTCTATCTGAGACTTCTATAATTTGGAATATACTTATTTTCTGCAAAATGTTTATCTATCACTTCATTATTGGATTTGATTTGTTATGGAAACTGAATGTATTTCCATTTCTCAACATATTTACCAGTGAGACCTAATAAGAGATCTTTATTAGGAGCCCAAATTAACTTATTTTAGACCATTCTGTTACATAAACTGAGAAGGACAGACTGTCTGAGGGAAGTCTTCCCCTGCTCCTACAGCAGCAGGTATGCCTGCACCATGCAATGCAGGAATTTATTGATACTTCTGAACAGGAGAATTTATCTATCCGCAGCTATGCAAGGGATGGCAGCTCTCATCCTACACGTTATAGGCATGCTAGCAGTCTGTACACAAAGTTTTGCACCCTGAATGCAATCACTAATGCTGATGCCAGCTCCTGGGCTAGTACCAGGTCTGTTCATGCAGATGTTGTAACGCAGGGTGCAGATTTGCTCAGAGATATGACCTTCCTTCCGGCCAAGGTTATTTCCCTGAGTGAGACGTGACAGTACCACAAGTCACATGTCTGAACTTCTGACTGACTGTGGTGGGTTGACTCTGGCTGGGTGCCAGGTACCCACCCAATCCTCTCTGTCACTCCCCTCCTCAACTAGACAGGCAAGAGAAAATACACCAAAAGGCTCATAGGTCAAGATAAGGACAGGGAGAGACCTCTCACCAATTACCATCACAGGAAAAACAGACCTGACTTGGGGGAATTGTTTTATCACCAATAAAATCAGAGTAGCGTAACAAGAAATAAATCCAAACTTTAAAACACGTTCCCCCTACTCGTCCCTTCTTCCCAGGCTCAACTTCACTCCAGATTTCTCTACTTTATCCCCTGAAGCAGTGCAGGGGGACAGGGAATGGGTGTTGCATCACATGTTGTTTCTTCCAATCCTTCCTCCTCAGGGGGAGGATTCCTCACACTCTTCACTTGTTCCACAGTGGGATCGCTCCCACAGGGGACAGTCCACCACGAACTTCTCCAGTGTGAATCCTTCCTACAGATGCAGTTCTTCACGAACTGCTCCAGTGTGGGTCCCTCCCATGGGATGCCATCCTTCAAAAATACTCTGATCCAGGGTGGGTCCCCCATGGGGTCACAGTTGCTGCCAGCAAACCTACTCCTCCAGTGTGGGCTCCTCTCTCCATGGCAGCTTCTCACAGACACCACCCCTGCAGCTACCAAAACCTTGCCACACAAACCCAATAGATTCTAACCCTCACCTTTGTGAATCACATACTTAAGAATGGTCATTAAAATCTACATTCATTACAAATCTTCACAAACTCACATAAACCAAAAAACAATTCCCCACACTAAAATCAAAATATGATCAAAACACTGAAGGAAAGTGAACAATTTGCACATAATTCACCTCTGGTCCCTTCACCACAATTACAAAAAACCAGGTATGTTCATGCAGATGTTGTAACACAGGGTGCAGACTTGCTCAGAGATATGACCTTCCTTCTAGCCAAGGTTATTTCCCTGAGTGAGACATGATAGTTCTCTACTTCCCATCAGCATGTGATGCCCAGCCACTTCCTGGGAAGCAGGGCTTCCACAAGTACAGCAGTAGCCAAAATGCTGGTGTGTTGTCAACACTTTTCTAGCTACCAATACAAAGCACAGAACTATGAGGGCTGCTATGGGAAAAATTAACTCCATCTCAGCCAGACCCAGTAGAATTCTTTATGCTCCTTAGTCTTCATATTACAAACGTAATGTTTGCACTGGTTGGTGCCACAGTGAACTGAAAAAATCCTTCTTTCTGTCAAGCTCCATCATATATTTCAAATCAAAATATATTCCACTGTAATAATATTAATTAATGTAACTAATTAGGCAAAAAATATCCATAGGGCTCTCATCGACTTAATATTTTTAACTATATTTTCCAAAAAGATGAATGAAAGATGGAAGGCTAACGGGCAGATAACAAACGACAATTTTTTAGCTACATTTAAATTACAGTTAATTTATGTTTTCCTCTGTACAAAGATGAGGATGATAGCTTAATTTTTCATTGACTTTTAACACTTTGCAGCAGCATGATGTTAAAGTAGATACACAAGCATTATTTCTGTGAGCATAATTGTCTAATTAAAACTTGCTCCACAGGACATCTTGCCTTACAATGTATAGGACAGACATATAACGTTTCTCTATGTCCCATGCCCAATCTTCTGTCCCCACATTTCCATGACCCATCTGTCGTAGCAAAGCTTCAAAACAGAACTGACTGTGAACAGAGATCCTGGAGCTGAAATGGCCCAAATTCTGAGAAAATTAGGATTTGGGGCTTGCCCACATTCTCCAAGTGGGTATTTCAACTTCACTTTTGGTAAAGGAATTGAAGAGTTTCAGAAACTTATTTGGTTTTGGTTCTGACTATTTCTCTTTTAGTAAGCCAGTAACACTGAGAAATGCTAGTTCATTGTAGCCATCAGCCAAGGACGTTTTATAATTTGTCTGTAACCCTTTTTCTTCTTAGATTCCTTTCAAATTGCAGTATGGGCAACAAACACACATCTTTTAATTTGAATTCTCTTGTTGAGACTTTCTTTTTCTGAACTCATTCAGTAATGATGATACAGTGAAGGTTTCTGATATTTCCTTCACCATGCTCAAGGTCTTTCTTTCATATTCCATGGGGTATAAATCAACATTATAATTTAAAAAAAAAATTGCAGCTGAGATTAAAGTCTCGCAGCAGGAAGAAGTAGAAAGTATTGCAAGTTTGTAAAGTTTAGGTGGGACAGAGATCTTTGCTTCAGTGATATGTAAAACCCTCAGCTGGACCAATATTTTAAGAGAGAACAAATGAAAGAATTCTTAGCCCGCTGAAATTATTTAAATTTATTTGAAAAGCAGAACCTTGGATTTATAGCTACTATGACCAAAAGAGTAAAATACCCACATATTTTTTAAGAAATTCTTCATTTTACCAATATATTGATATTTAAGTGCGTGACAGTCAAATCAGATAAGCACTATCTTGAACTGACTGAATCTAGGGACAAATAATGTTCTATGTCAAGAGCTGAGTTGTGGTCTATACATCCATCTTTATAAGTCTCCATTTGAAATAGTAATGATATCATCACACATTTTGCATTAAATAAATAAATAATTTCTGCAGATTCCAAATGTATAATGCGCAGATGCTCCAAAAGCATGCACATCAGCTGAAGTTTTAGTGCAAACTCTCTATGTTTTTAAAATAAATCTTTGGAAAAAGTTATGCTTACCTTTTCCTGTAATACTACAAATAAAAATAAGCAAGACACTAAAATGCCAAAAAGAGAGATGTCACCTAAGAGCATATTACGGGCAACAAATACATTCCTGTGAATTCACAGTAATATTTCATTTCAAACAACTTTCCACTCTTGTGTGCTAGAAATGACCCATTGTTGAAAAGCAATGTGATTTGTGACAGTGGTGGTGTGAGAGTTCAATGCAGGAATCTGTAAACACATTTCAGTTCTTTCTCAGTAATTGCTGAAACAGGCAAAAAAGACCATTTTTAAAGGTTTAGGTTTTAAATATTTTTTTTCTGTTTTTTGAGTCCATATTTAGGCAGGCCACAAAAATCCTTACTTTTCACTCTCATATCACACTCCTCACAAATGACACCACACTTCAGGAGAGGATAAAATTGACAAGTTGCAACGAAAGCTCCCCAAAAGTAAACATGTTGCAATTTATTCAGGGACACAAGCACATCTCACCTTGTCAGCTTTCAGACTGTTGAGCTGAGAAAAATAGGTGTAACTTTCCATTAAAGGTCTGCTTTAAGCCTGGTAGTTAAGAGCATAAAAATGGTACCTTACAGACTATTCCTAAATCCTAACTATGAACCACTTCTAGAGCATTGATTTTTCTAAAGTGCTGAGCACTCTGCTGTTCAGGACAAGATAAATGCCTAGTGATGTCTGTGTGTCCAGCTTTAGACGTTCATGTATATGGGTGCTTTTGGTATTTAGGCTACATTTGCTTAAATAGACTTAATTTGTTCTACAGGGATTTGTAGGCTTTGCAGACTGCCTTTCCCCGTTTTTCGAGGTGTCAGATGGTGTGGTCTGCTAAAAAGCGATGTCAAAAATTTTCAAATGTGAATTCTGGGAGTGTAATCAGATGAAAACACATGCAATAAAAGCATAATGGAGAATGGCTGCAATTTGTTTTCTTGTTCACCTGGTGAGCCTTGAGTCTGATGATATTTACAGCGGACCAAGCTGCTTGCCTGCACTTATTCTGAGCAAGCTGCAATACCTATATACTGTTCTTGGTCTTTATACAACATTTTAAAAATATATTACAAGGTATTTTATTAAAGAGCTTGCAGTGACAGTCAGCTCCTGACACAAGGCAGTACTGGATGGGATGGTTTTTCACAGCAACAAGGAACGACTGGCTGAAGGAAGCTTGGGAGTGGCCTCTGAATGCTGAAAAAGAACAGCTGGAAGAGGGGGACTGATTTAGCTGGGGGATGAGAGGAAGTTAAGAAGAAGCAAAGAGAGAAGAAGTAAGGAATGTGCAGATGAAAAGAAACTAGAAACAGAGGTATCAGTGAGACTGCAAAGAGTTTTGTCATCAAGAATTAATAGCTTTACCATGATGAGAAGGAGAAAAACAGTCAATAAAGGGATTCAGTGACATAAACAGAGCAAGAGATAGGAGAGGGAAATTCCTTTGTCAAGGGTACTCCAATTAAAATGGAAAAGAGTAGCAGGCAATGAGGGTACATAATTGCTGAATCAAATCCACCTATGTTCAGCTCATAAACATGCACGGATTTCAGCAATGCAGTATTGTGGAACCAGTGGCTCCAAGAGATGTTAGATGGAAGAAAAATTACAGCTTCTAAGTGTCTGAGTATATTTGCACTTTAAAAACACAGTAAAAACATACCACAAGAGGTTCTGTACTTCCCTGAAAGACCCATTTATACTGTAAAATTAAATTTCTTCCAAGAATCGTGAATCAAGGACATACTTCAGTTTGTCATTTTGAACTCTAGCCCTCATTACCTTAATGGATTTAACTTAGACCCTTAATCACAGGTAATACTGTCCATTGCTGTAATGATATTTCTCAGTCATGGAAGGAAGACAGGGAGCTGGCAGCCTGCTGACACTACCATTGGCCACAACAGGCTGTTTTGGCTGGTGCTGAGTGTCTTTGCCATGAGGTCAGGGAACGGGGCCAAACCCCTCATGAGTCCTGTTATTCAGCAAGGAAGCTACATTTGGTGGCCCAGTACCTCATTTTTCTGTCTGTTAATTAAGACTGAATTAGGGAAGCTCTGGGAGAATTGTAGCTCTTATCTGCAGGAGGTGATGATGCTGCTGCTGCTGCTTTATGCTCCTGTTTGCCATCTGAGTGAGTTCCAGGTAACAGCCACTAGTCTTTACACCCCAGATACCTGCAGCCTTGCATTGGTTCTACAGTGAGATTTTCCACAAAGGAAAAAGGCATCAGGAGAAAGAGGTTAATTAGGCAAAGTCTTCTGTCCCTACATAGTGAAGCAAGTGCCATAATGAAAGCCAATATAATGAGGCAAGTAGAGGACTTTGGCACAGTGATCATGCCAGGTGAGTAAAATTAGCCTGCTTTCCTTGATAAATCATAACATATATTTTTAACTAACAAAAGCCTTAGTTCAAGTATAGATAAAAAGTTGCTTCTTTCCTTTGTTGTCACTTTCTAAAACATTCTTTCCTGTACTCTGAGGATATGGTCCACAGGTGAAAGGAAGATTGTTGTTGGGTCACGAGCACGAGTAACCTGGAAAAAGACCTGACTGTTAATGCTGCTATACAGCCTTCCTGGTGGTGGCAGGGATAGTTATAACCCAGCCAACAGGTTTGGGAAACTTTGGCTAATTGAAAACACTTTGCTGAGGTGAGTTGGCTCTTGTAACTCTTTTGGTGTCTATAGAAGGCTTCTCTGTGAAATTCTAACATGTAACTTAGCAGTATGGTTTAAATTCAGAGAATCTTTTCTACCACAGAAATACCACAGATACCCCTACGATGAATGTTATTATTCAAGTACTCAAAAAAAATTCAGTGAACCATGCAAGTATGTAATTATTGATTTTTTTAAAATAGATTCTAATTTTTGAGAGCAAAATTAGCAAAGCACAACAGCAAGGTAATAAAGCAACAAAATTCAATGCCCTTTTTGAAACATATGGAAGGAATCACTTTAGTGTAAAAATAAATAGGGGGGAAAACCACCTGAAATGACTGAGGTAACTAGCAATAAAATAAGCTACAAGAAAAGCATCAAACCAAAGTCTCAGAAGAATCTGGCCCTCACATGTTTTTTCAGTCAATTCAAGAAATCACCGAACCTGCTGTGACAAAGCGCTGGTATGACATGACGGCTTCTGCTGTATCTGAAACCCAATCAGGTTTCAAGGTTAAAGCCTTATTTATGTTTTCAGAGTTTTTCTTTCTAATTTCTAAGGTTATATCTATGAATATTGTAATATCTAATCTGAAAATTTTTAATAGGTTAAAAGGCAATCTATAATCATCTTTAAATGTGATGTTAACAGCTTCATAGTTAAATCAGGCCATGAAAGATGGCTAAAGGTTGTCTATAAAAAAACCGCTTTTTTTATGACAGAGATAATTGAACCCATAGAGAGGAAAGTATAAGCTGAAAATGATTTAGAAAATTCATCATGAAAGTGTGTCATTATATAAATTTAGAGGGAAAATAACTTTTTTTATTTACCTATCTCTAATGAATTCATCCTTCTCTGAACAGACAGGCTAAGTGAATGTCAAAATGTTAATGATGAACATGTCAAAAGTTAGACTTTAACCTTGTCACATTCTTCATGAAGCTTAGCAGTTAAAAACAGCATTTCTGATGTCTTTGTAATGCAACATGAGATGGAGCCTTTTTTTTTTCTTTTTCTTTTTTTTCTTGAAGGATAAAAGAAGGATGCTTGGGAAAAATTGAATTCAATCAATTTGTTAGCTTTTTTTTTTTTCTCATATCAATGTATTATGCAATGAGAGAGTGTCCTAAGAGAGCTCAAAATTTCACTCCAGCCTGCATATAAAATGACTTACATTATTCTCAAAACGTCATTCTTTATCACCTCAAGATAATGACGATGACAGAATGGAATATGAAGAAGGGAATTTAAAGTCCTGTTACCGTTTTTTTAGGTCTGTATATTAGCTGCAGCGCACATTGACTCAAAATTTTTCCATTTTATCAGTGATTGTCAAGTAATTTATAGTCAGTGTCATTAATTGCCTAAGTAATGAAACCAGTAAGCGTACCTCTATAGCAAACAATAATGAGGCAGAACATCCAAAGTACTCAATGATAACTAAGCTGTGTCAGGCCCTGGAACATGTAACTTCTTTTCAAAATGAGTGTTCAAATATCATTTAACTATTCCTTTAGACATTTTTCATAATGAACCTTCATTTTAGTTTTTAATTTTCTTAGAGTTCAAAGATTAAAACAATTTCGAACATCTCTATTTAGTGTTAGGACTCCACTTAATTTTGTGAATTCTCACAAGAAAAAGGCATTTTCTTTTAATGAGTTTTAAACAATGAGCATGGACAATGTCTCATTTGTTTAAAAGTAAAAAAACAAAGGAAATGGAAAATTCTGTTGAACATACTTGATACTTTAGTAGTGTTCAACATTCATTAAATAAAAATTTTGCTTTTATTTTTATTTTACTCAAGTATTGTTTCAGTCAGGAAAGAAGTTCTTCTCCTAAAAATGAAGTTGTCAGATCTTCAGCTTGGACAGATTTTGTAAAAGAAGAAAGGTACCTATCTGGGGATATTTAAGTTTGAACTTGTATGTCTCAAAAACTTCCTAAATGTTTTAATGTATTATGATGAACTACTGACACTGAACAGTAGAAAATTGGGGCTGTTTCTGCTCTCATTTACAATATCTTCATAGGGGTATATGTTGTTTACTTCTGTTAAATGCATTTCAATTTACGTAAGTGTATGAATATAAAAAAGAGACCCATTGGGGTTATTTCTTTCCCCATTATGTGTGTACATTTCATTACAACCAAATCACAGCTGAGGAGCTGTTATAATGCACTTGGTCAAAGTTCAGGAGTGTTACACCTCTGTATCACTCTTCCCCAGTTTGATAAATAGAACAGACCAAAATATAACCAATCAGAAATGGACAGGAAAATAAAATGTCGTTCTGCCTATGATTCTCTGTCAGCAGCTGAATGCAGCGTAAAGGAATAACTCTGATGATTCTGTAGCATGTTATTGTTCCTTCACAGAGAGAAAATCAATAGTTCAATCAAACCAGCTACTAGAACAGCAGATGACATGGTCCCAAGATATCAGGAAGAAATTTTTTACAACGACAGTGATAAAACACTGGAACAGACTGCCCAGAGAAGTGGTAGGCGCTCCATCCCCGGAGACAGTGAAGGTGAGGCTGGACAGAGCTCTGAGCAACCTGATCTAGTTGGGGATGTCCTTGCTCATTGCAGGGGGATTTGGACTATCCCTAAAACCCAAAGTATGCTGTGATTCTATGATGCTACAAAAAATAATTGGTCTGCAAAAATGGCTACACTCATGCATTGCATAATTTTTTGATACAGATGGAGTGGTGTATAGAGGGACAAAAATAAAAGTGCATGTCTTCCATGCACAGTGGATTTAAATCTAATGTTTGTCACTGAGGTACCTAATTAAAAATGCATTTTAACCAAGTTAAAGTTCTTCCAGAAGAAATTATATAGAAAAGCACACAAAACTCTGTAAATTCCCTTTATATGAGAATATAAAATGTATGAACTTACCTCAAAGAAGAAATGCCTCAATAAAAGATTCATTCTCTTTTTTCATGGATGATATTTTGCCATAAATGAAGGGTCAAATAAGCAAAAGATATTATCACTAGTATAATTTGGGAGCACCTGGGATTTATTTCCATAACAAAGAACTGTGCATTAAAGACAAATGAGACGTCGCACCCAACACTTTCAGATGACGCTACCTGTAAAGGAGAGCTAGCTGCAGATATTGAATCAATAACCCACTGCTTTATGAAGCTCAATTGTAAGTTAATACACTTATTCAGGCATATATTTTTAGATATCTATGTAAACCAAAGAAAACACAATTCAAAGTTGAAACTAAGGTGTTTGTCATTATCAGATAGAAAACAAAAATATCACTATTGAAAACCAATTACACATGAAGTACTAGTGACAAAAAGGGACCCATCCCCCTATATTTAAATGTGTGAAGAATGGTATAATGCAAGAGAAAAGAAAATCTAGGAGTTTACAGAAATTTTCTTCAATATTTTTTCCTTTTCAATTAGAAGTAAATAATCTTATTAGAACAATGTTCCTCAACCATTCAAGCTAGTTTTCTCAAGAAACACATTTACTGAAGTCTCTGCATGAGTTACTGCCCCAATTCCACCAATGAAGACGCAAAGGAAAGGTCATCTTTTATATTTTATATTAGGCATACTTTGCCAGTGCTGTTAAATTACTTTTCTGGGCATTAGATTCCTGTTAATTGGTTAATTTTTGCATTTTGTTAACTCAGAACATTATTAATGTCATGATAAGCACTAATGGAATACAGTTTCTTTCACTAATAGACTGTCATAGTGATGCTCAGATAGATCTTTTGCTTGGTAATCTCTCTCTCAAATAAGCCTTAGATGAAGAACAGCTAAACCAGAAAGAACATGCTCTAAAAATTGGAACGTATCCCTTATAGCTGTGCCTTCTTTCGTATATAGAGAAGAGCAGGAAAGCCTCATCTTCATCTGTCTTTGAGAAAGAGGATATAGTGCACAACTTCTACTCCATGGGTACAATTTTGTTGCTAAAAAACAGGGAATGTCTTGACATACTTCAATCTATAAGTTTCTGGTTTTCTTCCAAAGATGATTTCAGGTGGATAAAATGCATGTTTTGGAGCATAAAGAAACTATACAGGTCACTATCCTGTATAGTCCAGTAGGTATTTATGTGTATTTTGGATATTTGAAAGGGAACATTGGTATCTATATGTACATAGATATCCTCATATGAATTTTAGACTTATGAGCAGACCTACTAGGAGTGATCCTATATATAAATAAATTTTTAAGATTTTCCAGATAAAAAGAAAAATGCAATGAGGTTGATTATTATGTCAAATACAATTACCAATTTTTCTCAAACTACTTGTTATTTGAACTCTATTACATCTGAAATCATAGTAATCACAGTTCTTCTAAGGGCCTTGCTTTTTGTTTTTCTCTTTTTCAGATTTCATTGTGACAGTCTAGATAGAAGAAACATTTTGTAGCATTTATTTGAAGTTTTTCTTCTTTTTATCTCCTACTGCTCCAAGGGCAGCTTTACTAGTGTTCCCTAGCATCACAAATGGGAATGTTGCTTCTAGACTTAGTTCAGTTTTTCTATTTGCTTCAGATTCCCCAGTCTTACTAATTCTTTGAATGATCCATTTTATTGGTTGCATTTCAGATTTCAGACCCGTGGTTCTGCTGTTCCAATCCAAGACCAGTCACAAAGGTGTCTATACAAACAAATCCTAAAATGCAAATCCTGTTTCTAACTGGGATCACTTAAAAGGAATTGAAGCACTATGGATCAAGGCCAAAGTGACTTTTGTTTTCTGTTTGAGATTTTTAGAACCCAGTTTTCCTTATAAGCTCTCTGTGGCTATATCAGCAAAGACCATGGTGATGTTGCCCTGAGATAAAAATCTAGTCTGAAAAAAAGGTGATTGAACAAAAAACATCTTGTAAATCACACATTTCCAACATCCTGTTTACAGCCATGTGAACATTGGAGTTGGTCCATTCTTTCTGCAGGTGACTAAGTTTAACTTTGCATGACATAATACAGTCATGTTCTTATTCTACCTTCCCCTTTTCTTTGCACATGGCTTTAATAATGGTGTCATCCTTATGAAGACTGTTGGGCGAAAGCAGGGACTTTTCTTCACATGTAGTCGTATATTTTACTGAATGGCACCATGCCAACACAGAACAGTGGTAACCAAGTGATGATGACTTTAAGTAACTGAATATAAATAAAGTTTCCAAAACAGAAATCTTTGATAGGTTTTTTTTGGTGCATTTCATTCACTATAACTTCTACATGCAAAATTTTTAGTATAAAAATATTTGGGTTAAAATATATCTTAAGGGATTACTGCAACACTCTTTTTGCTGTTGTGTTCATACGGTTCAGGCTTAGAAAGAATTGAAAGCACTGTGTTTACTGTGCATACTTAAACAATCACTAGATAAACCACTTCAGTGACTTAAGTGACAGTTTGCTCTTTTTCCGTTCATGTTTTACTGATATATTTCTACTGCATGATCAGCACTTAGTTCATTTGCTGCCTGACTGTAGAGCAAATAGGAGAAGGATCTGGGTAACACATATTCATGAAAGTATCTGTACACAACAATTAGTACTTGGCTCTTTTCAGCATTTGACCATTTCATCACGGCAGGAGATGGTGCCTATGGCTCAGTTCAGATAACAACCCATATGCATCAAGTGCCGTTTCAGTTGCACTTACATAAGATGCTTTGTGAGTTTGGGAGACCTCTGTCCTTGTAATTGCAGAAGGAATGATCATAAAGGTCAATGAATCCTTCCCTACCTATCTGAAAGATCCATTCACCATTCACAACTTCCCCTTAGTCAAGAGTCTGAATTTTAAGATGATTCTTCTGTTTATATTGCAGTAATATTTTCCTACTTACAAAAACGTGACTGCTGTTTAAATCCTCTTTTAGAGAGACTTAAAAACTCATCATCACTTATCTCTCTAAGGAGAAGATTGAAACTAGAGAGGTGGTTTGGGGTTTTTTTTGTGTGTGTTGTTTTTCTGAGATATATGAACTAGAATGTGCTGGAAAAGACACCAATCCCTTCTGAAACTTTAGTCACAATGTAAGCACTATGAAACAGTACCACTGTCTGCATGGTAAAGGACTATACAGTCAGTACAGAGCTCAGGACACAAATTATATATATATATATATATATGTATATATACACATATATATGTGCACTCTGAAAAACTTTGGCATTTCTGATGAAATTCCAGATTGACAAAAAATGCAATACTAGTGAGTCTTTCAGTGGTAACTGGCACTGTCCACAAACATTTTTAAAACATCTGTTTTAAAAGTTAGCACGACTGATGAGGGCTGAGACTGCCCATACCAGGTCAGTTCAAAGTTCCCTCTACCCCAGTACCAAGGCTTCCTGGGGGGCAAATAGTGAGGTACAGAGGTCAAAACTGAAGCAGAAACTCTGCTTATTCTACAACTAAGAAGATACTGCAGTGCATGTTAGGGTAGGCAGGTGCTTGATTGACCCTGCTCTCTGTTAAACTTGTGAAACTCCTCTTCCCTTAGCATTTAAATCTGCTCATCCTCTGCTATTTTCTATAGGGTGAATAAATACAAGAAGGATCATATTAATACATTATCAACCTATAGCCCATTAAAAAAGTTCTCCCTATGGATTTGATCAAGCTGCTCAGAGCTGCAGTGCGGTTCTACGGGGCTGTGCTGTTGTCTGCTCTATTTACCATGTACAGACAAAGATTGCAGAGAAGTCTCTCTGTGAGTTAAACTCCTTTTAAAGAGAACCCCATTTGTGCATCAAATCTGCTCCCTCTGGGCAGCTCTGAGCCACATGCATGCTGAGGGCATGCAGTCACAGGGATGAGTCTAAATCTGTTCTGAAGTAAAACTCCAAAATGTAAACACACAAAATTCAGGCCTCGACGCAAACCAGCTTGACTGCTGATACTGCACCAAATTGTTTGTTAAGGTAGAGATACTCACTGCCTCCAAGCTTCTGATTTCAGTTTATAAGCTCCAGTATGAATGTGATTTTCGGCTTCTTAAATCTCAGAATTCCCCACACTGGAAGGAAAACATTAGGATTGTGTATGTTGTATCTATCTTTCAACTGTCAGTATAATTAAACCATTCAGGGGCACAAATACAACTTTTTATTTAAGACCAAAAGCCAAAGCAGATAAATGGGACTCTTGATGGCAAGTTGTATGCTAATAGGAAACCAAAAGATGTTTATAAATTCAAGTCCTTCCCAATCCCCTTTCAGATTATTGAATTCACTCTCCATTATTAAGCTTTGATTTGAGCACAAAACACAGTACAATTGTATGGAGGCTAGTAATTTTGTACTTGAACAGAACATTAAATGCAGATATAAAATATCTGATGGAAACTAGTTAAAGGTAAAACTGCTACATAGGAGATACAATGACACTTGAGAAAAGAAAGAAAGCCAGCAATTTAAAAGGTTACATGTGAACATCTATAAAGTTTTGAGAGAAAAAAGAAATTAGCATTTCTTCTCGAATGTGAAATATTCTTCCATGGGGAAAGGATGGAAAATGTAGTAACTTAAAAGTATACCAGATTTCAGATCTTTAGAGAAGATCCAAAAACATCGGCAAGAATGGTGGATTACAAGAGGTATTTATTCTTTTCTTTTTTTTTTTTTTTTTAATTCTCTAATACTTACAATTTTATGACTAGAAGTTATGGATACATCAGTTACCAGCTTTCTGAGTGGCATGGTGTGTTGCAGTAACAGCTATAGCATGTTCTCCTTTTTAAAATTAATTAAGGTTTCTTAAACATAAATCAGCTTATTTCAGGAAAAGGCATATGGTATCTTGTGAAAGGAATCCATACAGATGTTGGAGGAACTGCAATTTGAACAGTTATATTCAGTTTAACATAGAATATCAATGTCCTGTGGATACTCTCTGATAGCATGAAGACATTTGCATTCCCATTGTTTTGGTTGGTGCTACTTCACAGGGCAATAAAGCAAGAGACATTGCAAGAGAATCTTCATGTGGCAGGAGGAAAAAAATATTTACATAAAGGTGACAGTGCAAAAGGTTACAAGTAGTGGCAGTTATACAATAGCTTTTGAATCTAAAATAGCAGCACAAAGGAATAAAGAACAGGCTGTTGCAGTCCTCAGTTTCAAATTCCACTAGTAATGGAGAAGCAGAGAATGTTAGTAAAACTGAAAAAATGAACAGCAGCTTTCTTGGTACCATTCAAGTTGATTAAAATGGTATCGATGTAAAGCAATTTGCTTATTTTGTTTGTGCTTTGGAGAAAATGTTCAGAAGCAATTCATCCTTCTGTTAAAAATTTGCTATTTAAGATTGTGTAATGTCACCATTGATAAATTTTTTTATCTCTAACCTGAACATGTTAAAGTTTAGAGACATTTTTCAGGCTTTCTTTTCTCAGAACAACTCATTATATTTTTATCTCTCTTTCCTTTCACCGTATGTTTTAGACCGGTTCTTATTCTGTACTTGAAAAAAAGAGAGCATTATAAGGTTCATCAAAGGCAAAAGTTGGAGTCAATTGTCGTAAATGTGACCATCACTTCAGAGAAACTAATCTGCAATCACATCTTGTCTCAGTTATGAGCCCATAATGAAAAGAAGTATTAACCTCCTTTATTTGTATAAATGATATTTGCAAAAATCATAGCTGTTGTTTTATATCTTTTGGTAAAGCATAAAGTATGACAAATGGAAATAAACTCTAATTGAAATATCTGTATTACTGTAATAGGAAGAACATTTTGCTGTAAGAAAGAACATTTTACTCTTAGGTTAATGCCTTGCTAATTGTTTAAGGAAGAGAGAGGAGATATCTACACCAATTCTGTCCAAAGGACATTAACATTTCAGGAGAAGCAAGAGCAAGTGGCAATCCAGGAAAGAAACTTCTTCATGATAAAATGTCTGTCATTATTTTCAAGAACAAGAAGAGATTTTGAAGTTAAATAAAAACATAAGAAATGGCATAAGCATGCAAGTTAGCATTCTGTTCTGTCCGAAAGATCTTCTTTATGAAAATAATCTGAAGACTTACAGCTGGCAGGAGTGCAAGTTCCTGACCGTGCACAGTAAGTATGTGTCTGCAATTTGGTTCTAGCCCTAGGGAGATCTCCATCTAGATGTACAGAGATTTGATTCTGAAATAATCCAAATATCTTCTTTTTGGCCACTTCTGTCTTTATAACTTTGGCTGTGTTTATAACTTTGGTTGCTCTTTTTTTGGTTTTGTAAATTAATTTGTTGTTCTAATGGCATGACTTTCATTTAGAAAGATTTCAAAATATAAGGGTAACATGCCCTCGTGAGGTACGCTTCCAAGACATTCCTACAGCACACCAAATTTCCACAGATAATCCATAGCCTACTTCTTCACAGACAAGTTTGAGAGACAGTACTGCAGTGTCTAAAGGGATCAAACATGAACTGGCAACTATTCTCAGCTAAGAAATCTCTCTTTTCTAAAGCAAGTTACACTTAAGGAGTACACTTGATTCTCGATAGGCCTAATGGAATTTATAATTTAAGTATGAAAAAAAAGAAAACTAAGATGAATGAATCTCATACAGATTATATATTTCAAATGTGTTGGATATTCTCCAGCTAAGTCAGGAGACAAAGATGTCATATAATACTTCCGAAATTATACATTGCTAAAGAGGAATAACAGCTACTTTTCAGCTATATAAAATAATTAGTCGACAATACTAATATGAGTGTTTTCTTCTGCAAAGATTTTTTTATGCATTCTTTTGGATTGCAGTGTTAAAGATGACATCATAAAACCTACAGTTCTGGGGAAAAATACTAAAGACAAAAGTTGTCTCACTTTCTTTTATAATTAGTATGAGCTAAATATGGGCAAAGAACAGTTTGGCATTCAGGAGATTTAAATTAGACTGTATTGCTGATTTGTCTGTGACAGTCTAATGCATGGGATGAGAGTGGGTTTATAACAACTGCTCTCAGAAAAATGACTAAGGATTAAGTCACTTTTAGTTAGGAAACCCTGTACATTGTCTCCCTAGATATTTTTAGGCTTCTTCTCTTTGATACAAAAGGAAGTACTGAATGTATATGGGATGAGGCAGATCTATTATCAGAAAAAAAGATATTTAAAAGCACCAGATAGTTTGAGTGCCTACACATTTGCATATTCACCTTGCTATCACTTTTTCTAAAGTGCACCTTGTCAAGACTTTCTGTAAGCAGCCCTACTGTTCCCTTAAGTTACCTTGAACTCCTCGGTGTAGATAAAGAGCACATAATTAGTTGCTTTTGAACATCCGGGCCATGATCTACATGAACACTGAAGCATGAGAGTGATAGGGATGATAGTTCTAAACTTACTGAGCTAATTCTATGAAACCAAATGTCCTTCTCTTTCTTTTTAACTTTTTTTCTCAAGTACTTCCAGTCTCCCAAGTGGGGAGAGAATGGAAAAATAATAGGTCACTTCTAATCCCAATAAACAGGGATGAGCATATTCAAAATTTCATGTCATAAAAACAAAAATATCAAAAGAGAAAATATTAAATTAGTAGTGGCTTCTCATTGCTTCTGATTGCTTTCAGTCTCAGTAAAACCACCATTGAGAGAAGTCAACACAAAAGAACAAGAAAATACAAGGACAGGGAGAAAGACTTGTGCAAGTCCTAGCACAAAAAACAGCTCAGACAACAGAAATAATCCTTATTATTTGCAGCAGGTTTCCCAGGAGCATCAGACTCTAAAGCAGATGAATTTGGAATAGTGACAGTAGCAAATGGCCTGCAAAAATGCCAGTGACAGGAGGTCTTCCAGGCTGGTGTCCAAATGTTGGCTGATACTACATCAAAATAAACCATATGCAACAACAATTTCTATCTCAGAGCGCTAACAGCCCAGAAAGCCAACTGAATCCTGGGCTGCACCAAAAGGAGTGTGGCCAGCAGGTCAAAGGAAGTGATTCTCCCCCTCTCTGCTCTGCTCTTGTGAGACCCCACCTGAAGTGCTGCGTACAGTTCTGGTGTCTCCAGCACAAGAAGGACATGGAACTGTCAGAGCAAGTCCAAATATGGGCCACAAAGTAATTAAGAGGATTGAAGGGGATCACCTCCCCTTCAAAGACAGGCTAAGAAAATCAGGGCTGTTCAACCTGGAAAAGAGGAGGTTGTGTGGAAACCTCATAGCAACCTTCCAGTATCTGAAGAGGGCCTACAGGAAAGCCAGGGAGGGACCTTTTGTCAGGAACTGTAGTGACAGGACAAGGAGTAATGGGCACAAATTGAAATAGGGAAAATTTAGATTAGATATTAGGAAGGAATTTTTCACTGTGAGGGTGGTTAGACACTGGAAGAAATAGCTCAGGGACATTGTGGATGCCCCAATCCTGGCAGTGTTCAAAACTGGGTTGGATAAGGCCTTGAGCAACCTGGTCTAGTGGGAGGTGTCCCTGCCCATGGCAGAGAGGGTTGGGACTAGATGGTCTTTAAGGTCTATTTCAACCCTTAACATTCTATGATTCTGTGATTCTAAAACTGTAGTGTAAATCTTTTGTGTATACACAAGTCTTACCTAATCTCATGTACCAGTACTGAGCTCATAATTTCTTGAATCTCTACCATTTCTTGTTCTTCTGTATCTCTGTGGGCAAATTTCCCCTTCACACCTCCCACAGATGAGAATTGAGCCAACCTCTGCAGTGGAGCCCTGTCACCATCACTTTTTGATCATAGACACTCAAACGATATTTAAAAAGCAGTCCAAAATCGTGTTGTATTTGAGAACTACTGCTCTGGATAAGACCCAACCTTGAGTAAGAATAAGTAATATGTAGAGCATTACTCCCCAACTATAATTCCAGTTTATAAGTCTCACCAGTTTAGAAATTTCATGAAATAGCCCTTTTATCTGGTGAGGAGCTCTTCCATTAATTTGCTTCTCCCTTCTTGAAACAGTTTGTGTTTTTGCTCTCAGTCACACCCCAACACACTGATTTTACAGGTGTTGACAGGAGGTCAATAGGAAATTCTGGGTACAGAAGCACATTATAGTATCCAGCAGCATTCAGATATTAACTATGTACTGTGATTTGTTCCCTCCCAGTACCCAAAAATCAGTTTGAAAAAACCCAAACCAACAACTTAAAATCAAACACAACAACACTTCCACACCCACCACACACCCCTGCCAATTTCTTTTCTTCTTGAAAACTATGACAGTATAAAGTATTTACAAGTTAAATGGCTCAATCTTCTTACTTCCAAATCACTTCTTTTGTCTCTCTTCTTGTCTCCTTGATATGTAGGCTAAACCACAACTGGTTTGTGGTCTTGAAAGAATCTCCAGGTGCAAGAAAAAAACATAAAATTATGGTTTGAATGTTCTTTATAATCCCCTTACAAGAGGAGGATAAAAGAACTTTGCTTATACTTGGGAAAGTATACAATACATCTTTAACAGATTCCCTCGGGGGTATAGATATTTGCCTATAATTGCTCTTGCTGTGCTGCTGAACTTTTACAGACAGTTTCACTCCCTTGAGATGTGAAATTATATAAATATATAGATGATATTCTAAATGGAGGAGATTCCCCTGAAAAGGTAAGGGAAGAAGAAACAGCAGCATGATAAGTACTACATAAAGCAGAAGTCGAGATTTTGCCTAAGAAGTGTCAGGGTAGAGACACTTGGTGGATAGTGCAGGCAGCACAGTGATTTTTCCAGGGACCTTCAGATGCCCTGATGTAGGAAACAATTACAACAGTTAATGGGAACTTCAGGATATGGAAGAAAACATGGGCCCAGATTTTCTACCACTGTTCACCTACTGTGTTCGCTTTTACAAAAGGGAAAAGCATTGAATAGGGACTCAGAACACAAAGATGCAGTCAAACCCCTAAAACAGGAATTGAAAAACTCTCAGTCACTGGAGCCAGTACATCCCTGTGACCCTATTATGGCAAAATATTTTTGCTGAACATGGTACTTACTGTGATCTATTTCAAACTGGCCCTGACGGACCAAAGAGATCTTTATTGTTCAGCCTGACTGCATTTAAAGAGACAGAACAGAGATAATACCAGTGGGAAAAGGGACTTTAGTCTGAACAGTAAAACAAGTTAAGCCACTGACAGGTAACCTGTCTGGACAAAACCCGCGGAGCCTTGCATTGTTTTCCTCTTCCAGAAAGGATACTGGGAATGATGCCAGAACACCTCCACTAGAGCCTGGGTTAATCCATTGAGGAATTGCTTATCCTCCTTTGAGGAACAATCACTGCCAGCATGAACCAAATTTGGTTCACAGACTAACAAGCTTGACTTACAGGGTAAAGATCCTCACTGGTTTTATTCATGCTAATAAATATGGTAACTATAGCATATTCTGCACCATAAATGCTTCCCAGTTGTGGATATAATCTACTGTAAAAGCAATTATAAGGGAAAGTGATGAGGGCACCTTAACCACTGAAATTCAAACTGTAATCTGGGATTATGCAACTAAATTTGAAAGGGAATTCCAGTGTTGGTCGCATCTATTTAATTTCACAAATGACCCTACTGACAGTAAAAGCACAGCTTCTGTTTTGACAATATGCAATGCTTCAGTATACACCATATACCCAATCACTGCACTAGGATTAAATCACAATGGAACTATAGCCAATAGAACACAGAGTACAAGCCCAATAAAATGGGAACTGATGGTAAATTGTTGATATTGATGCATGTGTTGTATGGGAGAAACAAGGATTTATTTGTGAAAGTAATACCATCAAGGCCCAAGACATTCGTCTTTGACACTGAACAAAATGCTTGTCATTTTGAAATACAACCTGATGAAACTCCTGAAATTGTACTTGTATATGTTGGAAACAGGTGTGTTTGTATGAGAACTATTTGTGATGCTACACTTACAGACAACACCACTGTAGAGACGAGCAATCACTCAAATATCTGTAATTTTACCAAAATTGTGGGATGCGACTTTAACTATTCAGCTCCTGTCACAACCTACAAATTGTTACAATCTAGCTGCACACCATATAAAGGTTTACTGCCTACCCCCATTGGAACAAATTTTACATTGGTAAAGAAACTACTGCAACAGAAGACCTGTGTCAGCAGCTAGAATGTGTCCAAAACAATGGACACAAAACTCTAACCACTGCTCATCATGGCACAGAGAAGAGATATTATGTCCTAGAAAGAGTGAAGAAGGATGGGGGCCATCACTGGTGGGACACCTTATTTGTATGGTCACCAACAGCAACAGAAATTGTAAATCCGATGCTGCACCCCATAAAAATGTTGCTAATTTCTCTTGTATTATGCTTGTTATTGCATATTATCCTGTAGGTTAAAATGTGGAGAATAGCTAGATGTGTGACACCATTGCAAAGACATCCTGCTCGCATATATAATACTACTCAATCATGTTTAACAAAACCTTAATAATTAGGTAACAAAACCAAAGTCCCTCAAATTATCATTGGAATAGGGCATTAATTGTTTTTAGGCACAGAGGCAAGAGGCACCACACTGCCACTCTGTGGAGCAAGATGGATTGGCTTTCATCATGGAGTGGAGTGTGGAAGTGCATCCCCTCCCCAGTCCTAGGACCTGGCCTATGATCTCAGGAGTTCTTGTTAAGCCTTGACTAAATCACCTGGATGCTGAAGCATCCTTTGACTGTATGTTTGTATCAGGGATATCTGTTGTCTGACCAAGGTGGGGAACAAGAGATAATCAGTTAGGCACTGACAACCTTGGAACATTGTTTATTTAAATTGTAAGCCACATGGAGTAAAACAATTGTTATTGAACCTCTGAGAAAAAAACCTTCAGTAGTTACCAACTCTGATTATGACCAGGATGGAAATCTACAGATGACTAAAGCAAATGACTTGAGGAAACAGACCCCAAAACTCAAAGAGTATTGAAGCATGTATGTTTATTTACAGCGCTGGGGCACATGGGGGATAATCCAGCCTTTCATGCCCACTCGTTGCCTTTGCCTAGCTTCTTTTATTTTATATAATATTAAATATGCATTAGCTGTACTACATATACATTAATTGTGTTACATATG
>VZRE01004183.1:6608-29570 GCA_013396775.1 Cephalopterus ornatus
CACGAGGGGGGTCCCAGCCCTGAGCATCCCACGGAGATCCCAGCCCTGAGCATCCCACGGGTGTCCCTGCACATCCCGTGGCTGTCCCTGAGCATCCCGGAGTGTCCCCGCCCTGCACGTCCCGGGGTGTCCCAGCCCTGAGCATCCCACGGAGATCCCAGCCCTGAGCATCCCATGGTGCGTGTCCCGCGAAACAAATCCCGCCCCATCCTCTGGCAGCAGCGCTCCCACCCGTGATCCAGGTGGGGATTACCTGCCTCAAATGTCACCTGGCTGGTGACCAGCCTGTCCTGGGGCACAGACCAGCCCTTTGGGAGAGCCCCAAACCTCCAGAGCTCCTGGAGGCTCTCACACTCAGGTTTGGGATGTGACAGGCTGGATATTCATGGAAAAGGTTGTCCAGCCCTGGCACAGCCGCCTGGGGCAGTGGTGGATCCCCATCCCTGGAGGGATTTAACAGAGAGATGTGGCCCTTGGGGACACGGGTTAGTGGCGGCCTTGTCAGTGCTGGGGGATGGTTGGACTTGAACTTGGAGGTCTTTTCCAACCTAAATGACTTCATGATCAGCACCTCCCTCCAAGCTGTGGCCCCTGCAGGTGGCTGGTGGCCATGGGGCTCCTCTCCCTCCGTGTTTACAGGATCCCAGCACAGGCTCCAGCCGTGGCCGGCGCTGCTCCGGCCGCTCTCCGGAAGCGCAGGAAGAATGGAGCTATAATAAGAGCGGGAGGACAATGAGTGCTGGGAGCGTGTGGGGCACCCTGGGGCCACCCTTGCCACACAGACACCCGCTCCTGGCCTTGGCCACCCTCCTGGGCTCGGCCCAGCACTGGGGAAGGGGTTTGTTACAGGCCTGGGGCTCGGCGCTGCCTTTGGGAGACCGACGTGGGCACCTCGTGCTGGATGGAGCCCCTGTGACTGCCAGCGCAGCTCTGCTGCCCACCAGGAGCCCCCCTCTGTCCCCACTGCTGCAAAAGAAAGAGTGGGTATGCCCAGCACTGTGAGGGCTCAGGTTTGACCCCTGGACTGAGGATCTGGGGGGAAGCAGATCCACCAAAACCCTGAGCACTCGGGGTGATGCTCTGCCACCCACTCCTGTGACAGGTCCCGGCCGGAGCTGTCCCAAAGCAAAGGGGTGGCCAGGTTTTTCCTTAGCACTGGCTTTATTTTCACAAGGGTTGACACGAGGCATGGAGAACACCCAAACACTAGGACAAGGGGCCGGCTTGGCCGAGCCCACGCACCAGACCTGGTTCACGAGGCTACACACACCGAAAACACGTGGGGAACACGACAGGGGACACACAGAGCTTCGGTGTCCGGCGAGGGTGGGACAGGACTGGCTTGGCAAATGCATCTGCCAGGTGGGAGAATGAGGCCTCCTGGAGCCCACAGGGATGGAGTGACCGGTAAGGTGGGGCCGAGTCTCTCCGGAGGCATCTTGGAGTGAGCAGGTTGGGAGGGAGGCTCTGGTTAGGCCTGCCTGGGTGGCAAGATTGCAGGTGGAGGGCCTATGCTGGACCACTGGGAATAGCTGGCAGGGCTGGGCACCCCCTGGGCTCAGGTGACCCATGAGCTGCCAAGCAACTGTGCCATGGGGAGAGCCTGGTCTGTGCTCAGCGGGCGCGGGGCGGGCACTGCTCCCACCACAGCACCCCCTCCTCCTCCTCCTCCTCCTCCTCCTTCAGGAGCTCCTCTTCAGTCTCAGGGCATTGTCCAGGGCCACCAGCTGACGCAAGAAGCCGCGGTTGGGGATGATACCACGGTGGTCCTTGACCGTCTTTATGGCTTCTACGAGGGGCATGTGGTGGCGGATCATGAGGTAGGCGAGGACCAAGGTGGCCGACCTGCTCACCCCGACAGCGCAGTGCACGAGGATCCTCCCTGAGGGGCAAACACGGGGCTGGGTCGCGGCACAACCAAGGTCCCAACCGAGAACCTGCCCCGGGAGCTGGGGCTCAGGTGAGCAGCGCCCGGGTGGAGGGCCCCAGTTCTGGGGTGACTCGTGGCAAAGGGCATCAGCCTACTGAGGTGTCCCAAACCATTTGGAACGGGCCCAGGCACAGCTCAGGGCACGGGCTGGGGCTGTGACCCGGCGGGGCAGCGCTCTCACAGAGTCCCACCGTGGTCTGAGCTGGGAGAGACCCACACGGATCACGGAGCCCAGCTCTGCAGTGGGTGTCCCACGCAGGGGTCAAACCCACAACCCTGGAATTACCAGCTCCACGAGCTGATGCCAGGGTCACCCACCCAACCTGCTCCCTCCCTGCAGGAGGCACCACCCCGGGCTACAAACCCCTTTGTTTACCAGGATGCTGAGCCAACGGGGTGTCAACCCAGCCCCCGCCTTGTCCCTTCCCACCCCTGCTCCCCACTGCCCCACAGGACCCTTCCCCACGGACCTTCGTTCAGGGCCTGGTGGATGAAGTCGGCGGCGGGGTAGAAGTAGGGGCTCATGTCGAAGGAGGGCGAGTCGTGGGCCTCGATGCCCAGGTAGCGGATCCCGGTGCCCTCGTAGTACTCGGCCCCCCCCCTCCACTTGCTGTGGGAGGCGTTGAGCACGTGGGTGATGCGCAGGTGGGCCAGCTCCCGCCGGTTGGAGGCTATATCTCTGCACGGGGTGGGGTACAGGGCACATGGGGGACAGGTCAGACCGTTTTACAGCTCCCAAAGGCTGTCCCGCACGAGCATTCCCACCTGAGGGAGCTGGGCGCGGAGGGAGAACGCCAGGTCCTGAGGATTCTCGAGTTTTAAGTCAATCTCGCAGTGCCTGACACCCCACACCTCTGCCCACCCCACCACTGTAGCAGGCTGCAGCTTCCTGGGGAGGGGAAGAAGAGGGGCAGATGCTGAGCTCCGGGGACAGCCCCCAGGGAATGGCCTGCAGCTGTGTCAGGGCAGGATTAGGCTGGATATTTGGGAAAGGTTCTTCCCCCAGAGGGTGGTTGGGCACTGACCAGGCTCCCCAGGGCAGTGGGCACGGCCCCAAGGCTGCCAGAGCTCCAGGAGGGTTTGGATGATCCTCTGGGGCACAGAGTGGGACCCTTGGGGATGGGCCTGTGCAGGGCTGAGGGTTGGACTGGATGATCCTTGTGGGTCCCTCCCAGCTCAGGACATTCTGTGATCCTGTGAACTCTCTTCACAGCCCTGCTGGGAAGGACTTCAAAGTCCTCCTTCCTTTCTCACAGTGTTCCACACGCCTTCCTTTTCCCAACCTCCCCCTCCCAAGACCTCCCCATTTCCCCAAAGCAGCCCTGACCCCTCCCCAGTCCCTGTCCCGTTCCCATACATACTGGTCTCCCAGGTAGAGTCCTGGCCACACCTCATCAGCGTGGTTACAGGCCGTCTTGCCCGTGTACAGGAGCCTCTCCAGCTCGAACACGCTGAGGATGGGGTGTCCCCCGCGCTCCTCCCGCGGGGCCCGGCTCGGGGACCTGCTGCTGGTCCTGTAGAACCTGGACAGGAAGGCCATGGGAGCTGCCGAGACCCACAAGGCATACCTGTGGGGGCGCGGAGGCCGCACGGGGGCCTGGAGGTCACTTCTGCTGCTGCTGCCACCCACGGTCCTGCCAGGGAAGCAGGGGAGATGCTGTGAGGAGAACTGGCCCCTCAGTGCCAGAGAGACGCTGAGGGGCTGGAGCGTGTCCAGGGAAGGGAACGGAGCTGGGGAAGGGGCTGGAGCAGCAGGAGGGGCTGAGGGAGCTGGGGGGGCTCCCAGGGAACGAGGGACAGGAGGAGAGGGAACGGCCTCCAGCTGTGCCAGGGGAGGGTCAGGTTGGACATCAGGAGGAATTTCTCCCCGGAAAGGGTGGTCAGGCCTTGGAAGGGACTGCCCAGGGAGGTTTGGAGTCCCCAGCCCTGGAGGTGTCCAAGGAAGGACTGGATGTGGCACTCAGTGCTCTGGGCTGGGGGGCAAGTTGGGCACTGGGCCCAGGGGGGGACTCGATGGGCTGGGAGGGCTTTTCCAACCTAAATGATCCTGGGATTCTGTGGTGCTGTAACTGGGGGACTTCTCCCTCCGTCCCTTTTGCAGAAACACTGGCCCAAAGCAACCCGTTCTCCCCCCGCCGATGTCAGGCCAGCCACCCACCGCTCCCCAGCGGGAGGCCGAGCATCCCCTGCGTCCCTGCCAAGAAGGAAAACTGCCGGGAAGAAGTTGGTGCTGCCAGGGCTGGCGAGGCAGCCAGACTGCTGAGTCTCCACAGGCTGAGGTTTTGCTCCAGCCCCACGACTTTGGGCTGAGGCCACGTTGGCAGGAGATGCTCTGCACAGGACCACCTTCCTCCTGGGCTCTGGGGCCGTGCTGCCAGCTCGGGGCTGGTGCTGCCAAACTGGCGCTCAGCAGCGAGGAAAGGCAGCCAGGTCTGGGCAAAATACCAGTGCTGGGGAGGAGAAAGCCCCAGACAGGTGGAGGATTCCATATGGCACCAGGCAGCCTGGCCAGGACCCAGGCTCCTCCAGAGCCCTCCGGGGAGGGAGAGGAGGGATTAACCCCTCCATGTACAGCAGTGCTGCTGCTGCACCCGGGCAGCCAGGGCTGGGGTGGGGTGGGAAGAGTTAACTCCAGGGGATGAGAAGGCTGGTTTTACAGAGGAGCTCCTCTAGGACACAACGGCTCTGCTCCCAAGCCCTTGGGTCGTTGGGATGTTTGTCACACAGCTGCAGGAACCCTCCCCCTGGGAGGCCACAGTCCCTGGGCCAGATGTGGTCAGAGGGGCCTTTCTTTGCTTGGCTTGCTGCTGCCCCACTGACAGTCCCTCCCACGGGAATCAGTTCTCCTTCTCCCATCACTCCCACCCTGGGGGGGGCCCAAAGAGCCTCCCCTCATGCCCCCAGCCCAGCCCAGCACTGGCCAGTTGTCCCTGGGACTGGAAGGGAACCACAATGACCTTGGGCTGCCCAGGCTGGGTCAGAGCCTGTCCCCCTGTTCTGACGTGCTGCCTGAGGCACCAGCCAGCGGAGCAGAAGGAAGGAGCCTCCAGCCACAGCCATTTCTTGGCAACGTGCAGGGAAAAGCGTTGCAAGGACATGGGGGAGCTCGGAGGGAGCCCTGGGAGACTCACGGGTGTCTCCCTCCCCACTCCCTATTCCAGGGGGGCACTTCAGACCCGCGGGGAGCCGCACAGGGCAGGTCAGCCCTGCCCGAACTGCTCATCCTGGGCCCCCCAGCGCAGCGCACACCCAGATCTCACCCTGCTCTGCTCACGTTTGGACTCCTCCACGCTGGGAATTCGGACTTGGCAAAGCCCACCCGGGAAAGGCACCGGGCAGGGCCCTCAAACCTTGGGTGACCTTGGCTGCAGCACAGCCACATGTCCCCAGCACCGAGAGACAAACAGCAGGGGGGTCGGCAACTGAATCACGCAGAAGGCTGGAACTGGAGGAACTGCAGCCCTTCTTCCTGCCACAGCTGGAAAACCAGCAATCCACGCCTTTCCTGGGCTGCAGCGCCGGGAACCCCAAGGCCCAAAGCTGCTTCCAGCATCCCACCCCCCTGCACACCCCCAGGGCAGCCCCCCAATGCGTTACCGAGACACTGCCCCACATCCCAGGGCTGGGAACGGCCCCCGGAGCACTCAGGGCGCCCCAAACCCCCCCAGGCACGGGGTGTAACCCCTCTGGAAAGAGGGGGTCACTCCCTGCTCCCCCTGTGGCAGCTCCAGCCCCTCGTTGCCACGCTGGCAGGGAGTTGCCACCCTGGGTGCTCGTCTCCCTGGCGGAGAGACAGACAGACAGACGGACGGACGGACAGACACACAGATCCGGCGGGGAGGGGACGCCCACCCCTCTCACTCTACCTTGGCGAGGGCTGGGATTCCTCCTGGGAGCGAGGAGGGCAGGATCAGCTCCAGTCGGCCATGTCTCGCCGCTGCCGCCGCCGCTGGAGAGAGGCTGATGTCTGAACATCTATTTTAAGGCATGACATGTCCAGAGGCAGCTCTGTTTATCTCACGCTGTGCACGGATGGGGCGAGGGAGGCAGCAGGGACGCGGGGCTCGCCCGCTCCGGCGCTCGCAGGAGCCCCATGGCTGCAGCAACAGCATCCAAACATCCAGAGCCTCCTGCCAGCCCTGCTCTACCTCCTCCTCCTCCTCCTCCTCCCGCTCAGCAACAGCCACGGGCGAGCGGGGAGAAGGGGAAGCTGCTAAAGTGCTGCCCGTGCCGTGGTTGCCCACGCCGGGAATCTCGGGGGGATGTCTGTTTTATACAGCTGACCTCGTCCTCCCCCCACCTCACCCCGTGCCTTTGCACGGCCAGGGCTTGGGGATATTTTATCCGTTTGCAAGGGATATAAACCTTGGGGAGGATGGGGGAGAGGGTTTGCGGGGTGATAGAAAATAGAATCGTGGAGTGGTTTGGGCTGGAAGGGACCTTAAGGATCATCTCATCCCAAGCCCCTGCCTGGACAGGGAACGAAGTATTTACAAATTCATGTCAAAGACGGGGAATGTTTTGGGGGATTTTTTTTTACCCCCCGGGGGAAAAAAAAAAAAAAAAAGAAAGAGGAAACTGGGAAGATGGAAGGGTTTTGTTTTGACAGCTCCTAAACGACGCCGCTCATTTCACAAGTGCTGCGATATTTCAGTTAAACATTTCCCAGGCAGAACGTGCTCCTCTCCCCCTTTGAAGTGCCGGCTTTCCAGTTAAAAGTTTGACTCAAATCGTAAAGTAGGAGTGTGGTGGGAAAAACAAGCCGAGGAAGAGCCGAAAGAAGCTGTTCCAGGCTAAATGACACATTCCAAGATTTCTGGCACCCTCTCCCCCGCTCCTGTCTTTATCGAGACCCGGGAAATTCTCCTGGTTTGTTTTCAGCTGAAGTTGTGTTTTTCCCAGGATACAGTCTCAGAAGCTCCAAGGATGAGCAAAGGAGGTCCTGGCTGAGCCAACAGTGTCTCATGGCTGCGTGATGCTGCCAGCTTGGGAAAAGCCTGTCCTGCCCCCGGAAAAAAAGGGGTTTAACTCCACTTAACCTGCAGAAAGATTGAGCTTTTCACTTCTGCCTGGCCACAATCCTTCAAAAAACAAGCACTGAGTGACCCGAAAGGAAATTTGTCCTTTCACAGCTCTGTAAGACACCTTTTAATGTGGACAAGCAGCAGCCCCCCTCCCTCCCCTGCACCAGGGAATTAAATTCCCAGGTGACTGTAACATGGGCTTTTGAACACTACTGCCTCCAACCCCCATCACAAAAGGTTAAATCTGAATTTAAAGAAACTACATGAAATAAAATTAGGTGGATAAATGTTTTGGCAGAGCACTGCCTGCAGGGAACTTACTGGTCATTTAAGCAGAGGATTAGTAGTTGTTATGTTTCTGTTCCAATAATAATGCTGGAATTGCTTTGTAAAGCAGCCAGAAGTCCCCAACAAAGCCAGTGACTTCTCCTTAGATAATGAAATTTCAGAGGCTTTGAAATGCCTGGGCAGCTGCATCGAGGAAAAGTGTCACCAGTCTGTCTTTTGATAAGGGAAGTTTCTCAGACACAGAGCAGACCTCTCTGCCTCTTCTCTTAGACACAGACCAGACCTCTCAGCCTCACCTCCTCTCCTTGTTTTCCATAAAATCAGTGCTGGAGCCCAGCCTGAGCTGCCCCTCGCTCCCTGGCGGGATTTATCAGCTCGGAGTGTTGCTCCTGAAGCTCCTGCCCCCGGGGACATGAGGCTCTCAGGGCCTGGAGCTGCTCTGAAGGCTCAGGGAGGCACAAATCCCCCTCGGGATTTGCCGTGACCTTCATCCTCCTCGGTTTCCCACCTCCTCCCAGTCACCCCCAGCTCGCAGTCCTGCCTCTTTGCCCCTGGGAAGCAAAAACCGCTCTGAGAACTAAAGCGGCCAAGGCGCAGGGAGCGAATTTAAAACACAACCCCCCCCAAACCCTCCCTTTTCCTGGCAGCGATTCTCTCACAGCCGTTCCCCCCGGGAAGCTCCAGGTGCAGGACAACGCCCGCGGGGATCCTGCAACCTCATCCCCCTGCAAGCCGGGCCCCCGAGCCCAGGAACGGAGCAGGACCATCTGCTCCTTGGCAGAGACAGACGCCGCGGGGACGGAGCAGCGCGGTCTGCCGGGCACCTGTAGGGCTGGATGTTGTGGGGTAGCACTGGCAGAGCATCCCCACATCCCCGCCTGGCAGCCGGTGGTGCCGCTGCCACCCCGGGACGGGGGGAGTGATGATGCCACCCCCGAGCTCGGCTCCTGCCATCGAGCGCTGTCTGGGCACAGCAGGGCGGCAGAACCAGCCCCGAGCAGCTGCTTCCAGCTCACTCAGGGACCGAATCCCCTCCCGGCAGCATCAGTGGGACCCCCGCTGCTCCCGGGCTGGGCTTGGGGTCTGCAAGACCCGCCCTGTGAGCTGCGACGGAGGGCTGTTGGAAAAGTTCACGGATCCAGCCACTGGAGGCTGCTCTGGTTATACATAAATCACCTCTGAGCACTGTCAGGCGCGGAGAACTCGACCCAGGGAAATAAAGGGCGGCTTTGGAGAGTTCCAGAGCTGCCGTCTCCCGGTGATGCTCCCCGCGCATGTAAATGCGCCGTGGTCTGCACAGCCCGGGTTAGAGAGCAGGGATCGGTCCCTCCCCTGAATGCTGCGGGTCCAAAGCCCCCTGGGAGGCGCAGGAGCCAGGCTTTGTTACACCCAGCCCTAAACAGAACGAGGAGATGTTCCCTCCAGCACGTGCTGTTCCGCAGACCCTCTGCAGAGGTCTTTTCAGCCTCCACAATTCCATGATTCCAGCACCTCGCTGCAGGGGCTTTGGACAAATGGGGTTTAACTGGAAGTGCCCAGGAGGGATTGTGGGCTCAGCTGGGGGGCAAAACCCACGGGCCTGGGGAGGAAAATCTCAGAACCATTAAGGTTGGAAGAGACGTCTGAGATTATCAAGTCCAACCACGAACCTACCACCACGTTCACCACTAAACCATGTCCCCAGGTGCCACATCCACACGGTTTTTGAGCACTTCCAGGGGTGGTGACTCCACAACTGCCCTGGGCAGCCTGTGCCAGGGCTTTACAACTGCCCCTGGCACAGGCTGTCCTGTCACTGCACTGAGGATGAAGCACTGCAGAGGTGGGTTCTCTACCTCAGAGCGTGTCACAGAGGATTTATCCCAAAGGCTCAGGTCGTGTGGTTGGTCAGTCCAGGGCAGGATCGACTCTTTATCAAAACAATGATGTAATAAAGACTAATCCTCACTCTTTACTTGCCTACACTTAGGTCAGGCATAAAGATTTCTTTTGCCCTGCGTGAGCATGGGAAGAAATCCCGAAGCTCAGGGGGCCCACCCTGCCGGGGGCTCTCCCCATGTCCAGCCCACGCTCCCCATCCTGTTCACCCCCAGCACCTCTGGGACAGTTTTGTGCTCTTGAGTCCCCTCCCAGCCCAAAAATAAATATCTGCCTGCCTGTAAGGAACGTAGTGGAGGGCTGGGGACCCTTGGCAGGGAGGATGGGCAGTAACACAACCCCTCTGTGCCCACTCCAGCACAGCCCCAGAGCAGAGTCTTGGCTCCATCGATTCGCTGCTGGAGGGGCCACTTGAGCCCTGGCAGCGCTGAGCTGTTTTCCATTAAAGGAAAGGAAAAGGAGGAGGAAATAGCCGGCACCGGGCTCATTGTCTGACAGCTGTAAAACCCGCAGAGCCTCGATTTGTGCGGGCCCTGTGCAGGGGGAGGGAGGGAAGGAGGGAGGCAGCTGCTTTGCTGCAGGCTCACGGTGTTTATGGGCGATTACTCCGAGCTGCTCCTGGATGCGTTTTTCCTGTCATGCTCTGCCTCGTTCAGGTCAGGAGCAGCCCGGGATACCTTGAAGTTGCTACAGAGCAAGGGGGTTAAAAAAAAAAAAAAGTCAAAGGAAGAAAACCAGCTGAAAAAACCCCCATAAAGTTGGTGGTAAATATGCCATGAAATCCTGATGTTCTCTGTCGAGCTGGTCACTGCAGCTTGTCACAGCCTGTCAGCAGAGCAGCTGGGGCACAGGCCAGGACTTCTCCGGGCTGGTGGGAGGGGTGGTGCTGACCTGAGACTCGTCGTGTTTCAACCCTCATAAAGATGTCAGGTCACAGAATCCCTCATAAAGGTGTCAGATCATTAGAATCATGGAATATCCCAAGCTGGAAGGGACCCACAAGGATCATTGATCCAGCTCCTGGCCCTGCACAGACACCCCAACAATCCCACCCTGTCCCTCAGAGCGTTGTCCAAACCCTCCTGGAGCTCTGGCAGGTTTGGGGGGCCGTGACCAAACCCTGGGGAGCCTGGTCAGTGCCCAACCACCCTCAGGGGGAACGACCTTTCCCTGAGATCCAACCTGACCCTGCTCTGACACAGCTCCAGCCGTTCCCAGGTCCTGTCCCTGCTCACAGGGAGCAGGGAGTGGAGCTGCCCCTCGGGAGGAGGCTGTAGGTTGCCACGAGGTCTCCCCTCATCTCTTCTTCCCCTTCCCCGGGTTGAACAAATGCAAGAGAACTGCTCGAGCTGCAAAGGCAGCACAGCCAAGACGTCCATGAGCCCCACCAACAGGGATTCTGAGCTTCTCACACCTCCTGGAGGCTGAGAAGGTCACACCTCTCCTGCATAGCACAGTGATGGTCAAAGCAGAGCCAGTCCACGCTCAGCCAGCAGACCCTGGAGGGCAGAGGGCTGTGAGTAGGGTGAGGGTCCCTGTAACTCTCTCCTGCCACCCTCCCCGTGTGTGCAGAGCCCCACACTCTGAGCTGAGCCCTCGTGACACCCCTGACTGCAGGAGCTCAGGTTTTACCCTTGGCAAATCCAACCCCCTCCGGGAAATCTGCTTTGGAGGAGAAAGGATTTACGGCTACGTCAGGGGGGAAATTGGGGCCAAGTCCTTGGCAGATTCCCAGTGACTTCATTCAGGGGGGCTGGGACGTGTCTGTGGTGGTTTCCTGGGCTAAGGAGCTCTGGCTGTGGCCACAGACACGGAGCTGCAGTGCCTTTGAGAGGCCCATGGCCGCTGTTCCCACAAAGCCTCTCCATTCACCGTGTCCGTGGCTCTGAGAACCCCAGCAGCTCAGCTCTAATTTCTAAAGCAGCAAGAACAGCTTAGGAGCTCAAATATAAAGTCAGAGAGAGTTGGGTGCCTAATTCCATTCAATCTCCTTTCTAATTCCTCGCCTTAGGGCTTTGAGGAAGTGGCTGGTTTGATTCGATGGAGGAAAAAAGCTGCTCCATTAGCAGGTCTGATGTTTGAGAGGTTTCTTTCAGGCTGTGATGAAGCCCAGCACCCTCCATCAGGCTGTTCTTGCTGCTAGATCCTATTTTCCCTTCAGTGACATTATGTCTTAAACAGGCTTTCACTGTAATAACATTTGCAGTAATGAAATCACCCGGCTGGGCCGCTCCTTTTAACAGCGAAAATATCTGAGCTGGCTACAAAGGGAGATTTAAATGTCACAGAGAATGTGCTGGATGTGTCCATCAGAAGATAAGGTTCCTCTTTGTGGATGAAGGGGGACATGGTGGTGACTGCTGGGCACGGGGAGGACAAAGGCTCACCCTGAATAGGGGATGAGGAGGCTCAGGGCGGGAGCAGGGGATGGGACCAGGGAAAGGCTCTGATTCAGAGAGCTTTTGAAATCCCTCCCTGGCTCTAGGGCTCCTGCAGATGTGGCAGCGTCAAGGCACTGCATCTGCAAGTGAAATGAATCAAAATCACCTCCCTTCCCTTATTTCCCTTATTTTTAACTCCCTTCCCTGTGCAGCCTGATCCGGTGAGTGCCCGCGGCAGGGGTTGGGATGAGACGGGCCCCGAGGTCCCTTCCAGCCCAAACCATCCTGGGATCCTGTGGCTCCGAGGGCAGGGTTTGCCCTCCAGCAGCAGCTGGCTGGGCAGGGCCAGGCAGGGAGGGAGGAAAAGAGCCGGAACTGGGGGAGAATGATCCCAGCCGTGACGCTCCGGGAAGCTCGTGAAGGCCTTGGCGAGGCAAGAGTTAAGGGATGCGAACTTTAATATCCAGTTATCCAGAAGGGTGGCCTGGCTCGAGCTCAGCCCCGGTGTCAGCTCCCTTCCACAGCCACTGGCTCTCCCCAGCAGACAGAAATTCTCATTTTCCTTGTGGGCACTCAAGGCTCCGTGGGGCCTGATTTGCTCCAGCTGATTTAGACCCCAAAGTGATGCTCTGGAAATCTGCCTGCTCGATTCCCCAGTATGCAAATTCCCCCTTGCTCATCCCCAGCAAAGCTCTCACTTGATCGATTTATTCCAATAAAAAGCTATAAAAAAATTCCCAGCTCCACGGAAGTGGTAAAGCTCTCAGCATCTCCAAGGCAGGATTTTACCAGCACACTTCGCCGTGCCTCAGGCTTGTTGGTTTGGTGGTTTTGTTTTGGTTTTTTTTCTAAGTTTGGGGGTTTATTTGTTTGGTTTTTTGTTGTTTTTTTTTTTTTTGAGAAACAGCTCCGTCAACAACTCGAAGGGTCACATCAGGAACCATCACATCTCGCTGCTGGCTCTTAATGGGAACATGACTTGTACCTCCAGCCCGGCTTTCCATCTGCTCCCAGCACAGGCAGTAATGTCACAGCCAACACGGAAAGGACTCGTGTTCCAAGGAGAGCAGAGCAATAATGAAAGCAGGAAAACACACCAGAGCTGATGATTTAGCCTGAGAAAGGGCAGATCTCCCCCTCTCCAAAGTGCCCTATGGCAGGGCTGTGCAAGGAATAACCTTTCCTCAGCAGGAATGTTCGGTGCAATGGGAAGAGAGACCAATTCTCCTCCCCTTCTGCTTTTTTTGCATGGATGTTAATTTTAGCCAAAAAAAAAAAAAGCAAAGGTCACGAAGGACAAAAGATTGGGAGGTAGTAAAAAAAAACAAACCTTCTCCTCCCTCCCCAAAGACCCAGCAGCCTGAGCTGCTTTGCCTAATAGAAGCAGGCAGCAAAGAACATTTCGGCTTTAATAATTCTAATTATTCCACGGTATTGTGAAATAAATTAGAAACCCAAATGAAATCAGCGTCCCATGGCACTGGGAAATGCACAGTCACAGGATGCAGGTATCCAAACCCATCCCGGGTTCTGTCTTGCGAAGATGAGACAGAAAATAATAGAAATTATGCTCAGGAACAGGAGAGAAAATTAAACACACAGTGGCTGCTGCAAAGTCATGCGGGGGGCTGAGGCAAACCCGGCCCTGTGCCACAGCTTCCCTGTTCCCAACTTTTCTGTGACTGAGGGGGCTGTTTCCCCGTGCCCCACGCTGCCCTTGTCCCCAGGGATACACAGCTGTGATTCCCTGACCTGGAAGCTCCAGCAGCTCCCAGTCCCTCGGGAGCGAAGCGCCTTTGGAGCTGGGAAATGCCCAGGGATTGGGCACTTCACAGGCTGTGAAATCCAGGAGGATTTGAGGCAGCCCTGGGAGCGTCTGTGGGGAGCTTCCTCAGAGACACTGCCCCACGGGGAGGATCTGAGCAGGGAAGAAATTCCCTTTTCTTTCCATCCCCAGGCCCAGCTTTGACCCTGGGTGCGGCATCCAACCATCCAGGAGCCTTCAGCAGTTGTTCATGGAGCAGGTGAGCAGGAGGACAGTTCCCAGAGCCACAGATGGGAGCTAAGGACCAAAAATAGACTTTCTCACAGAGGCAGCAATTTGTCAGCATCCTCATCCATCAGGCTGAGGGATGAGAGGCCAAACAAACCACCCTGCTCCCACAGCTGCTGCTGTTCCACAGGGGAAGGGACACAGCTTGGGAGAACTTGGCTGAGCCCAGGAGGGACTGAGAGGCTGTGAGAGCAGGAAAACACGCCCAGCTGAGGCCGTGCCGCTGCGGGAAGTCACTGCTGTGCTGCGGCTCCTGCCTGCCCAAGGCAGAAGGTGGAAGGAAGGTCCCACCTCCCTCATCCAGCCCCACAGCGCTCACCTGTTATCTCCCCACACAGACCTGCCAGAGCAAAAGCCGTTCCTCCCTGTTCTCCTCGGAGGAGTCCCAGTGCAGGATTTCTGGCCCCTTCTCTGGCCGTGGTCGTCTCGGCTCTGCCAAAGGGGAGTGCTGCCGTCCAGCCCCCGCTGCACAGCCAGGCCTGGAGCTGTGGCAAACATCCAAGGAGCAGCAGCGCCGCAGGAACCGCCTTTATCTCCTCCTCACACCTGGCACCTTTAATTGGAAACGTTCTCGCGTCTGAGGTGGACGGGTTTTAGCCACCTGCAGCCAGGTGTTCAAAGGAATGCCCACAGGGAAGCAGGACAACGTGGGAAAGGAGGAGAACAGCAAGGGCTGCCATCCCTGGCGCTAAAATACAGCGCGTGACACGGAGTCGCTGACGGGAAAACCCGCAAAGATCCTGTGCGAGGCCCCGAGTTTTTCCAGGTGACTCACAAAGGGAGAGCCTCTCCCTCCCGAGTCAGCGCCTGAAGGACCCTGCTCAGGTGAAGTGCCCTCCCCGCAGGGGCACGAGTGGGGCTATGCCAATTGCCCTCTGCTGGAGGGGCCTCGTGTGCCCTGGGCAGCACCACTCAGGCCCTGCAAGGTCCATCCATCCTCGTGTTTCTTGCCTGCGATGATTTACAGTGTCCCCGGGGAAGCTGGAGGCAGAGCAGGAAATTAAAGGCAGGTTCCCCAGCGTGACCCCTTGCTTGGATCCCTCCCCAGCTCCCCATGCAGGCTGGCAGAGATAAAGCCCAGAGCATGGCACTGAAGGAGAAGCAGAGCAGGACCAAAAGGCCTGGCTGGGTTTGTGTGACAACTTGCTGGCTCCCGTGTTTGCAGGATCCCTTTCTGGAGCTCCGCGATACACAGGTACGGAGGGGAGCGTGGCTGCCCCTAAGGGTTTGCAGGTGAGGAATGAAGGGAGAACAGAAACACAGCATCTCTGGTTTGCAGGTGGGGAACTGAGGCAGGAGGAGCTGAGCTGATTTACACCGTTCCTGTAAGAAATCTGACTGGGTTCAGGAAGGAAGTGAGCTCTGCTAAGCCAAAGCACACGTCCCCAGCCCATCGCTGTCCGTGCCCTGCAGCGCAGCCCAGCACTGCGGGGCTCTCCGAGCGAGGGTTCAGCCCTGCAGGTCTGCCCCTCACAGCCCCTCCCCTGGCTGTTCTGCCATCACACTGACAGGGGGGTTGTGATTCTGGGGACCCAGAGCTCCTCCTGTTCACTTCGAACCCACCTTGCTGAGCACACGGAGGCCGAGGGGGAGCAGAGCCGGTGCCTGTCCCAGGCAGGGCTGGGCTCTCTGGGCTCAGTCCTGTGTTCTCTCCCCCTTGGGGAGCTCTTTCCGCTGCCTTGGACGGCCCTTCTCCCCAGAAGCGACAGTGGCAATTTATTCTGTGGGCACAGGGCCTTGGGAACCTGCTGGAGGCACATCGTTCCTGCTGTTACCCCCCTCACGTGAGGAGCCGTCGCTCCCGTCACAGCCTCGCTCGCAACCTCCCTCCCTGGCAAGGGGGAAGAAAAGGATGCTGGGGATTATCCATTAATCATTTTTATGCCCAGAGCTGCGGCTCCCCGCCTGCATCCTGATCACTCCTGATCCCTGCCACCGTTTTTCACGGCAGCACTTGGTGAGGGTTGGTTTATGCTGCCGGTTCCAGGGCCGCTGATGACCAACCATTCGGTGTCCAGGGCAAGGCTCTCAATTTATTGTACACTCCAGCGGGGGACGTCTGTCACAGCCATCCACCTTCCCTGCTCTCCTCCCTCAGGGGAGGTGCAGGGAGTGGGGGGGAAAAGCCTGGCAGGAGGAGTTTGGGTTGTGGTGAAAAGTGGGGGGGAGAAGCAAGGAGAGTTTTCTGTGCTCTGAGCTGAGGCCGTGCTTGGAAACTGGAAGATCCAGTCAAGGACTGGCCACGTGGGAAGGGGGGAGTGGTGCCAGAACATAATGATGTGAGCTGATGGGAGCTCAGGGTGTCCTAATTTCTGGCCCACGAGGTGCAGCTGCTCCTGAGAGCGTGCCAGGCTCTCTGAGGCTGGGCTCTGCCAGACTGCCTCTTCCCTGGGCACTGGGTCAGTGCTGGGCAGGGCATTTCCCTCCCAGTCCCAGCCTCTGCACTCAGATCTCATGTAACAGGGCCAGCCTGCAAGGTTACACAGGCTGGGGCTGGATTAGCTCGGTCCTGCTCAGGCTTGGATTCCTTCACCTGCCTGGGCATTCCCAGCTGCTAAAAACTGCCCTTACGAGCCCAACAGTGATTATTAACAATGACAAAGCCACCAAACCACGGCTCCCAGAGCTTTAGGAAGGCAGCAGGACCAGGCAGCATTCCCCCATTTCCTCCCCAGAGGAGGGTGGGAATGTGCAGTTTCTAAAAATAGCACTAAAACTGGACCTGGAGCCAGTCCCTTCCCTTGCAGGGCTGCTGGGCTCCTCCCAGCCCCTCCTGTGAGCTGTTCCTGTGCTGGCTATCTTCTGGGCAGGGCAGCAGAGCCTGGGCCTGCCATCTGGGATCAGTGCCCTTCCTTAACCAGCGTGTTCTGGCACCTCTGTCCATGCGGAATTAATCCCAAATGGCATCTTGTCTCTCCACACGAGGTCAGGAACTGGCTCCTGCTCCCTGGGTGCCCGACTGAAATCCCCCTGCCCTGCCACTCAGACCCTGGGACACCCCATTTTAATACGGAAGAGCATTAAACACGGGAGCAAGAGGCTGGAAAAGACCTTCTGGACCCTGAAGTTGAGATCTTTGAGACACAATTCCATTCGTGCCCGACCAAATTTTCTCTTGAAACCATTAGGCTTCCTCTCCCAGTGCCCTCGGTCCAGGGTGAGTCTTTCCAAAGTAGGCATCTCTCTAATTTCCCAAGTTTACTCACACTGAGGTTGCTCTTGTGCTTAACAGTGTCCTTCAATTTAAACAGCACTCCCATTAACAGCAGTAGGAGTTAATTAGGATCCTGGAGGGGCTGTTTCAGGCCCCAAAAATGCCATGGTGAGGCAGCTCTGCTCAACACGGGTGAGGCTGGGCAAAGGAAAACACAAGGGGTGTGTGGAGAAGCTTCCAGTTTCCAGCTGCTGGGTCCCCTGGGAGCAGGGAGAGGGAGAGAGGGGGAGAGGGAGAGAGGGAGGGATGTTCTGGCTGCCTTTGGGCTGGGGCTGCATCAAACTCCTTCACGTCAACAGGAGGGAGACTGAGCCGAGCTTTGGTGTAACCCTAATGAATCCTTTACCAGTTACAGTAAATTTATTCTTTTGATTTCCCTTTTTCCCCCCACCTTGTTTCACGTGGGCTGGGTTGCTTGTTGTTTTGGGTTTGGGGTTTTTTTTTCCCCCCCTTTTATTTGACGTTCCTTTTCTGGCAGCTCTTTCTTTTTATTTGTCTCCAATTTAAAACGCAGTTAAAAAGCTGTGGTTGATTCCAATTAAATACCCCCTTTGGGATTGCCCAAACACACACACCACTTTCACACAAGGACCCCTCCTCTTTGATTGTTTCCATGGCAACATATTTAAATATCTCATTCACTGTGTCCAAGTGAAGAGCTGAAGGATTTGGAGAAGCTCTTTCTTTTCCCTGCTCCCTCACCTCCCTCCTCCCGCCAAAAATTACTCATGCTGGAGCTGTAACTGCTGGGATCCACAGGCTGCACTCTCCAGGCTTTGGCTGGAGTGCAGGAAGCATCAGGAATACGTCCTGTGTACTCCTGGAATTCCAGAGGAGGAGGATTAAGCCAATAATACACGGATTACAATAAAACAGAGCTACTGTGATGGCTTAGGGATGGTGGGGGAGGGCTCTGCAGCTCTGAAATGTGCAGTGGACGTGTGTCCTGCTTGTTAAAGGGGCTCAGCATCCCACGGGAGCTCTGCAGAGACCTGGGCTCGTCCCCTCGCTCCTCAATGGAAGCAGAAAAATCTTTGGAGCTGTTTCCCTCCTGGGCTCCTTCCAAATCCCACTGAAGTCGATGCATCAGAGCCCAGGGTTCCTCCCGGCTGCTGCTGATTCAACTCAGAGTCCATCTGCAGGTTTCATTTTCCCTTGTTCTTCTTCTTCTCCTGGAAGCTCTGAGGCAAGAACAACTTCCACGCGGATCTGGAAAAGACTCCTCAGAGCTCAGCATCGATTCGGGGGGAGGGAGGGTGTAGTAATGTTGCTTGTTTTCCTATTTCATCTCAGCTCTGATTTTTTTTCCTTGCAATTTTAGTAGCTGAATCATGGCAAGAACATCACAGGTTCCACTCTCCTCAGAGAAAGGGGAAGGGAAACGAAAAAAACAAAAAAATCTTCAAAACACGAAGCAAGGACTTGCAGAACCAGAAGATGAAGCTGACCGTTGTCTTTTAGCATTGCTAAACTTGTGGCTTTTTAAAAAAGGGATCAAGATGCTCCTGGGTGATGCTCATAATTTCCCAGTGCTCGGCGGAGGCCGCAGAGACTCGTGGAAGGGTTCGCATCGGTAAACGTTTTATTCCTCTGACTAAGCCCCATGTGGTTCAAGCACACGTTGCTCCGTGTTCCAGCACAAGGACTGAATAATAAGTGACGGGGTTGGAAAGTACCTGGCTAGAAAAGAGAACAAAAAGCACTTCCATGGGCGTGATCTGAGGGTGAGGGGTGAGGTGGTGGTGGAGAGAGGGGGAAGAGTTGTGGCTCATCGCAGATCTACTCAGGGAACTCTGCAAAGACAGGCATTTCCCTTCCTCCTGTTTGACTCCAGGTCATCCCAGCAACACCTCTAACAAACGAAAACCCTCCCGAGCAGAGCAGTCAACAGCAATTACAGGGATTTATCACAATTGCCAGTCGAGGGGCGTTGGGAAGGCTCATCCTCCTTGTTCAAAGGAGCTTTCAGTGCTCACAGGCCACAAGCTGCCTTTAGGAAACCAGCTGCAGGAAAATGACAGCTCCCACGGTGTTCCTTGACCCCACCAGACACCTTGGAGCTTGATTTCTCTCCCCAGCTGTTTTCTGGCCCCCAACCCAAAGCCTGAAACAATTATTTCCTGGTTTTGAAGGCAGGGAGGGGTGTCAGACAGAACCCAGGGCACGGAACACAACCCAGGCTCCCCTTGGCCAGTGCTGTAAGGGAATGTGAGAAGGCCCTGGCCACGCTTGCCCCTGGGTTTGCTGCTCCAGACCTTGCTGGCCAGGAGTTCTACCTCTGGCTCTGCTGATCCAGCTGCTGTTTTAACCTGGAGACAAAACTAACACACCTCAAGGCAAAATTCAGCTGTGCCTGGGGGCGCAAACGCTTCCTCCCAGGTGATTGATGCACATTTCTAAGGACTTTATTCCCTGCTGAGAGCGCTGCCGTGGGGAAAATACTCAGCTGATCTCTATCAGCTGGAGCCCTGGCTCTGCAGGACGGTGGAGGTAAGCAGTTCAAGCCAATAAAGGGCTGATTTCATTCTGCTGATAAGAGTCTATATTCCTGTCTTGCCCAGAGTTATTCTGCCACCCACATGTTCCCGTTTCGGCCAAGCACATATGTCAGGGACTATATGAACCCCAGACTGATACACTCGAGGAATTAAATTAGATCATAAAACTGCCCAGGGATTGCTGACTCCTTCCCTTGACCTCGCTGAGCGCTCAGCAGCAATTTATGGCTCAGGTTTTCCGTCTGAGCAGCCCCTTGGTCTGAGGAAGGGCCTGGACGGGCGGCGGGACTGGGAGGTAACGCTGGGGGAAACCAGCAGGGCCATGGCAAACGTTCCCTGCTTCTGCCTCACATTTCCACCGCCCCCGAACGCCTGTTGCCATCAGCAGGACAATTTGGGCCGATTCCCCTGGCTTTCAGTGGGATCTGCTGGAGCTAAAGGGCTTCCAGCATCCAACTGCCGTTGATTTCAGTGGCTGTTGGGCACCCAAAGGGATGTTAAAATGCCACACTCCGGTGATTTTTACACTGGCACAGCCTGCTGACTTTCAGCAGGGCCATTCCTGGTGCTCGTTGCTGTGGATAAGCTGGAAGGCCTTGGCCAGGCCTGGGACAGGTTATCCCAGGTCTAACCCATCCTCCTCCTCCCCCTCGTCCTGTTTCCTGCTGCTTCTCCAGCCCCATTCCCCTGCTCCAGCCCCATTGCCCTGCTCCCGTGTTCACTGGCTGGCTCTGGTCCCATTCGTACACCTCTCCTGGAAAAGGAGTGATTAATTAACAGGGCTCATGGTTTCCCAGGAGCTACATAAGCAAACACCTTTTCCTTTTGAGTTTTCGGAGGGAGGTTTATCCATCCAAGGTGCCTCGGTGACAGGTGCTTAAAAAACCCACACGGATGCCTGTGTCAACTGCTGTGTTCAAAGAAGTAAATGCAGTTAATTTACCTTCCCCTGGCACAATATGGAGCCTGTCATTTGTGGGGGAGCGGTGGAGCTGTGAGCTGGGTTGTTATGAAAAGAACACTTGGGCTCCAGCTTTGCTGACAAGAAAGGGAGAGGGGAAAAAAAAAACAAAAACAAAAACAACAAGAGAAAAAAAGAAAAGGCAAAACAGCTGATATTTAATGGTTTGAGGATCAGGGAAGACACGGGGTGAAAAAGAAAATGGAGTTTATGGAATAATTGCTCCTGTGCACGCTTGTCTGTTCCGGAGGATGAGCCGCATCAGCCCTCGTCAAGTGTCACAACTGATGGAGTGATTTCCAACTGCAGTGGAGCAGGACAGAAGGGTTTTTTAAAGGAGCTGTGAATAATTCCCGTGGTGGGTGGCTGCGGGCTGTGCAGGCAGAGCGAGGATCAGACGGGCTCTGCTCTGCTGGGGGTGCCAGGGGGCTCCTCTGCTCCCACCTGCAGGCGCTGCCAGTCCCGAGGGAAATCCAGCAGGGATGTGCGAGCGCGGGAACGCCGTCCCCGGGATTCACTCCCACGCTCGCTGGGAGTCACTGCACCCACAGCCAGGGAACCTGTGCCTCAGCGTGGCCTCAGCTCTGCCCGGACTGGAGATGTCCTGGTGGGAACGGGATGTCGGAGGGCTCTGTCTGGTTCCTTACAAACCTCCCCAGGACAGGTAAACAGGCGGCTGCAGCCTCAGCTGAGGGCAGAGCGAGGGCTGCAGGTCACAGCCCACCCGGGGCTGCGGCATGGAGCAGTACCATCATCTCCCAGGCATGATTCAGGCAGGGGCTGCAGCCGCCCCCCTGCACTGGCTGCCCGGGCAGTGCCAGCTGTGGGCTCTGCCCACGACCCGGCTGCTGCCCCGGCACTAACACAGCCTGGGGGAGAACGGACTGGGAGCAGCCCTGAGGAGAAGGAACTGGGCGTGTTGGTGGATGAGAAGCTCAACATGACCCAGCCATGCAGGTTGGTAGCCCAGAAACCCGCCGTGTGCTGGGCTGCATCACAAGAGGAGTGCCCAGCAGGTGGAGGTGGGGGTTTCTCCCCCTCTCCTCCGCTCTCCTGAGGCCCCACCTGCAGTGCTGGATCCAGCTGTGGGCCCTCCAGCTCCCCGCCTGCCCCCTCAAGCTGGTGTCTCCTAATTAAAGTCATCAGACCTGTAATGACCATTCTGCAAACAACTCCCAGTTCAGCACTGTGGAGCTGGGGGCAGACACCCAATCCATCACTGGAGATGGAGAGCACTCCCCGTCTCAAAGCGGGGAGGGAGCATCCAAGGGATGGGAAATTAAAAAGCCGGAACAGGAGAGGCCATCATTTAAATTCCCCAGTTCCAATTTTGTGAGGTGCTTCTTAGCTGCTGCTAAATATGCTGAGAGGGGCTGGGAGATAAATGGGTCAGGCTCAGCCTTTGTCAGCACTCCTGCATCTCTAAATCTCCGGGCTCCTTCCAGTGCTCTAATTGTTTACTGGGTTCCCAGACTTAGGGAGGCATTTCCCACATGAAAAATAGCCCCTCTCTTGGTCAGTAGCCACGAGGGAGAAAGTTGTCCCTGCAGACAGACTGCATCTCCTCACCCTGAAGAGCTACAAACGGGCAGGAGGAGGGTAAGGAGAGTCGTGAAATCATGGAATGGTTTGGGTGGGGAGGGCCCTTAATCAGGAGCAAAACCAGCATGAGATTTGAGGCTGTAGGACCACTGAGCGTCCCCTCACAGCAGGGCACTGGACGCTGGGTTCACCCCTCAGTGAGTGCCCAAACTGGGGCAGCGAGGGGGAAAAACTCACCCCTTGGATTTTAAAGTTAATACAGGGATAAACCGGCAAAGCAAAGCACACGGAACTGCTGCTGTCACCCAAAGGTGATTTCTCCATCTTTCAAGCACTGAAAAGGCCTCCAGGTCTAGGAGAGCTCAGATAAAAGTTGTTGTACTCCCCCAGGCTCCTGCTGCATGTCCTGGCTCTCTCTCCTCGCTCTCAACGAGCGTCAACCCCTCGGTTAGAATCACAGAATCACAGAATCACGGAATCATAGAATCACAGAATCATAGAATCACAAAATCATAGAATCAGAGGGTCACAGAATCACAGAATGACAAAATCACAGAACCAGCCATTCTCACCCTGTCATCCCCTGACTTGGACATTTCCCTGCAGCAGATTTCCCAGGCCCTCCTGTAGCTAATGGGAGGTATTTATTTCCATTCTTTCTGCGCTTCAGTTTTAAGTACGGCAATAATTCAATGTATCTCATTTTGGGGGAATGAAAGATTACCCTTATTTTCAGCTCGTTTTTTGGTGTGTTTTATTTCCTTCTCTCTCTTCTTTTTATTGAGCTCTGAACATTAATAATCAACCCTCATTAATTCAGTTAATTCTTCAAATCCTCATATTCTTTATGCCCGGCGCTATAAAGCCAAAGAGGAGACTAATGAAAGCTGAAGACATGGTTAGAGTTATTAAAAATCAATTTTTTTTATTTGGTAACCCTGGGGGTGTTAATATTCTCATCTCACATCTTCACAGTGTCATTCCTCCCACAGGAATTCTAAATTCCGGGGCTTTTCGGGAAGCAGGAGGGCCTCTTGCAAGTTTCTGGGACAGCTTAAACTGAAAGTGTTGACCTGCAAGTCGTGATGTTACAGCAGGACCTTCTCCTGGGGGGCTGCTGACCTTTCTGGGGCACAGGAGGTGGACAAAGAGCTTGGCAGTCCAGCAGGCTCTTGTCATTGCTGTCCATCCTC